>JASPKZ010008756.1:0-174532 GCA_030220185.1 Diploptera punctata
TGTTATGTTATGTTATGTTTATGTTATGTTTATGGTTATGTATGTTATGTTATGTTATGTTATGTTATGGTTATGTTTATGTTATGTTATGTTATGTTATGTTCTGTGATGTTAGGATGTTATGTTCTGTTATGTATGTCTGTTATGTTCTGGGATGTTATGTTATGTTATGTGATGTTATGATTATGTTATGTTATGTTAGTTATGTTAGTTATGTTATGCTATGTTATGTTATGTTTGTTATGTTATGTTATGTTATGTTATGTTATGTTATGTTATGTTTATGTGTATGTATGTTATTCGTTATGTTATGTTATGTTATGTTATGTATGTAGTTATGTTATGTTATGTTATGTTATGTTATGTTATGTTATGTTATGTTATGTTATGTATGTTATGTTATGTTATGTTATGTTATGTTTATGTATGTTATGTTATGTTATGTTATGTTATGTTATGTTATGTTATGTTATGTTATGTTTATGTTATGTTATGTTATGTGATGTTTGTTATGTTCTAGTTATGTTATGTTATGTATGTATGTTGTGTGTTATTTTAGGTTTGGTGTAGGTCTGGTTAGGTCTGTTAGGTTTCGTTAGGTTGGGTTAGATTTGGTTAGGTCTGTTAAGTTTCGTCAGGTTGGGTTTGGGTTAGGTCTGGTTAGGGTCTGTTAGGTTTTTCCTTAGGTGGGTTTGTTGTGTTAGTCTGGTTGGTCTGCGTAGTTGGGTTTGGATTAGGGTGGTTCAGTATGTTAGGTTCGTTAGGTGTGTTGGGTTAGGTTTTGGTTAGGGCTGTTAGGTATGTTCGGTTTTGTAGGTGGGGGGGTTAGGTTTGGTTAGGTTTGGTTAGGTCTGTTAGGTTTCGTTAGGTTTTGGTTGGGTTAGGTTTGGTTAGGTCTGGTTAGGTCTGTTAGGTTTCGTTAGGTTGGGTTGGGTTAGGTCTGGTTAGGTCTGTTAGGTTTCGTTAGGTTGGGTTGGATTAGGTTTGGTTAGGTCTGGTTAGGTCTGTTAGGTTTCGTTAGGTTGGGTTGGGTTAGGTTTGGTTAGGTCTGTTAGGTTTCGTTAGGTTGGGTTGGGTTAGGTTTGGTTAGGTCTGTTAAGTTTCGTTAGGTTGGGTTGGGTTTGGTTAGGTCTGGTTAGGTCTGTTAGGTTTCGTTAGGTGGGTTTGGGTTAGGTTTGGTTAGGTCTGTTTGGTTTCGTTAGGTCGGATTTTGTTAGGTTGGATTTTGTTAGGTTCTGTTAGGTTTGGTTAGGTGTGTTAGGTTTCGTTAGGTTGGGTTGTGTTGGGTTAGGTCTGGTTGGGTTAGGTCTGGTTAGGTTGGGTTGGGTTAGGTTGGGTTGGGTTAGGTTTGGTTAGGTCTGTTAGGTTTCGTTAGGTTGGATTGTGTTAGGTTTGGTTAGGTCTGTTAGGTTTCGTTAGGTTGGGTTGGGTTAGGTTGGGTTGGGTTAGGTTTGGTTAGGTCTGGTTAGGTCTGTTAGGTTTCGTTAGGTTGGGTTGGGTTAGGTCTGGTTAGGTCTGTTAGGTTTCGTTAGGTTGGGTTGGATTAGGTTTGGTTAGGTCTGGTTAGGTCTGTTAGATTTCGTTAGGTTGGGTTGGGTTGGGTTAGGTTTGGTTAGGTCTGGTTAGGTCTGTTAGGTTTCGTTAGGTTGGGTTGGGTTAGGTTTGGTTAGGTCTGGTTAGGTCTGGTTCGGTCTGTTAGGTTTCGTTAGGTTAGGTTGGGTTGGGTTAGGTCTGTTAAGTTTCGTTAAGTTGGGTTGGGTTAGGTCTGTTAGGTTTCGTTAGGTTGGGTTGGGTTAGGTTTGGTTAGGTCTGTTAGATTTCGTTAGGTTGGGTTGGGTTAGGTTTGGTTAGGTCTGTTAGGTTTCGTTAGGTTGGGTTGGGTTAGGTCTGGTTAGGTCTGTTAGGTTTCGTTAGGTTGGGTTGGGTTAGGTCTGGTTAGGTCTGTTAGGTTTGGTTAGGTTGGGTTGGGTTAGGTTTGGTTAGGTCTGTTAGGTTTCGTTAGGTTGGGTTGGGTTAGGTTTGGTTAGGTCTGTTAGGTTTCGTTAGGTTGGGTTGGGTTAGGTTTGGTTAGGTCTGTTAGGTTTCGTTAGGTTGGGTTGGGTTAGGTCTGTTAGGTTTCGTTAGGTTGGGTTGGGTTAGGTTTGGTTAGGTCTGTTAGGTTTCGTTAGGTTGGGTTGGGTTAGGTTTGGTTGGGTCTGTTAGGTTCCGTTAGGTTGGGTTGGGTTAGGTCTGGTTAGGTCTGTTAGGTTTCGTTAGGTTGGGTTGGGTTAGGTTTGGTTAGGTCTGTTAGGTTTCGTTAGGTTGGGTTGGGTTAGGTTATGTTAGATTTTGTTAGGTTAAGTCGTGAGTCACGACAGCACCACATGAGGACCAGCAGCATCAACCATCATACTGGATGTTTTAACGAAGATGGAACGGATGTTTTGAAAGGCCTACAGGCATAAAGAATACATATTTTATAATTTGAGGACGACGGATTTTACCTAAGAAGGTATATTTTAACTTATTTTATTTTATACTATTTAAATTTGCATTTGGCCTATTATTACCACAGGATTGATGACCGGGACACGAGGTACTATACCAGGTTTCTTAGCCAAATTTTTGAAATCCTTAGATTTGTACAGGGTGTATCTTTCTAGAATTGCCATCGCTGCCATTAGAGGATCAATGTCAATTTTAAGAAACCGTATTTACAAAATGTTTACTTTAGTATACTTCAATTAGGCCTACAATTTTAAATTTATTTAATGTATTTACAAAATGTATTTCATCAATTCCAAAAATTAATTATCTGTATCACTTTGTTCTTGAGGCAATGCTGTAGTGAGCAAAGTTCTTTATAATAATAAAAAATATCCCTTCTTTGCCTCTCGTTCCACCCGTCAATGTTCTATGCCGAGGCATAATGGAAGTAGGTGCGAATATCTAAATATAAGAAAAAAACAGATATATGACTATATAATGAAATTACTAACACCAAGATTAGACGGGTTTTAATTTAAACGTAAGTAATCAAATATATTCACTTCCTTAAACCATTAATAATAAATACGCGAGAGTAAGACAATTCACATTGCTGCTGCACAATTTTCTTTTTACAACAATGCACTTTCAGTATGAACGTAAACAAATGAATCAGTAATACACATAAATTCCTTAGAGACAATTGATCTAATTTTAAGTTAATTTGTTTGTAACACATATTATACGTACATTTTATTTTTCTGCACTCCTTCTCTACATGAACTTCAATTATGCCTAATATCACACTCCTCACTGCGCGCAATCTGTTTAAAAAGGGTGCAAAGTTTTTCCTTCACGTATTCATATATAGATTATTTTAGAATGAAAATACTATAATAATAATAATAATAATAATAATAATAATAATAATAATAATAATAATAATAATAATAATAATAATAATAATAATAATAATAATAATAATAATAATAATAATAATAATAATAATAATATACAAATTATATTTGCGACTGTTACAGTACTCCTCAAATCAGAAAATAAACAGGAATTGGACACCCAGGCTTCAGTATAGGTCAATTATGTTTCACTACATTAAACAAATTTTGTTAGAGCTTCCTTTTGTTAACTTTTCAAAACGCAATAGAACTTGTGAAATGCATCAGTCGAACAGCCAATTTATCATTAGTAAAACCAGTGGTCTAGTGGTTAAGTTCATCGCTTCTAGTCCCGATGGTCGCGGGTTCAAATCCTACCAGGTTCGTTACATTTAAAGGATGGAAAAAAAACAAAGGAAATGTCCTCCAGGAGGGTCTCTTCAAGCCGTAGATCCCGAGTCTGCAGATATTCAGAATAACAAACTCAATAAAAAGGCCTCTTTACAAAATTTAACAGAACTTCATCCATCCAATTAATATCCTACTAGATATCTAATTAAGGCGATGTGCTAACCACGTGTCACTCGTTGACATCTGCAGGTAAATAAGCGTAATTAAATTACCCTGTTAAGAAATTCCCGCTGGGAAGCACCCATGTCTCCATGCGGGACGTATCGCGCGCGCGCGCGCACACACACACACACACACATATATATATATATAATTAAATTTTTGACATTGAGCAATGCAAGCTTAATGTGACATGGTAAGAAAAATAATTATAACATCGATAAAGCGTCACTGCTATAAAGTAAAAATATTCTCTTTAATTTGCTTATTTGTTACAGTAGCTACCAGGTGGCAGTGAAGACCGTGTTCTCGCTACATGTTGTAATAATGAAGAGAATATATATATATATATATATATATATATATATATATATATAGTGAAAGCTATTTATTCGCTGTTCCCTTATTCACGTGTTCATTATTCGTGGGTTAAAACATTGCGACATAGTTGCTGTATTCGCGGCTTAACATTTTTCTATTTGCGGATCCAGTCGGTATGTTAGAAGGCAACTTTTTTACTGCAGGTAGGTACCAAGGCGACTTTTACAAGGAGCGATTCAAACCAAATGGACAAATTAATATGAAAGTAAAACAAAACTTATTGTCACTCATAAATGCCGCCCTCGCCACGATCGGTGTGTTATTGTTTCAACTTGTCATTCGTTGCAATAATTTTGATTGACTAACACGTGTCTCTTCTGCTTTGTTGCCCATTTATAATGTCAAGTAAAATGAAAGAAAATTAGTTCCGAAGCTGAAAAAATTGTGTTGCCGCTTAAAGAGAGGAAGTGTCTGGACGAGTGGAATCAGAGTTTCAGGAAGTTGAAAATATAATAATGCAAATTAAATGCCTGAGAGGAATGGCGGCAATTAATTATAAATTAGAGTGATTCAATTTGCCACAATAAAATGTTTTCAGAAATCATAAAACATAAATAATATACGCCCCTACATATATAAATATGTAAAGACATTGAATACAATATACATTTAATAATGAAAATTATTGTAAAATATAAAAATAATAAAATAAGTCTACAAATTCATAATAAATTACGTTGTAAAGGAATTAATCGGTAAGCTCATTTTTTAACTCTTTGTGAATCGGTTGTTCTTGATACAATGGGGCAGGTGATTCTAAAGGCAGGTAGTCGAAAATAATAATAGCGAGTAATAGTAAAAAGTTCGATGTAGAGGCACATATTAAATGATCCGATAGTAAAATCAATGGAACTGTCTCTAGTAATAACATCATCTTATAAAATTTAAAGATCGTGGAGATAAAACTATTCGCTATAGAGTGGGCCATGATTTTATTTAAACGGGAAATATCTAACATTTAATCTTGTATTATAGCGTATGTAATTACATTATGATTAGAAAATTTAATTAATTGAATTTAAGGCGAATCACTTCTGTTCTCTAATATAATATTGTATGCACATTGGTGCGCAATTGTTGTTATTAAATTTAATTATAGTTGGCCAAGTCAATAATTGTTTGGTGTAGACAATTGAATTTGTATCATAAGGCAATGTACAGAAATGTAAACATATTAAGCTATGACAATAGTAGAAATGGAATGTGTTTCTGCCGGAAATTAGATATCCAATTTGATTTCATAGGAATTGAATCATGAGTACTTCAGAAGAACCCCCAGACGTAACTTACTACCTCAGAGAAGAAGAAGGAGGTTATGAAGACGAGCAGGAAGATGTTCGCTGTGCATTTTGCAGGATTTGTTCTCTTTTGTGCTCCTGGTGTGGGAATAAAGGAAGGACTATATCGAGATGTTGTAGATCTCGCCCCACAACAGAAGGTGATAATATATCATCACTTTCGCAAGTGTCTGGTGATGTTTCAATAGCGACCGCAAGTTCCTCAAAAACTTCAGCCCCTAAAATTCTGAAGAAACGAAAAAGTAAATCAAGTTCAACTTCAACGACAAGAAGTAGAGGTAAAAGTGTTCGATTCACAGAACACGAATTAAGGATGCAAAGTACATATTTTTAGGTGTGAATGAAAAATCTGGTGATCAGAAGTATCGTAAGAGTTCGAACTCAGTAAGGTCAGTACCTACAGCAGTAATAACTGAACTTGATACAGTTTAGTGGAAACCTTAGGTTGTATATATGTAGCATAGGACGCTACGAATGAACGTTAGAAAGGATCACAGTTCATGAACTATCTTCAGTTACATCACCTTAATGCAAGTGGTAGAAATATTTCAAGGTAAGGGTGAGATATTTTTGTTAGCTTTTCAGGTTTAATTGCTAATTCTGGTAAATTGATAGATTTGGAATGTGTTTTCATTGACTATTTAACTCATGCCCCAAATGGGAGTCAATGACCAATCACGTTTCAATGAATTTTGTTTTACAACCAATCACAGTCGTGTTTCACCTCGATATTTATCTACTTCTCTTTACCAAAATAAAGAAAGCTCCTTCTTTTTAATATTCTGAACAGGAGAGAGCATTATTTTGCAGTGACTGACTCTCCAACAAATACGTTGAATATAGCAAATAATGAACAGATTCCTTCGAACTACACATTTGATAATTGTGTTCAATAATTGTGTCAATAAATATTGAGCTGTTTCCTAAAGAAAATCAATTCATAACCTATAATGTTGTTATAATATACAGTTTGATGTGTTTCATTTTTTCTCCACTAGAGTGCATTATTACAATATTGCGATCCTATTTGGCAATAAATAATATGATCTAGTTGCAATGGATGAACAAATGAAACATAACCAAACATTTCTCATTTGTTTTCAAACATCGCCGTTTATATTAAATATATAAATGTTTTAAAATGAATATATTTAAACAATGATTTGTGAGTCAACAGCATAATTTTATTCGTTAAATAGTCCTAACAAATGCCACTCTTGATTTCTAAATCCTCTAGATAAATTGCAAATCGCTCGTGGCGTTACTTATGAAAATCTGGACTGGGCTATTGTATACCAGAAGTTTTTGTGTGAATGTTGGAATGGAGAAAAAATGACTTCTAGCGCCATGTTAGCCACATGATAATAGACGATCCCGTCATCACATTGCGTTTTTTTATGTCTTTTAACACGTAATGTTCTGTATTCAATGTATTTCGTTAAGTGAGAAAATGCCAAGTTTGGTCAACTAGATTAGTTTAAGGTTTACTGAATAAATCATAAGGACATGTTGGCTAAACTGTTTTAACAATGACTATTGCATATGTAAATACGGCCATTTTAGGTTATCTGTACCTCAACTTCTCATTCAATTTTAAGGCATTTCTCACATGTTTGGGAAAAATCGATATGTACGTATGGTGTACATTATATGTTGTAACCTCTCGATCGGGGTTTTAACTCTCTGCTATGAAGCCCGCATTAGCCGCGCGCAAGGCTTCCCTGCTTTAACTGCATAAAAAGTATTACATATAACATATGTTGGAAGTGTAGTCCTTTCTGGGTTATACAGGCATCTTATCTGGCTGAGTCTTTCTACTGCATTGTTTTTACACGTTGAGTAACCTGAAAGATGTTTGTCGAACAAATCCTCACACATTGGAGGACCTAAAGGAAAACATTACGAATGAAACATGAAACATTTCAGACACTTTCAATATTATGTTGTAAAGTTAGATTACATGTAATACTTTTTTGCGCGATAGTGCGTTTTGTCGTACTTACAGCAATGGCGACCATGATTGAAAGTTCAACTTCCTACATTTAGGGGTTGCCAACCTGAATAACTATACTGTAATAAAATAACTATACTGTAATATTACAAACCGCGTGTGGGAAGTAAAACCACTTTCCTCTATGTATACTATATGCAATGTATATACAAAAAAATATCCAAACGGTAGTGTTAATATAAAATATACGAAACAAATCACTGCATTTCAAATGAACTGAACTTTATTTGAAACAATATATACGTACTTGCCGCCATTTTATCACTAAATTGGTCTCACGGTCTTCTGTTGTTTCAACTAATAAACATTGCCCACACTGTTAACGTTAGTCAATTGTTTATAATGAACGCAAATTTTTCCAACAAAGATGTTATTATTTTACTATTATTTATTATTTTGAAAACACCATCGCACAAAAAATAATGTACAATGCACGTCTGTGAAGTGTTTTACGGAATCTTGGAAATTAAAAACCTCGCCATCGCTCGGTTTTTAAACATTTTCCTCCATTCTGTAAAAACCATTTCCCAACCTCGCATCGTAATATTTTTTTTTTGTTCAATGCCACTTGTCATTCGATATTTCAGGTAATCTCTTCTGGCATTGGCGTATTGTAAACCACTTCTCAGGTTGGGGCGCCTGGAAAGCGGGGTTATACTGCCCCAATGATATGATGGGTGATGACGATGGGTAATGATGCACCAGGAGAGACCTTAAACATAATCAAATGAGGTGAATATGACATTGATGATAATGATGGCCACATGATGTTCGGGGACCGTTTGGGCCTTAAAGTATCCTGACACCTGTCTTACAGTGAGGAAAAACCCCGAAAAAAAAACTTCACCGAGGAAACTTGTCCCGGGCGGGGATCGAACCCGGCTCCTAATAAACATTGGCCATGTTGTTAACGTTAGTCAGTTGTTTATAATGAACCCAAATATTTACAACAAATATGATATTATTTTACTATTATTTATTATTTTGAAAACACTATCACGCAAAAAATAATGTACAACGCACGTTTTGTGAAATGATTTACAGAATCTCAGAAATTAAAAACCTCTCTATCGTTCTGTTTTTAAACATTTCCTCGCTTCTGTAAAAACCACTTCCCAACTTCGCACCGTAATATACTATTGTTACAAACCCATTTTCACAGCCTGAAAATTGTCGCTACGATTTAGGAAGTGGTACAATTTTAGCTATTTGTCTTTATATTTAGAATAAAAATGTCACCTTTAACACTTGTAGCATAAATAACTTATTCAGTTCAAGCTAATATATTGTTCAATAATTACAACATCTATGTGGCTGATTTCAAGTCTCTAGGAATAATGATTACAAATAGGAATGAGATGCACAAAGAAATTAAACATAGGCTCAATTCTGGAAATGCGTGCTGTTATGCATTACAGGGACTATTGTCGTCCCAACTCCTTTCAAAAAAACGTTAAGCTGAAAATATATAAAACTGTTATTCTACCAGTTATATTATATGGGTGCGAAACGTGGATTGTTACTTTAAGGGAGTATTTGAGAATGTTCTTAGGAACATTTTTGGACCAAAAAGAGACGAACAGACAGTTGAATGAAGAAAACTACATAATAGTGAGCTACATGATGTGTAGGCCTACAGGAAGCGAGATACAATAAGAACAGTTAAGTCTCGTAGACTGCGATGGGCAGGACATGTGGCACGTATTGGGAATGAAAAAGGTGCATGGAAGCTTCTTGTAGAAAGCAAAGCGCCCAGTTGGTAGATAAAAAATGAGGTGGGAGAATAACATTATCCATGATTTGAGGGAAGTAGATTATACAGGGGATGATTGGAAATCATTAGCTGAGGATAGTGATGTATGGAGAGCTTATGTCTACTTGGCCATGAACCTAAGGTTTCGATATTGCCTGTGAGTTAGTTATATAAGAAGCTAATAGAAGAGAATTGAAAAAAGAGCGTTGAGTGAATAGGATTTGAGATGTAACTGTACGGTCTGGGTGTTCTCTGGCAGGAGGCCATGCATTCTGCTGTCACAGTTTTGGATCGCGGCCACGTTGTTATTGTCTACAGAAACACCCCCGTCCTGTACTGCTTCCTCTTGTCTTTTAAATTTTAATGGAAAAAAGTAGACATGTCAAAATGACCGCTTTACACGTTACATTCAACTTAACATTTTCCACAATCTAGCTTTAATATTGTAAACATCACAGAAATATATGACAATGCGTGGAAAAAACATACAACGGGTGAACACTGAGATTGATGGAACAAGTATCAGATTTATCATTTTGCAGAACATAAGAGTGACATTCATTCAAAATTATGAAAATATAATAACATCAATATTGTAATAAGAAGACATTTTGGTAAACAGATGAAGGCAGATACAATAGTTTATTACCATGCGAGGTTGGGAAGTGGTTTTTACAGAAGCGAGGAAATGTTTGAAAACCGAGCGATAGCGAGGTTTTTAATTTCCGAGATTCTGAAAAACATTTCATAAACGTACGTTGTACATTTTTTTGCGCGATGGTTTTTTTCAAAATAATAAATAATAGTGAAATAATAACATCTTTGTTGGAAATATTTGCATTCATTGTAAACAACTGACTAACGTTATTAACAGTGTGGGCAATGTTTATTAGTTGAGACGACAGCAGGCTGTGACACCAATCAGTTATAAAATGGCGGAAAGTGCGTATTTATTGTTTTATATTGTTTCAAATAAAGTTCAGTTAATTTAAAATCAAGTGACTTGTTTCATATAATGTATATTAACACTACCTTTTGGATATTTTGTGTGTGTGTGTGTATATATATATATATATATATATATATATATATATATATATATTATGCAGTATACATAGAGGGCAATAATAGTTTTACTTCCCGCACGTGGTTTGTAATATGTAATATTAAAGTAAAGTGATCCCACAACAGACCCGGAGGCCCTTGGGGTAGTAGGAGGTTAAGGCTCCCACTTTTTCTAGACAATCGGCACTTGATGTCAGACGGGTTGTCAGCCCTGCGTGACGGCCGCCTTTACCCCCAGAACAAGCGCCTGGTACTCATTTCCGTTAGAGGCTGAGTCGACCCCAGGGCCATAGTGCCGCCGGAGGGTTTGGGTCAGTTTAAAAATCCTGACCCCAACGGGACTTGACCCTCCGGCTTGTAGCTCAGTGCCTTAACCACTACGCTACGGCGTGCCCCCAATATGTAATATTACAGTATAGTTATTTAGGTTGGCAACGCCAAAATGTAGGAAGTTGAACTTTCAATTATGGTCGCTATTGCTGTAAGTACGACAAAACGCACTATCGCGTAGAAAATAATGTTATTAAAAATACACACTTGATAGATTAACAATGTTGCGAAATGAAACCTTGGTAACAGTAAAGTTTATATTCAACGGGACACACGATGGGCTGAATTTCAGTAAAATGGAAACTAGCATTCTAAAGAATCATGAGAAATTAAAATAAATTATTCCAGTATTATGAAAATGAATAAACAACTTTCCGTACCTGCAAGAAATGTCATCAGTGAATCAAATGATGAGAAACTTTAAAATACGTGAAAACAGTTACATCGCAATTAACGACCAACGACCTCTTGTACACGGGATAACTGTAAACTTCACCAATAAACAACAATCCAGTTCTATGATCGGTAAAAATAATGATACTTCAAATAGGAACGATGAAGCAAATAAAGACAGCAGCACACTGTATGTTAGTAAAACTGATGTTATTAACGTGAACTTCAATATCAACAATGAATCTTCTCTTGAACGTGATGCAATAAATGGAACGAATATAAACATAAGCAAAGAGAACGATGAACAATCTAATGTTCCTGAAACAAACAATGGAAATGCTATAAATATCAATCAAATGAACTATGAACAAAATCTTGAATGTGATGTAATAAATGGGTCTAATACGAACATCGGTAAAATTAAGAGTGGACAATCGCCAATAAGTCTACTCGAGACTAGGAATCTGAATAAAATAACTTTCCTCAAAAGTGATGATGGACCGCCTCTTGTGCATGGAACGAGGAACTTCAATAACATGGATTTAAAAATGAACGATGGACGAAGTCTTGTACATGAAGCAAGGATTGCATCTAATACCACGAACAAGGAACGGTCACTTATAGAGGATAGGAATTTCAATATGATAAATATCTTCAACATCAGCGATGGTCCACGTCTTGCAATGAACGGCAATGATATCAGGATAAGTAAAATGAACGATAGAAGCTACAGACTACGAGAGTCGGGGGGCGAAACAGCATTAAATTTGAGTAATGTGATCAATGGAGGACGTCCATTACACGCTGCTAATAACAACAATGTTGGTCCACCACCTGATTATTGTTTGGAACGTATTCCATCGCCATACGGTCCTCCGCCTCCGTATACCACCAGAGAAGACATCAGTAAGTTCAATCATAAGATAGAATGAAATTGTCCGTAACAATTCTTCCGTTTATTTACTCTTCTTCTTCTTAATTTGTAGGATTTTCATCCTGTTTATTTCCAAAATCACTCCTGGTAGGAAGACGTATTGAATTGTGCATCCACTGTTTACCCATCTCTTGGCTGGTCTTCCTCCTGCTCTTTTCCCGTCCATTGGTTTATCTTCTTTAGCTGTTTTTGCAAGTCGGTTGTCTTCCATTCTTTCTATATGATCTTTCCAATATTTTCGTCTATCTATAATAAATTTGGTTATGTCTCGAATATAGTTTACTTGTTCATGTAAAATAACATAAGGAGAAAGCACATTTTAAATAAGCTCATTTCATATTTTTTTCCTGAAAAAAAAACAGAATAGAAACAAATCCGACATATTTTCAGAGATGGACGTTTAGTAAAGTAGTCCATTGTCTCCGATTGTACATTTCTGTGTACTTTTATGTTTAGAATTTGTTTCCATGTTCGAGTTGACTAATTTATCAATCTGTTGAGATGCTGAAATGTGTGTAATATCTAATCAATAGTTACTCTGTAGTTCTTTGTGGCCGCGGTGCGTAACGTTTGCTTTAATGAAATAGTCCAGCAGTAAATAGTGGCGTAATGAAGAAGTAAACAATTTATTTCCAAGGTTATTTTACTACTTTTTCTTTTTGTTATCTGTTGCTACACTACTTGTTAAAGTACGTAAATATCAGAAGGTATTGATTACTGTTTTAATTGATTTGTATTTGTAATCTAACACAATTAACCTATGATCTCTTAGGAACGTACTTCATGTCTGATTCACAAGGATAATATGATTGTGGAAAAATATACTAAGAGCCATGTGTGTGTGTTTTTTTTTACATCAATACTAAGTAAATACCTAACCAATCTGTGAACATTTGTCAATTATGTTATTTTCAATTCTGCACACCTGACAGGTTGTCCCAGATCTCTTGAGTCAAATTAATATTGTGAATAGAATAATGCAAAACGGATTATTTTGAGATTTGGAACCTTAATCTCAACGAAATCACAATAGATCAATAAGTTCCAAGAAAGTTATTTTAAGCTGATTTGTTTTCATATTAACAAATAATTTATTAATTGCTACAGTGTGTTCTAAAATACATAAAATAATATGTTTATTAGATAGTGAAGAAGTAGAATATTGTTACAGTATACTGGACCAGTATCCGCACGAGAGGTTACCAAGACTTGGAAGGAGGTGCGGGACCTGTGCTATGTCCTCATTGTCAGGAATACACCGTCGCTACCTTCCACTACACCTACAGCATCCTGACTTACCTCGCATGTACCATGCTGTAAGTATATACAAACTGCTATTTAAGTCATTCTCGTGTCTTGAACCAAAGTTCGCAGCATCAAATTTGGCAAAGATAAATGAGTTGTTAGGACATACAAAATTTGCTATATGTTTGTTTGGGTAACAAGTATAACCGGGGATTCTGACTCGCAGGTTCGTGGCAAATAAAAATCCTCAAACTCTGAAATTGATTTCTGAAAAAATTTGTATCGCAACGCTAATAACGTATGTTCAATAGCGTAATTAATAAAATATCTATCTATGTAGCGCCTGTACATTTATATGCCTGTCTTCCTATGTGTTTATCTATCATTCTGTCTATCATCTATCCACCTTCCTACATCAAAACTATAATCTGCAGGAAGGAATATATAGAACTAACAGATAACCATCAGATTTCTTAACTTACCAAACATTGCATCAGCACAACTAATTAGGAAATGCTTAATTTTAATAATACCGATAGCTTTCATTAGTATTTTTAAAAAAAGGATACTGTTCAGACATTAAAATTACATAACATCAAAATAATAATTTATTCTCATGATTAAGGACTCCAGTAACTAACAAGGTCTATTTAATATTAAGATTAAATATGAACCACTGGTTAAAAACTTGTCTTGTAAACCCTTGTTTCCCTCAACGAGATTTAGGCGCTCTCCCCCTACAGGGAAGAAATTGAACCATACTAATTTAGTTACACTTGTTTTCATAGAGTGGCCCGTGGTCAGCGTTCCGCCTCATACTGACATCTAGGAAACCAAGGTAGTACTAGGACGGGAAAATTCGGTACATTTTGCTTAGAGGCCTTTTCATTCTGGCTTAAGGATCTTTTACGAGCCTGAAAATCTTCAGACTCGGGACCTACGACTTAAAGTCCCTCCTGGAGGACTTGCTCCTTGGATTATTCAATCTTAAATAATCCATTGACCCCGGCCGGGTTTGAACTCGCAACTCTCGGGACCAGAGGCAAGGGGCATAACCACTAGTCCACATTTTACAAATGCAAAATATATTATTCGAAAAAATTTTAATTTGCAGATGATAGCTGTTGGAATAATTAATGGAAAAATATACTAATTTACTAGAATAATTACGGGGAAAAGTATAACAACTCACTGTACACCATTATTTTACACGAATATACTTGCTGCCTCTTCAAAACTGACCTACACGGAATAATAAAAATAAATATGTATGATCAACAGACATTTTTCTGGCTTGTTGGACGTGGTAATGAAATTTAAGGGAACCTTGAGCATGTCGGGCGCATTCTCTGGTGAAATGTCGGACAGCCTCGCGACCACGGCCAAATTATACAACTCATTATAAGAACTGCAGCCATGAAAGCCTAAATCAATACATAGATATTTTTAAATAAATTTAAATTTAGTAAAACTTAAAATAGTTACGAAGTGGTATCCGTGAACACATATTCAATAGTCTCTAAGGACATACAATTAAGCTACCCTGTAGAATGGACTTCATATTTTGATATTTCGTATTATTTTTGAAAACTTTAACTGGCTCTCCTGTAAAATTGAGAAAATTAACTTGGCAACTTCAGTCTCTCAGAGCTTCAATTCCAAAGTCTAAACACAAGTGGTTTTATAAACTTTGCTGCGGTTGTTAGGTAATATTTTATTTAACGACACTATTTGGCAATTTGGCCAAGAATTTGGCTTCTTTTGTGTGTCCTAAGTCCGTGACACGGGAACTCTACGAAGGAAGCCACACTCACAATATACAGTATGTCAATTTGGTATTTATACACAGGCATTTTTATTAATAAAAATCAAATTTTCAGAAAGTTTTTAAAAGCAAAGAAAAATATTTATTGTGGTTTGAAGGAAACACTAAGTTATATCTAAATATGTAGTTCAAAACTTAATTATAAAATAAACATAATTTTATCAAATTAAATAATCTTTATTGCACCCAAATACAAGCCAATTTGCTATTCATGCACTAAAGAAAACACTGCAGTGTATTTGCGTGTCTAACTTGCTTAAACATTAATGCAACATGGATACTCTAAGTTGTGCATTTGTTTACATCTGCTGGCAGTCAGTCGCCTCCATAATGGGTTAATGTAAAGAACTCAGTTCTGATCTCAAGGATACAATTGTAAATCTTGCACTTAAGGGATATTCTTTGAGAAAAATAGGGCGACTGATAGGCAACAGTACAGTATATACTACATAAATTCAAGTATAAAGGTTCAGTAGAGAATGTTCCGAGAAAACCTAAACAAAAGAAGTTAAGTGAAAAGGAGGAGAGAACCATTGTGAGACAGGTGTTACGCAGAAATGGCTATCATGGAAGAATGACTAGAAAAAGGCCGTATGTAAGTAAGAAGAACCGTGTTGTAAGAATACAGTTTTCAAAAGAACGTGTAAATAAGGGGCAGGCATTTTGGAATAATGTTCTCTGGTCTGATGAGACTAAAATCAACCTGTTCGGTTCAGATGGCGTTCATAGAGCCTGGAGAAAAGCCAATGCGGATAATGATGTGACCTATACAACACCTACAGTAAAACATGGGTGTGGGTCTATAATGTTGTGGGGGTGTATGTTGGCAATATACAGCTCATTGACAATGTTATGGACAAATTAGTGTATAACGACATTGTTCGTGTGTAGCAAAATTGGATATGTACGTACATGTTCCAACAAGATAACGACCCCAAACATACGGCGGACTTAAATAAGACTTGGTTGATATGGAACGTGCCAAAACAATTGAAAACCCCTCCTCAATCTGCTGACTTAAATCCTATACAACATTTATGGGCGTTTTTGAAACCTAGGGTCCACAGCAGAAATCCTTCTTCCAAACAAGAATTGAAGAAGGTGTGGTTACTGGTGCAAAATCAGTCCTCAGATATGTGATAGGCTTGTTAGATCCATGCAGCGTAGATGTCAAGCTCTTATTAAAGCTAAAGGTTACCCTACAAAGTATTAAGGACAGTTCTTTTATTTATTTATTTTTTCATTTTTTCCCCCCATTCTGACTGTATGAATAGAAAAGTGACTATAAAATTTACAACTTTTAAAGTGTTTTAATATATTATACGTTAAATGTTTATAGAATTTGTTGATTTGTATATATTACGTAAAAAAGTGTGCCTCAAAATGTTTAGTTAATGGCAAAATATAATTGCAATATTCTGAGAATTAAAATTGTGCTATTTCAATTATAAAATCTAAGTGTATGAATAACAAATTGACATACTGTATACCCACATGTCATTTTAAGATTTGTTATTGTCATCAAACAACAAAAATGGTTGCTATCTAAAGCCGAGCACTAGATAATGAAATTTATAACTGCCATCATGGGTCACACTTCACTAACTGAGTTCAGTTTGAACTATTTATTTTGATCCATGATAAAAAAAACTTTATTAATAATTATATTATTTAATTAACATCCCTCAACTGTAAATAATTAGAAATAAATTTACATGAAAAACACAAATTAAAAAAACATGTTTTCTCTACTGCACTTGGTTAAGTTCCCACGCATTTGATTTAATTAAATTCTTTTAAATTTCAGGTGTTTAAGCGGCTGTTTTTGTCCGTGTTTCTGGGTTCCGTTTTGCGTGGATCCGTGTCTGAAAACTAGATATCACTGTTCCTTCTGTGGAGGTTATCTGGGACTATCTCATACAGGAGTTTTCTAACAAAATTAATTAATATAATCTCTTTTGTGCTGGTACTGTGCTCACGAACTGGAAAAAATAGATGATAAATAATATATGATTGTGAAAATTGCTTCATCAAGGACCGTTAAATTCATACTAAAACTAATACCATGGTGATAGTTTATCTGCTGTTGAATGTATTTAAAATTTCACTCATCCTGTAGCAACAGCAAACAGATCAGTTCAGAGACAAATTTCAAGGGTTTAAAGTATATAAGTATAAAAACTGTAAAAGTGGCACTAGTGCTTATGATATATATAATTACGAAAAAATGATTCAAAATACGTATGCACAACTTTGGATGTTGTAGAAGAGAATTCCTAGACAAAGTTTTGATCAAGTATGGAATCATGAGGCATATAGTTTCGGTATTACAGTGATGGAATCAAATCTCCCGTTGCACCTGTGTCAGAAAACTAAATAATTTTTATTTATCGAACAATTAACCTTCCCCCAATATTTGGTACATATGTTGTCTGAAAAGAAAAGTAAAAGAAAAATGTGCTGGTGCGTCATTGTGTTAAAATCATAATTCAATCTACTCAGTGGCACATCAGGTGGCTTCAGAAGTCGACCTTTGTTAATAGAAGCGGGAGATTTGAAGTCTTGATACGTACCGTCAATGTAGCGCCGAAACTAGTTATGCTTCTGGAATCTCTGAAGTCTTGTAAATATATTTTATCAATTCGTTTACAATTTTATTTATTTATTTATTTATTTATTTATTTATTGGTTTCAATTGACTGTGTGTGTGCGTGCGCGCGCTTGCGTGTGTGTGTGCGTGCGCGCGCTTGCGTGTGTGTGTGCGCGTGCGTGTGTGTGTGCGCGTGCGTGTGTGTGTGCGCGTGCGTGTGTGCGCGTGTGCGTGTGCGTGTGCGCTTGTGTGTGTGTTTCAGGGTTAGAGTGATTAATCAGCGATAACACGGGGAACAATTTTTTTTTTTAATTTATACTGATATATATCTCTTATTAATTTTTGTATTTAGAATCCAAATATGGTCTCTCACTGTTCTCATATCAACTACTTTTCATGAAGCTGGCTGCTCTCAAAAACATAAAAATTGTAAACAAAAATCAAAACGAACATAAAAAATGTATAATGAATGAAAATGAAAAAATATAAGAACTTGAACTCGGAGGTTCATTGCTGCGAGAGCATAAGCTCTCCTTACATCCCTATCGTGACAAAGTTTTGCAATCAACTCCATATAATCTACCTCCTTAAATGATGTTACCGTTATTCCCCACCCCATTATTGTCCTGCCTATTAAGGTGCTTTCCCTCTGGTTTTCCTATAATAATTCCACCCCCCCCCTCTTTAAATACTCACATGTCTACAATATACATACATAACGTTTAATAAAACGAGTGAAAAATACAAACAGAAACGTAGGGATGTCAGGTTGAACCGTAACATTATTTATCAGGATTCGATATAATTATTATAATAAATAATAAAAAACGATCCCTACAAAACATGGGACGATGACAACCTGTTCTTAACAGCATGTATGTTTATTGCATAATACTAATAATAATAATAATAAATAATAATAATAATAATAATAATAATAATAATAATCGATCGAACATCAGTTAATGTCTTTGACATATTCCGATTCCTAATAGCCAATTTTGTCGGTCCATCCAATCTCCTGGTTGTAGATGTTTCTCCTTCATGTATAAATATATTCCCTAACTCCAGGAGGTTTTAGGTCTTCCTCTACCTCGTCTTCCTTCAGGTTTCCATTCCAAAACAGATTTTGGTAGCCGATCCTCTTCCATTCGCTGGACATGTCCTTACCATCTTAATTGCTGAGTTTTAATATAATCTAAAATAGTGTCTTCAATCTTCATTTTCTCCCTTATAACTGAGTTCCTAATTTTTTCTCTTCTTGAAATTCTTGCTGCCCTTCGTATAAAATCCATTTCCATTGCCAAAAGATACTTACTTGTTTTTCTTGTTAATGGCCAAAGTTCTGCTCCATAAGTAATGATGCTTTTAACAGTTGTATAATATATATAATAATAATAAACAATATTATTATTATTATTATTATTATTATTATTATTATCAGTATTACATAAAATACATATAAAGTAATTTACATACACATGTTGAACAAGTGAACTGCAACTAAATACAAAGAGGTATTTAACATAATACAATTATAAGCTAATCGAGTTATTTTTGTGATCCAAAAATGTCGATTTGCATTACAATATTCTTTGACGTGAAATATGCTGGAATTCATGTAAATATTCTATCATTACTTCAGTAGAAAATGAAGCGCAATTTAGTAATTATTGTGCATTTCCAATTAATTTGTCATTACAAGCTATACTTTATATGCTGGAGTTTTAATAAATCCATACTAATGGTGACATCTGCCGTCATAATTCAGAAACAATGGCTTCAAATTAAATTCAACAGTTGAACTTGTGAAGCCATACAATGCATTATGCATGTATTCAATGTATTGTACACTACGTCATGGAAAGTCATGTAACAATGCAATATTGTTTTCCAATGATAACTGCAAAATCGATTATTATTATTATTATTATTATCACACCCTACTACATTACAAAAATAAGATTTTAGCCTAGAGGGCTAACAAGCAAAAGATCTGGCTAATTCTTGTAAGGATGATGATTATAATTTTAGTCTATCCATTATCTAATATAGGCCTACAGTATAAAAATGAATGTTTGTTTGTTCGTGGTGGTGGTGGAACCTTGGAACGTGTCCCCTATATACCCATACAAATTACCATTCCATATTCGCGGTTTCTGGGGATCACATGCAGAGCCGAGGTGATACCTTCGATAAGCACATCAAAGAACGCGCCTTAGCGGCCAGAATAGTAACGAACAGCATGAAAAGCCCGAGTAAACTATCCCTGGAACAGCAATGACCATCTTCCGCTTAAAAATAGCACCAATCATGACCTATGGAATAGAAGTGATTTGGAAGAACCTAAATAAGGCAAACCTAGAGGAAATAGAGAAAGTCAAAGCACACTTTTTAAAGATAGCGCTAAGCGTATCAAAATACACGCCTTCACGCCTAACATACATACTGACAAAGGAACCATTCTTCATAGAAGAGCTCCACCTGGACCTTCTCGTGCCGGCAACAGATGCCTACAAAGAACTGCTGAGGGAACTCAACGAGAAGAGAGAACAGATATGGCCTGAGTTCTACGCAACGGATGCGATGATCTACAGAGAATGGACAGCAGCCAGATACGACCTCAGACACACCGTGACGAGAGTCGCGGTCCATGGTTTCCACCACAGGATATGCACAACACTGAAGCGCCATAACCCAGAAGAAAAGTGCAAGTGCAAACTATGTGGGTCGCACTGCGACCGATATCACCTGTTACAGTGTAAAAACATAGGAACATCGATAACAGACTTTTGTAAGACATGAAAACAGTTCTTTCTACATGGCCATTGGATGCAATTATACCTATTATTATATTCACGGTTTCTGTATTCGGGCATATTTATGGAACATATCGCCCGCGAATACGAAGGTTTTACTGCATAATCAGAAGCATAAAATAAAGAGACTTTCAAATAACGTAAATGTCGGCCTAACTTGGAATTGTGGCCCCAATTATCTCAGCTGTTAAAGAGCATCATTATAACTAACAAATGTTTATTATTTTCGTGTAATGTTGCGGATAATAAGCTGCTCTATGAGGGAGGATGATCCACTCACAAAGCACGTTCAATGTTGGAGCGGTAAAATCAATATAAAATTCAACCTACCGTAATTATATGGAAAACCCAATGCATGCTGAAGCACCTATTACCGGAAGATCCTCTACACATGGCACGTTCCATAAAAACTCCGTCGCTTAGCAACGTTTAAAACACCATTCAACTGTCTCCACAAAACGTGTCGGATCATTCTAACAATTCCAAGTATTTTTTTAATGTTTTGTTCTCCTAAATACGTCATAAAATACTAACATTATATATTATATTTGTTTTAACAGTCGATGATACAAACACTTCTAAGCGCAAATTTATTAAATCACATCTGCGGTATAAATGCAAACAAAATTATTTCTAAGGGACAAATTTAATAGTATATTGCGATACAAGTGACGTAAGCACTTATTTCTGGTCGAGAAAAAGTTTGAAAAAAAAACGAGACGCTTGCGCAGAGTCCTCTTTTTTTTTTTTTTTCTATTTTCGAGATCTGTTACGTGCTTACCTCATGTGTATTGCATACTATTTTTTGGTCGATGTGACTAATTTTTATTAAATATAGTAATAAATGAATTAAAATATTGGTTGGATGTAAATGACTTCTATGAGAAAGAAACATTTGGTGATCGTTGCTATGTAGCTTTTCATTTGTTTTATTATAAGCAAGGATTGTTGGCTGTGGAGACATTTTTATATGTAGTACCGTCATTAGAATATGTTTGATAATTTTATTATGGAAGGAGTCGTGGTAGGTGATAGAGAAATTGAAGAAGCCTGGAGAGTGGGATGTTCTGCATTAATTCCGGAAAAGTCTAAAGAAAGGTACGACATTCAAGAAATGTTTTATTTTACTTACCGAACGTGTGCTTTTTGAGTCCATATCAGCATTGCGATTTATTTTGTTTGCATAGCAACCAGGTTAGATGTGGGAACGTTGACTTACTTCCAGTAACAACAATATTGGTAAGTATAAGAAATCACATCGACCAAAAATGTATTAAATGACATATAACCTGTGTATGGGTTACCGTAGCGTAGTGGTTAAGGCACTGAGCTACAAGCCGGAGGGTCGAGGGTTCAAGTCCCGTTGGGGTCAGGATTTTTAAACTGACCCAAACCCTCTGGCGGCACTATGGCCCTGGGGTCGACTCAGCCTCTACCTACACTAAACTTGTAGTAAGAGGCGACCGTTATACCAAAAAAAACGGCTTCCTCATTTTTATCATTATCATTATTATTATTATTATTATTATTATTTCCTGCTTTGGTCTGTGAGTAACATTGTCTCCTCGGACACAGCGTACCCGTATTTGATTTCCGGTCGGGACAAGATTCCTTGGCGAGTTTTTACATCTACAACTAATATAAGATCATTTTAAGAACCTAATAATTTCTGAACATCATCTCTCACGAGCGATTTCCAATTTATCCAGAGGATTTGTAAATCAAGTGTGGTATTTGTTAGGACTGTTTAACGAATAAAATTAAGCTGTTTACTCACAAATCATTATTTAAATATAAAAAGTGTAAAGTGATCCCACAACAGACCCGGAGGCCCTTGGGTAGTGGGAGGTTAAGGCTCCCACATTTTCTAGACAATCGGCACTTTATGTCAGCCGGGTTGTCAGCCCTGCGTGACGGCCGCCTTTACCCCCAGAACAAGCGTCTGGTACTCATTTCCGTTAGAGGCTGAGTCGACCCCAGGGCCATAGTGCCGCCAGAGGGTTTGGGTCAGTTTAAAAATCCTGACCCCAACGGGACTTGAACCCTCGACCCTCCAGCTTGTAGCTCAGTGCCTTAACCACTACGCTACGGCGTGTCCCAGTTGTTTTAAAATATTTATATATTTAATGTAAACTGCGATGTTTGAAAACAAATGAGAAATGTTTGGTTATGCTTATTTTGTCCATCACTACAACTTGATGATATTATTTATTGCCAAATAGGGTCGCAATATTGTAAGATTGCACCCTAGTGGAGAAAAAATGAAACACATCAAACTGTATATTATAACCAACATTATAGGTTATTAATTATTTTTTTTCGGAAACAACTCAGTAAAATCATTATTTAAAAACACAATTATTGAACACACAATTATCAAATGTGTAGGTCGAAGGAATGTGTTCATAATTTGCTATATTCAACGTATTTGTTAGAGAGCCAGTCACTGCAAAATAATGCTCTGACCTGTTCAGAATATTAAAAACGAGGAGCTTTCTTTATTTTGGTAATCAAAATTTGATAATTATCGAGGTGAAAGACGACTGTGATTGGTTGTAAAACAAAATTCATTGAAATGTGATTGGTCATTGACTCCCGTTTTGGACATGAGTTAAGTAGTTCGTAATATATTGACCTTGTTCAGTATGATTGTATGAGCGAATGGTGTGTGTTGTCTCAGAAATGGCCCTACACATCCTGTTTATTTCCCAAATCACTCCTCGGAGGAAGACATGGATCCACTGTCTATCCATCTCTTGGCTGGTCTTCCTCTTGTTCTTTTCCCGTCCATTGGTCTATCTTCTTTAGCTCTTTTTTTTTTTTTTTTTTTTTTGCAAGTCGGTTGTCTTCCATTCTATCTATATGACATTTCCAATACTTTCGTCTTTGGTTATGTCTTGAATATGACATTTGTCCCTAATTTCTGTGTTGTGTATTTTATCAAATAATGTTTCCCCTGAATAGTTCTTATGATCTTCATTTCACATACATTGAATACTACCTGCGTATTATGACCTATTGATAATTTAATATATTTTTATAATTGTTTTAGAATAAAAAAAAACAAAAGTTGATCCATAAATATAGTGTTTACAGCCGCATTTGAACAGTCAGATCATAATAATAACAGCAGCAAGCGTTGCACTTCGCATTTGTTACGCAATACCTTCATCAAAACAAAACATCGCGATCCGTCTCATCATGCAGTACTTTATATGATCGTAGTTAGTTAGATGGAAACTAAACACGTGCCCTCAGAGACATTGAAATGTATTGCATCAATGTAGGCTTGTAACATTAAATAAATAAAGAAATATTATTTAAATACATAAGACTATGTGCCTGTTAATCATCAAGTCCATGATACATGGTTATTTAGTTCAACATGGATCAAGTATAAAAAGCAGTAAGAATGCCGTTGTCATACAGCAGATAGTTCAATTTGTTTACACATTTACGTTTATAGAACACTGATAGGCTTCACATCAGCTCAATGTAAATATAGGCCACCGACAAATCGGACAATACCAAAAGGCATAAATGTAAAAAATCGCTGTTATCAAAGTGCAAATCACTAATTATTGTATATAGTATCATGAATTTCAATCCTTTTGGTATTCAAAGGTCAGAATAGGATAAAAAGGTGTCGCTAGTCTAGCGAACGGGAAAACATAAGACCACACCTTGAGCGTGTAGTCCGCAAAAACATGAAAAATGAGTTTTACACTTTTACTTAAGATACCCTACATATGGAGGGCTGAGTGGAAAAACATAATAAAGCGTTTTGTTTTAGTTCTTTTTAATTATTATTTTTTCTATCCAAAATTGTCACACCTGCTACTGAACGTAAGAACTTCATTTCTGCAGTTTCTATTTTTCTTCTGTCTGAACGGTTAAGAGTCCAATTCTCACTTGCATGTGTTAAGATAATTAATATATTTGATAATAAACAGATATTGGTAAAAGTAAAGTCTCTAAGAAGTAGGGCCTAATCGTAAAAAGTGCCCCACGCTTTTGATGGAAAATTATTTTTTTTGTAGATAACTCTAGTTTTATTCTAGATGTGTTGGAGATGATTTGTTTGTTGCCCACTTTAATTTTATCCAAAAAGTGTTGGAAATTAAAATTATTTTTCATTTTTTAGTTCGCTTCTCTAATAAAGCTTGTTGTTTTAGTTTTTTAAACTATTATTTATAGGAAGCCAGATATAATAACAGTTAAGTCTCGTAGACTGCGATGGGCAGGACATGTTGCGCGTATGGGGAATGAAAGACGTGCATGGAAACTTCTTGTAGGAAAGCCAGAAGGAAAACGCACAGTTGGTAGACCAAGAATGAGGTGGGAGAACAACATTAACTATGATTTGAGGGAAGTAGATTATACAGGGAATGATTGGAAAGCATTAGCTCAGGATAGGGATGTATGGAGAGCTTATGTCCGCGCGGCCATGAACCTACGGGTTCGATAGTGCCAGTAAGTAAGTATTATTTATTATTTATTTTTTAGTTTGGTTTTCTAATAAAGCGTGTTGATTTAGTTTTTTTAACTTTTTTTTATCTTTAGTTTAATTGATTGTCATACACCGGAATCTCATGAAAATTTAATTGCTTAATACTCTTCTAAAAAATCCTCCGGGCCGGATTTGAACCAGAGAGCTATGGATTACTGAAATTATATACCACTACAGTCCACCGCCCTACCAACTGAGCTCTTAACGATTGACTAAAAAGTCGATAAGTCCGCAACCTATTATACAGGTATTTATTTTTTATTTTCTGATGATTCTGCCCAGGATTTTAGAAAAAAATATGAAATGATTCTATTGTCATGCGCCCTTTACAAGTACCTATACAAAGTCTCAAGTCGATCCAATGTTTTTAAGTGGGTTAAAATCGTGTTCAAAGATTCAGTTACATAGATAGATGGACATATACAGGTCAAGCTAATATAAAGCGTGTAAAAAGAAATGAAGATATTAGAAACACTTAAATATTTTTAATTTAACATATAATATGATAAACAACTGGTATGAACATGTTAAAAGAATGCCTACAGATAGAATCCCTCAGCTGTTATTAAAGTTCAAACCAATAGGACATAGAAGTGTTGGATGCCCATTTACTAGATGGGAGGATTCATTAAATCCCATTTGATGTGAAAACAGGTCAAATGGCCTAATTCCATCAAGTAGAAGTAGAAGAAGATAGGCAATACAAAAATCTAAAATAAGGTTGCCATGTTAGGGTGTTAAAACCTGAACCAAGCTCTACTAATATAAATCTAGGTCATTGTGAGACTATAGCCTATGATATTTCTGCGTCACATCGTTGTGTATTCTCTAGAAATTACTTCACGGACCACTGTTTGATAATTGCTGGTCCACGCGGAAGAAATAAAGTTGACATTCAGGCGGATTACGTCACGGAGTGAATTATGGAGCATGTTATGGATTAAGGGAAGTTGTGGGCTCATTCGTTTCACATATACAATCCTTAAATGCAAGAGTGAACTCCAAAATGTTTTCTTTACCATAGTTTTGAGCACCAACATCCCAGTTTAATAGTGCAATTCAAATCTGGGCGTGAATGATCAACACAAGCTTCTTGTTTCAGACTGGAAATTCTTTATCTTATTTATTTGTATTTTATTGTCTTTTGGTTTTATATTCCACTCACTCAGATATAATAAAAGCTTAATTTTTATATTAGGTCCACTGCTGTGGTTTCGAGGTAGCGTGCTGCCTTCTCACGCAGCGAGTCTGAGTTCGAGTCTGGATGGTACAAATTTCCTGGGTGAGTTTTTCGGGGTTTTACCTCACCTGTAAGACAAATTGCAGGAATATTTAACGCCCAAACGGTCCCCGAACATGATATATAATTATGCCAATGCCACGAGGAAACACCAAAAATGCCGAAATGACAATCTGGGGCATTTAATATAAAAAATATTATATTAGAACTAAAAGTTGTATAAAATATATAATAATTACATATAACATAAGCCTAAACAAATTAATCCACATACCGGAGGTATTACTGGGTAAAATTACAAAATATTGATTAACCACATGGTATGTAGGCACAATAAAATTGACCTGTGATAATACATACAAAATATATTGAAATGTAAACATGTGTCCTGTAAATCTACATTACGGGAAGCATGTCTTCTTTTCCCGAATAAAGTAATGGTCAGAACATTTAGGTATTTAAAAACCTATCGCCCGAATGGAGATGATACTTCCCGGGTGTAGACACGGAGAAAACTAGCGTATACCGCTGGGTTGGAGGTTACAGCAATGGGCCAGCTCTTCATTTTGTACAAAACCAATAAAATTATAAACGACCAAGCCTCGGCAACTGATTGTTGATATTAGAATGTATAATGTTCAAGGTCAGAAGAAATTTTAATAAATCAAGGAGTTAGACAAGGGTGTAGTCTATCACCCACTCTTTTTAATATATATATCGACGACATTATGAAACAATGGAAAATTATAATGGACAATGGCCTTAGATTGAACAATAACTCAAGTAATAATAACTTACTTTTCGCCGATGATTTGGTCTTACTACACCATGATGAAGATCTGTTACAATTGGCTGCTTACAAACTAAATGCAATATGTAGCGATTATAATTTTAAAATTTCAATAAGTAAAACAAAAGTAATGGCATTTTGTGGAAGAAATACTCTGCGTGCAAAAATAGTAATTAGAGACGAAATTATTGAACAAGTATCCCACTTTAAATATTTAGGATGTGACATCAGCTATGGGTATGATAAAGATATTGAACACAAAACACATCAGTGTCAAGCTATTTGTGGTACAATAAATAGAACATTGAATAATAAAGCCCAGAAACAAACAAAATTAAAATGTTATAAAACAATGGCTGTCCCTGTCATTTTGTATGGGAGTGAATCTTGGATTACCGCTACCAAACAAGAAAGTAAAATCCAAGCAGCCGAGATGAAATGTATAAGAAGAGTAAAAGGCTGCACTAGAATGGACCAGATAAGAAACGAGCATATCCGTGAAGAACTGCAGATCTACTCCATAAAAGAAAAGATATTTAACAACAAGATACAGTGGAAAGAACATGTAGAAAGAATGGAAGAAAGTAGATCACCAAATAAAATCTTCCATTATTTTCCAAGAGGAAGAAGAGATGTCGGACGTCCTCGGAAGAGATGGTCTTAGATCTATTAGTGAAGACGGAACAGGCAACTCTTGCCTAAACCAGGAAGTGAAGAAGAAGAAGAATGTTCAAGCGATCAGGAACAAACAACTGATATTTTGGACG
Organism: Diploptera punctata; assembly: GCA_030220185.1. Lineage (NCBI taxonomy): Eukaryota > Metazoa > Arthropoda > Insecta > Blattodea > Blaberidae > Diploptera > Diploptera punctata. Next base: position 27,884 of record JASPKZ010008756.1, read on the forward strand.
AATTGACGAAGAACAAAAATTATCATCACTAGCTTATACTTTCAGAAACAAAAAAAAAAGGCAGTAGTTCTCAAATACTGCGAGATTATATAAATTGCTGTCGGGCTCTGTAGTGTAGGGGTTAAGTTCCTGCCTCTGGTCCCTAGGGTTGCGAGTTCAAACCCGGCCGGGGTCGATTGATTTTTTAGGATGGAAAATCAAAGGGACATGTCCTCCGGGAGGAACTTAAGCCGTGGATTCCGAGTGTAAAGATTTTCGAACTCGTAAAAAAAACCTCAAGCCTAAATTGGTAGCTCTGACCAAAATTTATCGGCTTTTCGATCAAGTAATGCCCTAGTTGCCAACTGAATGTCTCTTTTGTGTAACATGCTAACCAAAAATCATACGCCTATTTCAGAGAATCTCAATTATCTTCGTTAAGTAACTCTCGATAGAGAGCACGAATGGGACGTACGGATACAATTACACATTTATAGTACAGAGTAGATAAAAGAGAAAGATCTAAAAAAATGCACAATTAGTAAAAGCATATCAAACAATAAATGAAATAATTAATAGTAATTTATAAAAATTAAAGACCAAATTATGCACTATACTAATTCTGAGTTAAGTTCCAGATGTACAAACTTGCATAAGGTATTATTCCGCCGACGCTTCGTCTATTGGGGGATCTTCTCTTTTGTTCCTCACTGCATAGCACGAAAATGCTATGATTGCAGTGAAGGACCTGCCCTCGGGCAGAATTACTATGGATGGATGGATGGACGGATGGATGGCCTGTATAGATGAATTCATCATCATCAACAACAAGGATTAAGCCCAATGGCCTGTTCCGATCTCATTATAGGTCGGACTGGTCCTTCCATCTCTTCAATGGTCTTCCCAATATTGTTCTCCCTTTTGTTTATAATTATAATAGATGAATTCACAATAGAAAATTGTGTAAGTAGCTTAGGATGTGCTGCCATCTGCCTTATAACAGTCAATTAGTTCAATTAAATGTTATATTTATTCCAATGCACGATATTGTTGTAATGGTCACCGCAAATGACATTCAAATAAAAATTTAAGATATTATTTTCAAAGAAATTGTGTATGATAGGAGTATATGGGCTTCATTTTTAGAATCAGGACATGTAAATTACTACAAATGGACTCAAAATATAAAACATCAAAATCACTATTCGCCTACGCAAACTTCTCTATCTGTACTTACATTGTTGTTAGCACTTATCCAATACAACAGCAGTTCCATGTGATGACTCTCCAAATAACCTTATTTAGAGCACTTACGACACTTATATAGGTACAAATTCACTCTTCAGTTGATAAAGCTTGTTTGCACTCTGCTTGCGAGCCCGAATCGGGCTCACTTGTTACACTGTTTCCCCGGTACAACTCATGTTATATGAACACACGGTCTGTCACAGAGCTTACACACGCAGTCCATTGACGGATCGTCATAGTTTGAAATTTATTATTATTATTATTTTAATTATTATTATTATTATTAAGTGTTTATTATATTATTAATAAGTACTATTTTATTAAATAAGTTTCGATTCCACTCGCAAACCCGTTGTGAACAGTACGAACATGGCGACCAGACTGATAGCGAATATGCGCGTGGCAGGCAAAGTGTGTCTGCGCAGGGGATTTATACATTCGGAGAGCTATACCAAGCTCGTTGCGCACATTGTATCTGTGGATCACTCGCTTCAACGCCACCTAATGTCCAGCGGCTAGAATTCGTACAAGTAGATCTAAATTTAATTAATTGAATAATAAATCGTTATAGTATATCGATTTATCCCCGGAAATACAGCGGGAGATTTAAAAGCTTAATGCAAACTTGTTGAAACTGTAGTTCAAAAATGGAACGTTTGTGGACAAATGTTCCTATTCAAAACTTAATCTCGAGTCCACTTTACAAGCCATAAAAGTTAATGGGAATTTCCGACACATTCTATATATGTTAATATTATGGTTATTTTCTGTGTCCGCTAGATAGAATCGCTGAAGATCTGTGAAAATTTTCAAAAATATTTTCTTGAGAACAACCTCAACTGTGTCATTTCTTCGCAATTCGTTAAAAACAGTTGAAGATTAAAACTTTAAATAAAATATGAAGCAAACAAATGAGAGAAGGAGGAGACAGAGACATCTATGAATAAATACAGAAGCGGGATTGATACATTGTTAGGATAAACAATACATGATGGCTAAATATGATTTTGGAATGGGTACCAGCATAGAGAAAGGGACAACCTAAACACAATTGGAATAATCGAAAAAGTTCAGAGATAATTACCGGTATACAGGAAGAAAATATTACTCTATATGCAGCTGAAGTGTGGAATATAAACCAAACATCAAGGAGGAAACTCGTGGCTGCTGAGATGGAATTTTTAAGAATGTAGGAAAACAAAATTAGATAAAATAAGGGAATCTATGGGGGAAATAGAGACATTATTGATGAAATACAGAAGTGATGAGGCACACATTTAAGAAGTGCAACACAAGATGGCCAAAGAAGATTTTATAACCAATATCATCAGGAAGAAACAGATGGGACGCCATAAATACAGATAGTAGAATGATATCCATGAAGGCATGAAGACGACTGGAAGAAAATGCTGCTTAGAATAAAATAGAAAATTGCAACAGAAAAATAACACTACTTGTAACATGTGTCTGCTGATTAATATGATAATGATAATAAAAATAATATTAATAATAATGATAATCGTAAATTTCGAATATTACGATGCGATATCGGGAAGTAGATTTCTCACTTCTGTAAAAACACTTCACAAACGTGCGTTGTACATTATTTTTGCGCGATGGTGTTTTCAAAATAATAAATAATAGTAAAATAATAACATCTTTGTTGGAAATATTTGCGTTCATTATAAACAACTGACTAACGTTAACAGTGTGGCCAATGCATACAGGGTAAATGCCGAAAATAATTTACTTTAGACTACAGCAGCACCAATCAGTAATAAAATTGTGGCAAGTGGGGATTTATTGTTTTATATTGTTTCATATAAAGTTCAGTTCATTTAAAACTGAGTGAATTGTTTCGTATAATGTATATTAACACAACATTTTGGATATAAATACAAATAGGAATGAGATGCACAAGGAAATTAAACATAGGCTCAATTCTGAAAATGCATCCTATTATGCATTGCAGAGACTCTTGATGTCCCAACTCCTTTCAAAAAACGTTAAACTGAAAATATATAAAACTATTATTTACCCAGTTATATTATATGGATGTGAAACATGGACCATTACTTTAAGGGAGGAAAGGAGATTACGAGTATTTGAGAATAAAGTTGTTACGAAAAATTTTGGACCAAAGAGAGATGAACAGACCGATGAATGGAGAAGACTACATAACAGTGAGCTATATGATATTAATAGGAAACCAGGTAGAATAAGAAGACTGAAATCTCATCTGCGATGGGCAAGACATATGGCACGAATGTGGAACGAAAGAGGGGCTTGGACATTGATAGTAGGAAAACCAGTGGAAAAGTGCCTAGTAGGTAGGCCAATAATGAAGTGGGAGAATTACATGATTTGAGGGAAGTAGATTATACAGGGCATGGTTGGAAAACATTAGCTCAGGATAGGAATGTATGGAGAGCTTATGTCCGCGCGGGCTTGAGCCTACAGGTTCGATAGTGCCAGTGAGTTAGTTAGATATTAATATTTCTATAAATAAAAGTCCACCGCTGTGGTAGCGTCCTGCCTTGTCACGCAGCTGGCCCGGGTTCGATTCCCTGTCGGGACAGGCTCCTGGGTGAGGTTTTTTTTCTGGTTTTCCTCATCTGTAAGACAAATGTCAGGAAGCTTAGGGTCAACGTTCCCCGAAATCATCCGGCCATCATCATCATCATCCTTATCATTATCGTCATCATCCTTCACCGGTGTGGAAAGCAACGGGAAGCTACCACACCTACAATTCCCTAGTAAAGCTGCAAAACATAGCATGAAAATGCTACGATTACAGTGAAAGACCTGCCCTCGGGCAGAATTACTATGGATGAATAAATAAAAGTTGAAATAGACATACTCAGTCTATTGACATACTAGATGCAATACAAGGAAGGTGCTGAAGCATCTAGAAATAAAGTTAGTATGCCATTTAAGAAGGTTGAATATTGTTGACGTCAAAGAGTTACATGTGTCGGTTTTTCATAAGTGCTTTAATTGATATAACAGAGTTGATGGTGCAGTGTGAAATGTCAGAGAGCGGCCAGTAGCGCGCAGGAGATGGGCAGCAAAGTGTTCCCTGTGTCCCTCAAGGACCTCAAGCAACCCGGCTTCATACTCAAGTTCCTGGAAATTGCAAGTAACATTACATCACTCCTCCACTTCATCAATACGATACGAGTGCGGTAAACACTTGATATGGATCGAAGAAAAGTTTAAAAAAACGAGGCGTTGCGCCGAGTTTATTTAAATATCTGAGATTCCGTTATGTTTACCACATGAGTATTGCACACTATTTTTTGCACTGTGTGTATTTATTTTAGTAATTAAGATATTAGCTAAAATACTAATAAATATAATTGAAAATAAATGTTAGATTTCAGAAGGTGAATCGGCTATATGTGTTGGTATGGAGAAATAATAAGTCATGTCGCCATCTTATATTTGTTAAAACCAATTTGATTTGGGATTTATTTCTGATTATGGAGAAAGTTTTAGACAATGTGTGCAGTGATGATGAAATAGAAGAGGTGTGGAAACCTGGATGTGATGAATAATTAATGCCGATATTAATACAAATTGCAGTATCACTATCATTATTTCAAAATAAATGTTTTTACTTACCGCACTAGTGCTTTTGGTCATTTTTAAAGTATTGAGACCAACACTAAGGTATATATTACAGTAGCTAATACCCGGCGTGCGCTGCTACGCCTAAATAAATTAAATGTGTGTTTTTTTTAGTTGAATAACTGGAAATTAAATTAAAGGTTAGTTAAACTCTATGGTATATCATATCATATGGCGACGAACCAAACATGGCGGTTGTTAGTGTCGGATTGCAGGTAAGTTCCAAATTCTAATGGCCGGATTTCACTTTTTTTTAATAATACCTACCTCAGTTTATTTTAATAGAATATACTGAATTTCATTGTGAAACATAGAAAGTTGCGACCGCCAGAGGGCTATTTAAATTTTCGTTCCAAGTGAACCCCTACACGTAATGGTTTTAGAACATAATAAATAGTGGCTCAACACTCGCCGTACCTGAAAAAACGACTACCTTTCGAGTTTTGCTTCAATAAAAATCCGGAAAGAAAAATGTGCAAAATCTATTTTTTTAAGGATATCATTTTCTATGCACATAATTAACAAATTAATAATGTTTTATTCTCTTTAACTGTGACTATTTAACTCATGTCCCAAATGGAAGTCAATGACCAATCACGTTTCAATGGATTTTGTTTTACAACCAATCACAGTCGTGTTTCACCTCGATATGTATCTACTTCTGTTTATCATATTAAAGAAAGCTCCTCCTTTTTAATATTCTGAATAGGTCAGAGCATTATTTTGCAGTGACTGACTCTCCAACAAATACGTTGAATATAGCAAATAATGAACAGATTTCTTCCAACTATACATTTGATAATTGTGTGTTCAATAATTGTGTTTTTAAATACGTAATGATTTTACGGAGTTGTTTCTTAAAAAAATAATTAATAACATATAATGTTGGTTATGTTATAAACGGTTTGATGTGTTCCATTTTTTCTCCACTAGGGTGCATTCTTACAATATTGCGTTCCTTTGGCAATAAATAGTATGATCCGGTTGCAGTGATAAACAAAAGAAGCAGATGAAGCGTACCTATCGTTTCTCATTTGTTTTCAAACATCGCCGTTTACATTAAATATATAAATATTTTAAAATAACTATAGTTAATAATGATTTGTGAGTAAACAGCTTAATTTTATTCGTTAAATAGTCCTAACAAATGCCACTCTTGATTTCCAAATTCTCTAGATAATTTGGAAATCACTCGTGGCGTTACTTATGATAAGTAGTAGGTGTGCCCAACTATTCAATTATTGTTTGATATTGTCTAAAGATACGGAGCATTGTTCAACCTAAACTCTCCTGGAAATTTGTTTTGAAACTAGAAGAGAAAAACAATATTTAAAAATATGGAAACAATAAATGACATGAACTGACTGTAATTCAAATGAAACATTCATCATAATAAAAAATAAATTAAAGTATTTCAACAAGTGGATTTTTGTACAGAATAATCAAAAATGTTGGTTTTTTTTTTTACAGGGACTGTTATTCACGACAGCTTTGGTTGCAAGACTAGGACGTAGCGGGCATCCAATACATTTCCACAAACTTTCAGTTGATGCTGACAAACTTGGACATGGGGTGTGCCTGGCGTATCTTATCATTAGCCCAGTGTTGCTCATTGGATACCTGCTGGGCGAGATCGGCAACCAGCGACGCAAGATGGTAGTAATTCTGTCATAGATTAGTATGTTTAAGATGTTATATATAAAATTGGTACCTGGTTAAGTCAGTCGTCCTCAACTAAATTATTATTATTATACAACAGCATCAGTGCCAGTTAAAATGCAGAAGATGAAACATTGTTTTTGAAAGGCCTCCATATTGGAACTACTTGATGAAGTTTAATAATTTAGTTGAGGCTGACTGACTTACCAGGTAACAACTTTATGTTTAACATCTTATTACATAACCTCAACAGTGCTTTAATATGAATTTTAAAAGTGTTGATTATCACGTTTGTTGAATGTTGCCTGCTATGTCATTATTTTTGCGATGTCCTAAATACACACAGCGGACTAGAACCAAGTAACCTGGTGATAAAGATTGATGTACATAGCATCTCAAATCAAGTGCATGAATTTCTCAACAGCGTTATGCATCAACCGGCTATGCGCCATTATGTAATTTTCCAGAAAAATACGTTAAAAATTTAAACCAGTCTTCACTATTTATTGTTGCGTCAAACTGGATATTGCAAGTTATTTTCCTTGTTTGACAGTTATGCATCAACAATCTAAGAGCGGGAATATTTAGCCCTTAGCTGCATTATGCAAATTTAGCATTTATGAAGAACTGGTTTCATAGATGTTTGTTTCACAACACAGAATCTCTGATAGGGCTGATGGCGTTTACGTTTTTCTTTAATAATAAGGTTATATTTAAAGATTTGGCGTTAAAAACATGCGTACACTTATTCCATGAGCTAATGCAACAGATAGCATCATCTTTTCAATGGCGTTTAGCCGTTTGATGCATAATATCGTTCAATTGGAATTAGAATAATTTGACCTTTGTCAAAGATGCATAGCGCCGTCCAATTGTAAATCACATTTTATTAACGAAATCCCAGACACAGTTTCCGAATGTCCATGTTTTTAGAACAAGTGGTACAAAATTATATTTTAATGTGCTTTTATTTTATTTGAAATCGAAAATAAATCCTATAAGTTTACCCTGTAATTTATGTTGAACCAGATTTCTTATTTTTTTTGAGTTGATTTTAAAGTTAATGTTGAAACTCGGTTTATGATGCACTTCCAAACTAGATTGTATTCTTGTTTTTAAATTTATTTTAGAATTTTACGAATATTCATTATTGATTTTCTGCCACATATTTTGCATTCGAATTCAAACCATTTTTACACTTCTTTTTCTCATAATTGGTCAACAAATTAATATCTGCAGATTAATTCAATCTCCGCACAGACTTGATTATTTTCAATAAATATTTTCGTCTAAGTTTCAAATCTTTTACATCTATTAAATCTTCTACTCCTGGAGGCTCGCTTTGTTCCTGTAGGACACTGAAACGTGTAAGTCTTCTCATTTTGTCACAAACCCTTCTCCTACTTTTTGTTCATCTCCTCCTTGATCTTCTTCTAGCTAAGCCCGTCCTCCGACTGCATGTTTTTCTCTCCTAGATGCTCTTTCTCCTGCGGCAAGATTGTCTCCTACTCTTCGCAGCTCTACTCCCATTTCTATCTCTTCATTTCACAGAAATCAAGTATCTGTTAATATGTAATATTTTCTTATGAAACCATCTGATTCAGCGCTTTTTTTTAAAGCTTTTATTACATTCAAAAATATTCTGTCTTTTGTAGACTTCCCTGGTTTTGTTTTGACGTTCTGAATAATTTACTTTAGATGTGACTATTTCAGTTATTTTTTTTAAATTATAGCTTCAATCACATCTGACATCAATCCATGTTTGCACATTTTCACTTTTGTGTTTAGTTTTGCTACCGGTCCTACATCTAATCCTAAAAATATTTGAACTGTATTGTTCCTTGGTAACAACTTAACAATAAATTAATTTTCACAACAAATGATTAAAATTTAAAAATAAACAGAGCGTTACTAAGTTATACTAATTCCGAGACAAGTTCCAGTTTTAAACCACATGTATGACTGCATTTTCATTGATCGAATAAAGGTTTTAGCTTTAAGCAAGTAAATGTAGTTCGCTTATTCTTGAAATAAAGTTACCAGTACCCGAGCTGCGCCGCTACGCGTTTAGTTGGAATAAGTAATAAAATAATTATAAGTTTATATCGTAAATATGTGTATGTTGGTAAACAGTTAAGTTTGTGGAAATGTGTTCTCGTTAACAAATCGGTTTATTTCCGCAAGGTGGTGTTACAATGCTTAAACAAAAGTTCCAGATTTGTCCCTGTATTCGTTACTGAAAATGTTCTCCATTTCCTTAAGTAAATATCAGCTCTTCAGCAATCATGGAGCTTTAATATTCTATAAAAATAATTTATGTAGCGATTTCTTTTTACATAGCTGATTTTTTAAATGGCACAAAGGGTAGCGTGCGTGTAGCCCGTTTCCAGATAAATATACAATTGAAAATGGGTTGAAGGAGATGCACTATCTCTTCTACTATTCAATTCTATACTAGAGCATGCCATTAAATATTTAGAGCAGGGCTCTTAATAAGTGCTCACTATGTGTGAAAAGGCGGTCCAATGTTCTATCAGCATTAAGGTGCACTCCCAATGAAATAACACAACTGACAAGTGTCCAACATGGGGTTGAAAGGAGCATTTTATTAACAGGGTTTAGAGGATGAAATAGTATTATTAGGCAATAGTGAGGAGATACTAAAGGCCAACACACACACTATTGAGTAACACTTAGAAATTGGGACTGGAAGTAAACAACAATAAAACTAAATGTATGGTCACACATAGAAATACTTTAAAATGCAAATGAACAGTTAATGACAAATGAGGCAATTTATTAAGAACTGGCTGAATTCAAATATCTAGGAACAATTATTATCACAAACAGGAATGAGATGCACAAGGAAATTACACATAGACTCAATTCTGGAAAAGCGTGCTATTATGGATCACAGAGACTTGTCGTCCCAACTTCTCTCAAAACACATTAAACTGAAAATATATTAAACTTATTTTCCCAATTATATTATATGGATGCAAAAGATGGACTCTTACTTTAAGGGAGGAGAAAATATTACAAGTATTTGACAATAAAGTTCTTAGAAAATTGTTTTGGTCGAAGAAGACAAAGACAGTTAAATGGAGAAGACTGCATAACAGTCAACTACATGATTTTTAGGAGAAAAAAGATGTAATAGGAACAATTATGTATCGTGGACTGAGATGGGAAGGACGTGTGGCAAGAATGGAGGGCAGCCCTTAATGCAATCAATTAAGAATTGCAATTTAGATACATTCCAATTAAAATTGTACCCCTCTAAAAATAGAACACTATAAATACAATGAAAGTTTTACTTTTACAGGGTAGAATTTGAATTGGAATATATCTAAATTGCAAAGACGGACATGGAAACCCATATAGGAAGACCAGAAGGAATAAGCCCAGTAGAGAGACTAAGAATAAGGTGGGAGAACAACATAACCATGGTAGAGTGGCAGACAAGGCCTTAACTCTGCCAGGTAAAATAAAGCTATTATTATTATTATCATAATTATTAAAATAAGTAAATAAATAATTAAAATTGAAATACTAAAAAAAAATGTATACAGGGGATAATTAGAAAATATTAGCTCAGCACAGAGATGTATGGAAAGCTTATGTCTGGGTGGCTATGAACCAACAGGTTTGATAGTGCCACTAAGTTAACTGATTTTTTTAAAAAATCTATCTCATAAATACAAATTACACGGCAATAGATCTGGGCTAAAAATACCTAGTCATTATTAATCCACCAAATTCTGCCTCACCATGGCTGTCCAAACTTCTCACTGTCTTCTAGCCTGAAAGATTATATTCGTATTATATAAACTTTGAAACTGTATTACAGGAATTCCTGTTCAATGTGATTGGTGCAGTGTTACTGCTAGTCAGTGGTGCCATAGCCGTGGATTTCTGGCGCAGCGTGGGTCTCATACCAATCACAGCAGAGCCGCACCACTGGGACCGTCTCAGGGCTGAGCTTGGTGGTCTTGTGCACAACGAGAAGAATGCTGGTCTGTCTCTGGGGTGCCTCACTCTCTTCACTGCACTTCTTTACCTCATGGATGCATTTTTTGGTTACCGGATGGGAATTGGAGAAGCATAATTAATTAAATCAACAATGAAATGGACTAAAAATACAAAATGTTGAAAGCTTGTGTTAAACAGCCTCACCTCTTCATAATGCTTTTAAAAACCTCAGAGTTTCATTAAAGTTTTCAAGATATCCATATCCTTATTGCATCTTTTTATTTATTTTTCCTACATGTAATAAAATCTTTAAATATTAAAATAAGTAATGGTTTATTTTAGGTTCTTTTAATCAAGTTTTTTTTATAATCAATTGAGTTGGTATTTACTTCATGAAAATCCATATTCACTAATTAAATAAAAATAAAACTTAGTTTTATTTGATTTTCATATTTATAAAGATATAATTCAGTTACAGTTGTTTTGGTACACTGTACCTTCTTCAGACATGTTAACAAATTTTTTTATATAGGTACAGTGTACCGAAACAACTGTAACTGAGTTATATCTTAATAAATATGAAAATCAAATAAAACTAAGTTTTATTTTTATTTAAGTTTTTTTGAGACTGGAAACATCTTACCTCAATTTAATGTTGATTTGTTCTTGAACATGTTTTGATATAATCTCCAACATCATCAGGTTGCCCAGACTCATGAGTTTTATGTTGTGAACCCTGGATGTCGGCATCAGCTCCCTCCTCTGGCTGGACTATGAACCCCCCCCCCCTCTAGGTTCAGTTCAAAATGAATTCGGAAAAACAAAAATAGAGTCATGAATTTTGAAATTCCAGCTGAACGTGACCTAGTTTGGAGGTTCTTCAGCCACCCGGATACAGACATCCAGGGTCCACAACATAAAACTCAACTGTCTGGGCAGGCCGATGATCATCATCATCTTCAAGGCATGGGCCTGTTGGCCCGTTCCGCTCCCTGGCACACTACATGCCGCAGGCGCAGGTCGTCCTTTGGTCTTCCTACATTTCTTCGGCCTAGAGGCCTATAATGAAGCAGCTGTTTTGATAAACGTTTATTTGGCGTTCTTTGTATATGTTCAAACCAATTATGTTTATTTGTGTGTATTCTCTCGTTTATATTATAGATTTGTAGTTCATCTCTGATATCTTGACTTCTCTTTTGATCTCTTAGAGATACACCTCCAACTGATCTGAGAAATCTCATTTCTATTGTCTCAATTTTATTTTTATCACAGATCGTTCAAGGCCAAGTCTCAGACCAGTATGTTAATGTTGGAACGGCTACTGTTTTGTAAAATTTTAATTGAGTTTCCCTTGTGATCTTATATCTCAAATAACTTCTTATTGAACCACATATCTGTTGAAATTTTCCTAATTTCTTCTCCATGTCCAAATTTTGCTGGTATGATATCATGCATCCCAGATAATTGAAACAAGTTACTTGTTCAATTATGTTTGCTCCAATTACAATTTTTGTCCTTTTATGCTGAGTTGATATAGAGGGTTATATTGAAATGTGTTCAAACAGAACTCAACATTAATTTGAGGTAAGATGTTCCCAGTCTCAAAAGAACTTGATTAAATTAAGTACCTGATATTTCAACTAAATTAAAGTTCTGATTTAAAAACTTTATTTTAATATTTTAACACTTTATTACATAACCTCAAGTACATAAGTACTACAAGAATAGACTAATAGCTCTAGAAACGGATTATTTACGCAGAAGTGCCAGAAAGTCAAAATTAGAACATGTCACAAATAAGGAAATTAGAAACATAATGGAAGCAGAAGAAACATAATTGAAAGAATTGAGAAGGAATTAAAATGGTTAGGATACATTTTAAGAATGGACAATGAGCGATGGCCGAAACTCTATATCAATGGCAACTGACCAGAAAGAAGAAGAGAGGGAGACCAAAGTTAACATGGAAGGAAAGCATGAGGATAGCAATGTAAGCAAGAGGTTTAGGCTTTGGAAGTTTGGCATGGGAAGACAGTAGCACTGTAAAAACCCGAAGATAGATAGATTACATAACCTCAACAATGCTTTAGAATGAATTGTTTCCTACACGTCTTCTTTAAAACATTCCAAATTTTTCATCATACCCACACATACTGGATCTACATTATAAGTTGTAACTGCTTAAACGGGTTATTAAAGTGGGCTATGAGGCTTGCTTCAGTGTGTGGGCATGTGGATGCATTAGTCACCTGCAAGTTGTTTTATACAGTTTAACCTTTGTTTGAAGACCTCCTCAGCCTAATAATAATGTCTAATTAATTTCGTTGCAATTGTTTTTATCTGTAACAATTCTACCCAAATAATTAAATTCTATAACCTTTTCAAACTTTCACTCATGACTTACAATAGAAAAAATATTTCTAACTTCTACATATATATATATATATATATATGTATATATCTCATCATCATCATCATAGTACATTCATGAATTTAGGCCATTTGTTGACCTGTTTCGGCCTCAAGAGAAACACCATCCAGAAGTCTTTTGAGTGGACGTCCTGGTCTTCTTCTTCCTGCAGGTTGATATCTTAACATTTGTTTGGGTATTCTGTGATCTTCCATTCGATGAACATGTTGCATCCATCTTGACTTATAATCAGAAATTTTGTTTTCTAAAGATTCCATGTGTAATTCTTCTAAGATGTCTTCATTTTTTTGTGATCTAGTAGTGTGTATCCTGCAGTCCTCCGAAGATATCTCATTTCAGCAGATCTAAGTCTCTGTATATCCTTCTGTTTCAACGTCCATACTTCGCTACCATACAAAAGAGTTGGAAGAGCCAGTGTTTTATACACTTTCAGTCTTGAATGCTTTTGGACTAACTGTGGCTTGAAGATAGAATTTATTAACCCTAAAATTCTTAAAAATTTAGATACTTTTGCATTTACATATCTACATATATATATATATGTGTATATGTATATATTTTTTTTTTCATTACTCCTTAGACGTATGATGCTTTTTCCAGTTTCCTTCATTACTTTATTTGATCTTCGTATGTTGCCAATATCAATATATGCTAGAATTTGGGATTATTCCTCTGGTATTATTTCATAATAATAATAATAATAATAATAATAGTGTGACACAGATTTTGATAGAATTCAACATACCTCTGAAGGAAAGAGCATTCATGTAAACAAAGAATCCATTCTGTTGCACATGCTTCAATTTTTCCCTCTCCCCTACACAAACTTTTTTTTTTGTATTTTATGTACACACCAAAGAAGTTAATGAACATACAATCTGCAGGAGTCTAGGGTTTTTAGTAATAAATTCACAGTTAATGCAAGAAAAATCTACTCCTCTTTACCACACATCAAATATTATGAACAAATTATATTTGAAGAGAAAAATTACATGCTCAGACTGGGGTTTGAATCCAGAACCTTCGGCTTTCTATGCTAATGCTCTACCAACTGAACTACCTGAGCACTCCAATCCAGGTAGCTCAGTTGGTAGAGTGTTGGATAGAAAGCCGAAGGTCCTGGGTTCAAACCCCAGTCTGAGCACATATTTTTCTCTTCAAATATAATTTGTCCTTCAGTGAGAAGTGTTAAATTAATAATAAAACATTATGAACAAATGTTTGAACTGAATTGTAAAATTAATGTATCTGTTGGACAGAAATAAATTTATTTTCATAACAAAACAACTTTGTATTTTACATTTGTTATGGGTCATTACACACCAAAACTGTGAAAAATTAAAAACTCAAATTACATAAATCATTTGACCCATAATTATTAAAGCACACTTAATTATAATAAACCACAAAAATTAAAACTTATCATTAAATATGTATCAATTAAATTCATTTAACACCTACTTTTCATTTTAGGGAACAAAAATGTATTACATCACGAGCAAAATTGACTCAGTGTGAAGCAAATTCAGTATTTTTCAACCTTCAGCAACAAATTTACTTGTAATACATAATTATAAATTAATATACAGTTTGCTTATATTTTTTCTTCTTCTTCTTCTTCCTTCCAAGTATTAGGCCAAGGCCTGTTATGATCCCATTGAAAATTTTCCCTCCAGCGTTTCATAGGATGGCCCAGAGATCTTCGTCCTTTCCGGGAAATTCTCGTATAAGACTTGAAAGCATAATAATAGTCCCTTCGATTGGTTGCTGGCCAAAGGAAGGCAAGACCACTGATGGGGCTGCCATCTTATAGCCTCTGGTCAGCAAAATTTACCAACCTTTTTTCATCCTAGTAACAGCTTAGTTGCTACTAGATGTCTCCTTGGGTCAGTATGTTGACTGCAAACCATTCATGACATCTTTAGGGAAATAAGCGTAACCAAATTAACTTGGTCTAGCAACTCCTAACAAAGGAGAGGTTAAGACCCAACATTGGGTCATTACGCCGCTGTAGATAGATAATTCTGTTAAAGTTATTTTTACCAATATTATTATTATTTAGTTCTTTTATATCAGTCATGTACAAAAGCCTTCAATATACCATATGCAAATTTTAATATTCCGGCTTTTCCTCACCTGTAAGACAAATGTCAGGAAGATTTGAGGCCCAAACAGTCCTGAACATCATCTGGCCATCATTATCCACGGTGTGGAAAGCAACGAGAGGCTACTACACCTAACTCCCTAGTAAACCTGCAAAGCATAGCATGAAAATGCTATGATTGCAGTCAAAGACCTGCCCACGGGCAGAACACTGTAATGAAACAAACTTGTTTATAGTTGATATTATTATTACTATTATTAAAAAGAGTCTCTTCCTTACTTGCAACTAATTGGATTGAAATTCAAATGTTTTCAAATCTACGAGCAAATAGTTTACCCATATGTATGACAGCAGGTTGTCCTGTGAAGTGGAATGAGAATCTTTTGATAGACTACTAACATCTTAGGACAAGGGGCACAAAACTAGTTTCCTTGGCTCTATGTACAGATACACACGGTTGAAAAACACTGATATGCTCTTCATTTAATGCCTATGATAATATTACAGCGTCACTTCATGTAAATACCAATACAACCAATTAATTTAATCACCTTTACAAATTACTAAATAAAACTAGATTTTCAACAAATTACATTGCAATAAGCAACTAATAATTCTTAAAATTGTTTGTAATGTACTTGGAAGATATACACCATGAGTATCAGTGTTACAAACATTGATTACAAGTAAATTTGATAGCATGACAATGCTGCCAACCTTATTGTCCACGGCCATATTACATCACGTTTGTTAGATATGCAGCTTTAGTAATATAACATTACTTTATTCGTAATAATATTTGTAACAACTGAACATTATAATGTATATTTAATTTTAGGAAGTGATATTTTGAGGTTATTTTAATTATATTATTTTTAGTCTGATCATCTTACCTCAATATTAATGTTGATTTGTTCTTGAACATGTTTCAAAACAATTCTGTTTTATTGTCAGCTTGACCAGACTGGTTTGATTTATGTTGCATTATGTTGCACACCTGGATGTCGATGTCAGCTCCATCCTGTGGTTGGTCACGCATGACCTTGTTTGGAGGTTCTTTGGCCAACCACAGGATGGAGCTGACATCAACATCCAGGTTGTGCAACATAAATCAAACTAGTCTGGACAAACTGACGATAAAACAGAATTGTTTTGAAACATGTCCAAGAACAAATCAACATTAATATTGAGGCAAGATGATCAGACTAAAAATAATATAATTACGACGTATGGTTATATTTTTAAATCTTCAAAGTTTAATTACTTACAACAACGTAAAGTAGATTACAAATAACTGTATTAAAGACCACAGACAGAAAAAAAAAACACAGAATGTCAATCACAAAAAAATATGAAAATAAAAACAGATCTCACATCTGCTGGCAGTTTATGAAACCTTTCAGTTGACAAGATGTGCATCATATTAAAATTGAAGTATAACATTTTGCTATGGAGGGTAAAACAAGGTTGATTCACATAATCTGGGGGGAAAAAAATACTACTGTAAAAACTGGCAACTTATTTTATCAATAAATATTATCAACACTCCATTGTTACAATTTAAGCACTCTCTTAGAAACCCGAGAAAAAATCTATTGCCTTTTTTCATTACATTTGAATACTCAAAATATATTTAAAAAAGGAGGAAGAAAAACGACACTACATTATTAATTTAAATGGTACCATATATCGCAAAATACAACACAGCATGATTTATCAAGTCTGTCCCATCTTTTATATCAAACCGAACATATCTTTTGAGACAAATTGATTAGTTTTAATTTCAAACAAATTATGCCAATGCACAAAATTAACAGGGCTGTAAAAGGGATGTTGTTATAACAGAGAGGAGACCCTTTAATTCCTTTAAACATATAACGCTTAAAGGAACCGATCTGGTGTCCAATCCCAACCTTCACGTAGGGCAGCTGTTATTAATCATGAGTTAACTACTCATGCTGAACGAACGGGATGGGCTACCCACCAATAGGCCTGGTCAGCATGGAGACCGATCCAATATTACTTCCATTTAAGGTAGAATATTTTTTATCGCTCACCTCATATTGTTGTTCTTATTTGATTATAAACTAGTTTCGGAACATAGTTTCTGTTCCATCCTCAGTATCGTCACGACCGTTGTTCTGTCATCTTGAAGAGCTCAACGGTCGTGACGATACTGAGGATGGAACAGAAACTATGTTCCAAAACTAGTTTATAATCAAATAAGAAGAACAATATGAGGTGAGTGATAAAAAATATTCTACCTTAATGAATATACCTCATAGTGAGAATTCCTAAAATAAGTAATTACTTCCATTTACTTGTATTGAATCCCTACTATATTCTTTATTATCCAGCCACTCTCGGCTAAACTCTTCCTTCTTCCACCTCAACGGTATTAGAGCATTCGAGGCCTAGAGGTTCATTTCTTGTTTCTTATTCCTTTCAATTTGGGTGTAACGTAGATCATCCCCAGTGGTGCACCGTGATGATCTACAGTATAGCTTAATGTTGGGACGCCCATAGGAGAAGCTCCTTAAGCATTGGCAACAACAAAATTAACAGAGAAGCCTTAAAACATTTAAATATTTTTTTTTTAAATTTTAAGTTTCTCTGACACTTTTTATTTTTCTTCTGTGGTCTTCAATATTTTAATCAAAAATAATATATGCAAAGAAGCTCGTACTAATTAGCTCAACAAAATATTCACATCTTCTGAATGTATTTATTCATACAATTTCCCCACAAAAGTTTGGAGCACAAAAAATATAGAGAAGGGGAAATAATATGGACAATGTTATGTGTGAAGGAGATTGTAATGAAATCTTATAACTAACCTATCTTCTTAATTTAATGCTTAACAAAATAGTTGCAATTAAAAAATACTCACATAGAGGAAGTAAAAAAGAAACACTGATGTAAAACAACAGGGGACTAATTTTAAAATAGCAATTTTAGGGTTTGGATTCTTATTTGTAATTTTTTATTATTCTATTTAATATAGTATGTTGAGAGCACATATCTGCATCTAATAGCAGAAAATCAAATGTCTGCATTTTACCGTAATTAAATTATTCACATCTGTATACTGTCTTATAGAAGCCATGAATAATATTAAATTGTTGCACAAGTGGTACCACAGTCCTATTTAATTATGTTCTTGATGTCGCAACTCAAAGTTGCAAGTGAAATAATTAAACATTTTACTAAGAGACTCTTATTTCAGATTTGTGGTTATGTCTTCAAAAAAAAATGATTGACACTGCCTTATTCACAAAACTTAGTTTCAGAAGAAAGATGCTACCCAAAGGATCTGTTCAAGATATAATATATGTAGTATTTATTTTGGTATTACGTAAGTGCAAAATATTCTGAAATTTGTAATATTCTCAAAATATATTTAATATGTTTTTCCTTATAGTCTTTAAGAAACATTTGTGGGGCATCTTTTAATTAATATAAATTCAGGTTTCATTTTTAGAACCTATTTAATTTTAGACCTTTTTTTTTCCCTGTTTGGAACATGTGGAACAGTAAGTTTGGAACAGTAAGATTATCCATGTACACATACTTGATACAAACTAAACAGAAGTACCAAAATATAAATGTGTAATTATAAAATATGTTTACTTGTTCACCTGTAAAAATAAGAAAATGGACATTTCCTTTCTGCTTTTAAGATCCAGATATTAAAAAAATACACCCAATGACATTCATTCAATAATGCAAAAGAAATTTATATTTAGGCAGTGTTAATTTTTTATTAAAAGCAACAAAATTAAAGTACTCTAAATTAATTTTCAATTAATTTATTTTTCTAAATTTAAGATTTGCAAAAAAAATTAATAAAAAACAAAAATAATAGGATTCAACAAAAAATTTTGTCAGTTATACTGAACAAAAAATGAAAATCAAAATTACAATCAATTTAATATATATATATATATATATATATATATATAAATTTTATGAACAAATTTATGAGAATAAATTCATAGAAAATAAAACATTATGAACATTACAGCTTGTGAGAGCTCATTATAAACTTGCAATTGTCTTTCTAAATTATATTATACAGATAAATTCTTAGAAACAGGTTCCCAACATTTTTTAAGCAAGAACTTTAGGTAATTCATTATAAAATAGATATTAATGAATAACAATTCTGAAAAATAACTTTTTACTTATTAAAAGAAAATAACTTGGTAGAGACCAAAAGGTACAAAGACAGAGCAAATCAAGAGGGACGTTGGAAGAAGAGGAAAAAAGTGGAAATACCTGAGAGAGGAAAATGTCGAAGGATTATAATGTTGGAGACTTATCAAAAAACTTGGGTTTTGTAAAGACAACATGAGCAAGAATAAAATACCTAATGTATAATGCAAATATTACAAAACTGAAAAACATATCTTCAAACACAAAAAGTGTTTTTATTAAACAAAACTAACTAAAATTAGCTGCCAAATTGTGATAATTTTGTAGAATAAAGATGTTTTTAATGGACAATGCAAAAATCAATTTTGGCAACACTGGTGCTGTTGGCATCAGCTTACTCGCAACTTGTTCACAAATAAGATAGTGGAAACTTTTCACAATATTTATTTTTAATTAATTATTTCCTCTGTTATCTCACATAAACAAGTTATCAAGATGTTTAACACCTTATACATTTTTAAAACATATAATTTTCTTTTTTTAATTTGAATTCACAGAACCACAAATTGTAACCCATTATTGTTTATCACAATACTAAAAAATATATTAAGTTAGGAGAAGAAAATTATTGAATATGAACCAACATCTGTATAACAGATATTAAGAAGGCCATAGTAGATAAGGTTATGTTAGGTTAAGTTATGTAGGTAGGAAATAACACTATAAGGTTTATTTTAATTTTGTTGAGTTGTTTCTTGACTCCCTTGCAGATCCAGATTTCGTCACTGTATTTGTGACATTCTCAATGCTGTTCACGTTCACAACTGACGTCCAATGGTCTCCTCTCCTGCAGACTGACCTCTGCGCTATCTGATGGCTGACTGACGAATTTATTTGGAAGTTCGTCAGTCAGCCATCAGATGGCGCAGAGATCACTCTGCAGGAGAGGAACACAATTGGACGTCAGTTGTGAACATGAACAGCACTGAGAATGTCACAAATGCAGATATGCGAGGGAGTTAAGAAGTATGAGGTGAGTCAACAAACAACTCAACAAAATTATGTTAGGTTGTTTGATTTTGATTTGATAAAACAAGAACAAAAATCATTAAACCAATAGCAAATTAGTGACAACTAACAAAATAATTGAATGCATAACAAAACAATCGTCCTCTTAATGATTAGATTGTTGTAATAATAAAACCGCTAAGAAAATAATAAATTAGAAGTAACTAAAAGCGAGAAAATAATATTGTGGAATTACCAATAAATTAGGGGGAAAGAAGTTTGAATTCACTTTTACTTTTGAAAACTGCATCCAATCGATGAAATGGAGTTGGGAACACAGTTCTAAAACATAAGGTGTGTATTATGCACTCAAAATATAAAATAAAGATACAGCATAAATAATTCTATTACTTAGACTAGACTAAATAATAACTTACATAAAATTTAATTTACTTACATAAGTTTTTGCTACTTAAAAATGATGAATGTTACATATGTAATTGAAGCAGCTATCAGTCCGAGGGTAGAGCACCAATCATACGATCGCACAGCACCTGGGGCATGGGCACAAAACAGATACTTCTATTCACAGCTCGCTCCTGAAAGATAGTAAATCACAGAGGAATGGGGGAAGGAGGGGTGGACAAGCTATTCTCAATTAAATTTCTCAGACCAGTGCTTCAACACAAACACCTGAAAAGTAAGGCTCATGCAATCAGCGTTGTGTCCTGGAAGCAACATTCAAAATATTCTATGTATAAACAAAATAAATATCCTCAACTTGTGTCCAGTCGAGGTCTGTGAATGACGAGGTGCCATCACGAGGGCAGATCAACAAAATGGATGATATGAATATGGAGAAATGGTGGAATAAATCTGTGGCGGGGGGAAAACCTGCCCAACCTCTGTTTTCATCGACCACGAAACCTACTGATTTTATGTATATAAAAAGTAAATAAATCCATGGCACAACAGGTACAGACAACCAAAAATAATAGAAGTGAAATTTGTCATTTAAAAGCAGATGAAATGAAGGGGGTCTCCTCATCTCCACGGCATGACACAACTAGAAGCCCTTGGCCTACCAGCTGCCACCTGACCTCACATTCAGATGCATTAATCACAGTGTAGGGATGACATGTGGTCAGCATGTCGGGTCCCCCAGCCGTTATAGCTGGTTTTCTCAACCTGGAGCCGCTACTTATTGTAGCTACACAAATGCCTCACGATTCTGGGTGGGCACCGGTCCCATACTGGTTGAAATTGTATGAGAAAATTTCTTGCCCCCATGGGGACTCGAACCAGTGCAAGTCCCGTAGCTCTGCGCCAAGGCACCTTACCTTAACCACTCAGCTACAGCCTGGGACTGGTTGTCTCCTTAGTATGATAAAATTCCTCTACCTAAGTTTTAGTTTTCTTAAAGCAGATATTGCTATTTCTCAATTCAAATAGCCACTCTGTTAACGTCAAATAATTGAGTGATCCTATACTGAAAGAATGTTATTGCCAGGTAATGAAAATGCTAGGTAGTGTTTTATTTAATAAGAATCAAATTAATCATGAATTCTTGTTACCTCACACATACATACATATATATATACTTACTTACTTACTCACTGGCACTATCGGACCCGTAGGTTCATGTTCTCCCACCTCATATATATATACTTACTTTTAACACACAATTGCAGTATCAGGAAATATATCATTCCCATATTTAGCTGTTTTCACGACTGTCAATTTTTTACTATGCCAGTAATTTTCTAAACTGCTATCTAGTATACATTTGAAGAAGTAATTTTCTAAACTGCCATCTGGTGTGATTTTTAAGAACTTTGTAATCAAACTCGGTTCGTCCATAACCTCAAAGTTCATGGTTCTAGTATAGTTTTTTTTTAATGTATATCTTTTCCCAAACTGTTAAATCCAAAGGTTTAGATAGATAGTTGAATGCAGGCTTTCACGGCCGGTAATCATAATGTTGAGTGATTCCGGGTTATGTGGCCGTGGTCCATAGTTGGACCACGGCCACATAACCCGGAATCACTCAACATTATGGTTTAGATAGATGTTTCAAAAGTTTTGCTTCTTTTTCAATTCATTGATTCTCTAATAAACTATGTGCTGGTATTGCTGAATTTTCAATTTCACCATTTTTTATGTTTCTAAAGTGTTATTTTTTGCAAGTGTCCAAGTTCCTTTTTGTTTTTGCTATATATATACTTTATTGCAATCTATTAATTTGATAAATCCCAGATTTTTTATTGTCTGGGGTGTTAAGTTTTTTAAGCATTTTATTTAACATTTTCTTAACATTCAGGTCATCAAAGTTGGACATGAAAGGATTGACAGGCCTGGTATCAGGGTTGTACCCGGTGTGCACTGCTAGCTTAAATAAACAAAATCTGCTTTTATGTTTAGTTGAATAAGTAAAAAGAATGATGTTTTTATTATTAATTTAACATTTCTCAATGAAAGATAAATTAAATTTGAAGAGAAAAATTTTCGCCTAGACCGGGACTCGAACCCGGGACCCTTGGCTTTCCGGGCCAAGTGCTCTACCAACTGAGCTACCGAGGCGAGTTACGATCTAGACGCAAATTTTTCTCTTATATACGTTGTAATTCCCTATCGCCAAATGCTTTTGAAACCATTGTTTCTATCTTTGCAAATGGCGGCTTCTTAGTTAAGAAGACATTTATTGGAAATTTAACATTACTTTTAAAAGCCAGTAAGGCCTCTAATAAAAAAAAAAAAAAAAAAAAATTTTTCTCTTCAAATTTAAGTAAAAAGAAAATTAATTATAAATTGATATCACAATTATTTTTAGATATCGTGAGTTGATTATTCAGCATTAGACGGAATATGAAGTTAAATTTTATATGAAGGTGGATTTAATAGTAATAATTTAATGGTCTCGAAATCGCGATCTACGTAGAAGATTTATATGAGGAGAGGTAAGAAACATTTAATTTCACCCTTTGCTTATTCACGAGTTAAATTGATAAATGTACACGAATTACAAACATAACATACATGAAAATTTATAATTACATATTTTTACATATTATTTGATCATAATTACATATTTTTTGCACATTTTAAAGATTTTTATGTAAATTTACATATTAAGCCCCTTAATAAAAGAAAAAGCATTTTCATAAGTGTAAATTAATTTAAACCAATATTTGTTCACATTAAAAAAAAAAGAGATACCTGGTTGTACACAGAAACTAACCTATACGAAAGCTGCTGAGAAGAATTCAATTTACTGAACACAATAAACATAGATACAGGAAGACTCTAAAAACTTGAGTACAGGGTTCCACGTAACAAGATTTCGTTTAAAACCTGAACGATCTACGCTGTTCATGAATGAAATAATAGAAATATGTAAGGGGCACGCTGTGGTATAGTTGGTTAAGGCAATATCCTACAACAAGAAAAATCAAGGGTCGAGACCCGATGGGTTGAGGGTTTTTTAAAATTTATCTCTCTGGCGGCATCATGACCCTGGGGTCGACTCAACCTATAAAAAATGAATACTATACTATGTTGTAAGGTAAAGACGGCTATCATACAAGGCTGATACCTCATGCCAAATGTCTAGAAAGACGGGGGCGTTAACCTAAGACCTGTAGTGGGATCACTTTATAATAGAAACATGACAATTCCATTCTTACTCGTACCACGGTTGTCAAGCATTTAACTGCCCCGTTCCTTCAAATTTGATCTATCTTAAAGTTAACGTTTAATATAAATTTATATAAAATTAGAATTTAATATACTTAATATTACATATTTTAAAGAATCGGCTACGGTGGATGCCTCTGAGCCCGAGGGTCACAGGTTCAAACCTGGCCGGGGTAGATGGATATTTTTAGGACGGAAAAATCCAAGAAGCAAGTCCTCTGAGAGGGACTTTAAACCATGGGTCCCGAGTCTGAAGATTTTCAGGCTCGTAAAAGATCCTTAAGCCTGAATGAAAAGGCCTCTAAGCAAAATTTACCAAATTTTCCCGTGCCTTGGTTTCCTAGATGTCGGTATGAGGCAGAATGCTGACCATGGACCACTCAAGTGACATATATACAAAAACAAGTGTAACTAAATTAGTATGGTTCAAATTCTTCCCTGTAGGGGGAGAGCGCCTAAATCTCTGTTAAGGGAAAACATAGGCTTACAAAGGAAGAATATTTTTATGTAATCTTATATATTTTACATAATGTCACTACATAAATATGTACATTATTTTGCATGTTAATATTACATAAAAATCCTAACCTTAATGTAAACCACTGATCATTGAGCTAATTGTATAAATCCACAGTAAGTGCCATTCTTTCATCATTACTAATCACAAACGTGCACAGGAGGTGATCAAACAAAAACATAAAATAATTACCTTGAATGGGAAACTGAAGGCTGTGAAAGAAGCTGATGAGTTGTGGGATCATGCTGCATGTTGGCAGTACGATGTCTGTGCATCAGAGACTGCGGCAAAAACAAACAACAGCAGTCAAACTCACACCGTAAACAAATGACAACACAATATTTTACATTTTCCCACTTTAAATACTTTAAGGAAACATTTTGTTCCATTGAGGTTATTGTTAAATTAAATACTTCATACCTCACCTCATATCCAGTCTTCTAAGTAGACCACAGTTTCAAACCCTTGGCAGCTTCATCTTCAGTAGCCTCTTGTCAACTGACGCTATGTTGATCAGAAGAAGTACTTCCTCTTCCCTCTGTTGGTGGACCAATAAACCTCCAGATCCAGTCAGAGGTTTATCGGTCCACCAACGGAGGGAAGAGGAAGTGGTTCTTCTGACCAACGTAACTAGAGTCCGGATGTTAGGCACTTAAAAAATTCAAAATACGCAGGCAAAAAGGCACTAAAAATAGTTACTATAGGCACTAAAAATTCAAAATAGGATCTTACAAAAAATGGACTACATGACTTTTTAGTCTTATGTTAAGAATATAAACGAATGCTATCAATAGCATATGAAGATATCAGAGATGCTTTTGGAATTTGTTTTGCCTTTTTACAAAGAGCAGAACCGTCACTCGAGAACTGAGAATATTTCCGCACCAAATTCATTCACTAAATTGGTCAGTTTGTCTTTTACTGTTGTCCGCTCTTTAGGTATCTTAAAAAAACTGTTCTAAAGGTAATAAAAAAAAGAACAAAGCTTGAGCCATCTACCCTCTTTGTCACTCAGCAATGTTTGTATTGAAAAGAAGCAAACAACTTTTCTCCAAGCCTTAGAGCCGGAGCATAATACAATGGGACATAGCTTAGGGCTATTTCGCTTTACAGGAATGCATGAGGTGAAAAAATATAATATTTACCTAACAGGAGTGCATTGAGGGGTAAACTATCTACCTGCTAGGTTATTGCCACCCTTATCCTAAAATATTCAAAGGGAATTTATAAAAAGACACTTCAAAACTTCTATGAAATTATATGTCTCATGAAGTTTTTCCATTTCAACTGATTTCATTGAAATACAGAGTTAATTTTGAGAAAAAATTGCAAATATGCATTTATAGGCAAAATGAACTTCATGGAAAACAACTGTAGGGTCGTCGGTATGAACTTATATGAAGTCACTTTTACAATATCTATAATAAATAACTACAGGCATTTTCCCTAACATCCAGTCTTTAGACATAACATCAGTCAACAAGAGGGTACTGAAGATGAAGCTACCAAGGCTTTGAAACTGCTGTCTACTTCGAAGACTGGATATGAAGCATTTAATTTAATCTTGAATTAAACCTCATAGTGATTTTTACCTATAAAAGTTCAATTATTGTTAAATATTTAAAAAAACTAACTTTTTTGTACCTGTTGTGGGAGTCTTCCTCAACAAATTATATTTTTCAGTCCAGCAATTTGGGTCTTACGAAAGAAAAAAAATGAAGTTTTAAGAACGAGATTAAAATAAGACAGTCTTCAGCTCCTGGTACAACATTTTTTTTTATAGACATCGTGAAGATGACTGTAAAAAGTATCAGCTTTGAAAATGGAACTGGTTCCAAAAGGCCTGGCTAAATAAATTATACAAATATAATTTGTTGAGGAAGACTGCCACAACAGGAACAAAATGTTATTGTTTTTTAAATATTCCCACTATATGATATTTTCATTTCCAGAATAACCTTAAAATCTACTACCATTTACTTATTTTAGGAATTCACACCATGAGGTATATTCATTTACGTAAAATTTAATCACTCACCTCATATTATTCTTCTTTTTTAAATTTAAACTAGTTTTGGAATTTTACATTTCAGTTCGATCATCAGCATCCCGCAACCGTTGTTCTGTCTTCTTCAATAGCAGTATTTCACTCCCTCTGTTGGCAGACTGAAAAACCTCGATGTCATGTCATTCTCTCCGGGAATTTCAAAGTTCATCAATTTCTCCTTTTCGCTCCTTTGAATGTAGATGAAATTGATGAACTTTGAAATTCCTGGGAAGATTCAGTCTGCCAACAGAGGGAGCAAAGGACAGCTCTTCAAGATGACAGAACAACGGTCACGGACTACTGATGATAGAACTGAAATGTAAGTTCCAAAACTAGTTAAAATTTTTTTTAAAATATGAGGTGAGTGATAAAATTTTACCTAAATAAAAAAACAAATCTACTACCAGTTTGAGCGTAGTCTATTCAGCCTAACTTTAAACCCAGGAATAATATAGTAGATTAAATTGCAATGTTCACAGTGTAACTTCTGTTGGCCCTAGTTCCAAGGGATGCAGGTTCAAACCTGGCCGTAGTCAATAGATTTTTTAGGATGGAAAAATCCAAGGAACAAGTCCTCCGGGAGGGACTTTAAGCCGTGGGTTCTGAGTCTGAATAAAAAGGCCTCTGTGTAAAATTTACAGACACTTTTCCATCCATTAACACCTTAGTTACCCACCAGATGTCCCATCAAGGCGCTAGGCTAACCCCCTATCACTCACTGACATCTATAGGTAAATGAGCTTAACTAAATTATATTTCAAGAGAAACAAATTATACGCTCAGACTGGGACTCAAACCCAGGACCTTTGGCTTTCTAGACCAATGCTCTACCAACTGAGCTATCTGGGAGAGTTCCAATCTAAATGCAATTTTTTTCTGTTATATACGTTGTCAATTCCTGCACACCAAATGCTATGAAACCTTTCTTTCTATTTTTGCAAATGGTGACTCCTTTATCAAGAAGACATTTATTGGAATTGACAGCGTATATAAGAGAAAAATTTGCATTTAGATTGGAACTCGCCCAGATAGTTGAGATAGTAGAGCATTGGTCTAGAAAGCCAAAGATCCTGGGTTCGAGTCCCAGTCTAAACATATAATTTTTCTCTCTTCAAATATGATTTATCCATCAATGCGATGTATGAAATGAACAATAAAAAGATAACTAAATCAACTTGGTAAATAAGTTCCCATTAGGGAGCGCACTAATCCTGCACAGGAAAGAAAAGGGCTTAAGAAGATGCTGTAACTTTTGTATAGATTGGAACTGTTTATGTGTCTATGAAGTTGAGTATTCCCTTTTGTCTTAGAGGATGTCATTCCAAAAAGAGTGCTCTCTCTCAATGCCATCGTACTCTGGTACTATGAATGGAAATTTTAACTTTAATAAGGTGTAGTCTCTATCCATACTGCACCAAAAACAACTGGATTCTTTAAATCCAACAGAAAAACTAAATTATATACCTGGATTGGACACTTCATGTTTCACTTGAAAGAGCTTTCTTGTAGTTTATGATGATCAAGTTCTATTGTCTTCTTCTTCTTCTTCCGAACGCAGCATTGGGCGTGATGCCCGTTCTGCGACTACAAAAACTGATCCCTCCATCGGTTGAAGGGTCTTCCGAGGTCTCTTCTGCCACTAGGGTTGAGGTGGTAAATCATCCTTGGTAAACGGGAATTTGACATTCTCTGGACGTGTTGGAACCATTTAATCTGATAATTTTGTATATGTTCAACCATTTCCCTACTATTCCACTGCATCCTTATCTCATCACTTTTCATTCTATCCCTTAATGTTACTCCAGTTAGTGATCGGAGGAATCTCATTTGTGAACTATTAATGCGGGATTTATCTTTTGCTCGAAGTGTCCAGCATTCACTTCCGTATAGTAGAGCAGGTTTGGCTATGGCATTATGAAATCTCAATTGGATTTCTTTCCTCATTTGTTTTCCAAAATTTCTCCTAATTAATACCATTTAATCTGTTATATTTTCCTAAATTTGTTTCCACATCTTTTTGATTATGAAACTGTGATATATTATTACCTAAATAATTAAAGTGTGTTACTTGTTCTATTGGTTTATTATTTATTATTATTTTTACTCTCGAAAGTTCCTTTCCAGTGATTGCCATGGATTTGGTTTTATTTTCAGATATTTTCATGTTGTATTTTTCTAGGGTATTCTGCAATTTAAACACCGATCTCTGCAAATCATCTTCATTCTCCGCTAGAAGTACTTGATCATCTGCGAAGATTATTGTTTGTATTTGATTTCCTCTACATATTTTTACTCCTGGGGGTTTAGTTTTTTTCCACTCCTGGACAATTTTATTTAGATATAGAATAAACAGTAATGGAGATAGTCCACATCCCTGTCTTAAACCTTGGTTAATTTCAAATTTATCTGTTATTTTCCCATGATCTAACTTTACTTTTATAAATGTGGTTCATATAAACTTTTTATAGCATTTATTAGATTATTGGGGACTTGGTAGCTTTCCAATATTTTCCACATTATGTCCCGTTTGACTCTATCATAGGCCTTTTCAAAATCTAAAAATAATATATATAGGGGGATATTAAATTCTTTCCACTTCTCAATTAGTTGTTTTATAACAAATATAGCGTCGATACACGATCGGCCTTTTCGGAATCCACATTGTTCCTCTCCAATTTTATCTTCTGTAATTTTCTGAAGTTTTCGTTTTAAAATGGATGTATATATTTTAGATGCTGTTGTCAACAATGATATACCTCTATAATTTGAACAGTTACTTTTTTCTCCTTTCTTATGGATGGGTATTACTAATGATGTTTTCCCAGTCCTGAGGTATTATTCCATGTGCCCATATATCATTAAAAATTTGTACCAATCTAATATAGAGTGGTTTTTCCCACCATATTTCCAAAGCTCCATTGGTATACCATCTACTCCACTAGCTTTTCTATTTTTCATTTTCTTGATAGTTTCTATCACTTCATCCAATGTTTATAGCATTATATTCTTCTGTGGGACAGGGAGGTGTATTTGTTTCTTCTTCCTCTGCATATAATAACTGTCTGAAATGCTGTGTCCATTGTTCTGCTGTCATTCCATTTATAGCCAATTTATCCGTACAATCTTCTTTTAATCGCTGGAATACTTTGAAACCATATCTTTTTGCTCCTGTGACATCTCTTTCTATATTTTTTATAAAACTTTCCCATCCTTCATTTTTTAATTTTCTAGATAATTTTCTGACTATTGCTCTTTTGTGTTTGTAATCTATTCTATCATTAATAGTCCCAGAATTAAGCCATTTTAAATAAGCTATCTTCTTATTACTGATTGCTTCTTTTATTTCTTCATTCCAAACTTTCAATCGATTTTTTGGTCTATTTTTGGAGGTTCCCAAACATTCATTTGCTGCTTTTTTTATTGATTCTTTTAATTTTATCCAATCTATTTCTACATCTCCAACTCTTGGTTTCAAGTTTTGGTTTTATTCGATTTTCATATAACTGTCTTATACTATCTTGTTCTAACAGCTGTACTTTGTATTTTTCGTTTTCTGATTTCTTTTCTACTTTCCTTCTAAAATAAGGTTTGTTCGTTCTAATTTTTCCAACCACTAAAAAGTGATCAGAATCTATTTCTGTTCTGTCCCCTATAGACTCTCGTATCCATTATTTGTGTCCAAAATTTTCTGTTTGCTATTATGTAATCTATTATAGATCTGGATCCCCGACTCATCCAAGTAAACTTATGTATTTCTTTATGTTTGAAAAATGTATTTGTAATTCGTAGCTGGTTATACACACAAAAATCTCTTAAAATTATCCCTTTATCATTTACTTCATTTTCTCCATGTGGGCCAATTAAATCTTTAATGGTTTTATTTCCAATTCTGGCATTGAAGTCTCCTAATATTACTATCTGGTCATTTTTATTTATTCTAATCCTTTATATCTTGTAATTCATTATAGAATTTCTCTGCTTCCTTTTTATTTCCAGTAGATGGGGCATATATTCCTATTATTGTTAAATTATCTCTTCCTAACTTTAATCTTAATGTTACTATTCTGTCACTTATCCAGGAATAAGTTGTTATTTTTTTTTCTCCAATTTTGTTTTATTAAAATAGCAATTCCAGATTTGGCTCTTTCTGTCTTTTCTACTCCTGAATAGATCATATGATAATCTCCCATTTCTGTTGATCCTCTTCCTTTCTTTTTTGTCTCACTAATAACAGCTATGTCTATTTGTCTTTTCTTCAATTCCTCTACCAATTCTTCATCTTTTTATTAAGTCCTCTTACGTTCCAGGTTGCCAAATTCCAGTAATCATAAATCCTTTGTTCTTTGCCTGTCGTCATAGTTTTATTATCCGCCTGCTTATTTTTTGTAGTCTTTCGAGTATTTAAAGTTTTCCCCATTATAGGTTACCAGCCTATAGTTGGGTAAGTCCAGTGGTGGGGTTGCCACCTCAATGCCTCTTGGACAGGCATGCTTTTCTGTAGGGGATGCTCCCTTAGCCTTTGAAGTTTCTCCTTCTCCGCAAGGCAGCGGTTCCTCTCTCTTCCCCTGAGTGAGGGTAGGGTGCCTCTTCCGCCAAATCTGCCATATTAAGGGTATTGTTTAAAATTAAACAAATCTGTTTTCTTCTCTTAGAGAAATTTCTTACGAAAATAACAGGTGATAATATTAGATTATTTTTCAGAATCGTTATCCAAACTTCCTGGTATTTCATTACAGTTGAGGAAAAACATGATAGACCTCATCCAAGTAATTAAATCCACAAGGAATTGAACCTGATGACATTCCTAGTACAGTACTGATATTAAGCAACATAAATTCAATTTGATGTTTTTATTATTCATTTCACACATCTCAATCATATTGGAAGAGAAAATTTATATGCTCAGACCAGGGCTCAAACCCAGGACCATCCATGGGCAGCCACTGCAGATTTTTCCCTTTCTTGACGTTCCGAAAAACATCTTATCGAAAAGAAGACTAAATTATTAAAACAAATAGAAAAACCAAAAGAACTCACTGTTTGGGAAAAGAGCTATATGTTGTTGTTTTCAAACGCTGGGCCTTGGCAACGAAGCCATTAGCGTTCTTGCTCTCCAATATTTCTCTATGGTGGATCCAAAGAGCTATATTCAAAGGGGGGCAAAAAGAAGAAATTGATGAACTTTGAAATTCCTGGGGAGAATGACCTGATTTTGAGGTTTTTCAGTCTGCCAACAGAGGGAGTGAAAGACGGTTTTTCAAGATGACAGAACAACGTATGTCATGGGGACATTGATGATGGAATAATTATGTAAAGTTCCAAAACTAGTTCAAAATTTAAAAAAAGAAGAAAAATATGAGGTGAGTGATAAAATGTTACCTAAAATCATAGAAATCTTGATTAGAAAACAATGTAATTTACACATTTTCTGTATCACCTGGTTTCTTACAACCTTGTGGTAGAACTAACTTTGTCCTGAATACCTACTATGGGTTTAGTAAACAAAGACTTCATTTGATAAATATTGATTGCCCATATCATATTTTAAGAGAAAAATTATACGCCCAGGATGCGACTTGAACCCAGGACACTTGGCTTTCAAGCCAAATGCAAACGGGGTACTGGTTCAAGTCCCAGTACTGAAGGGTTCGATAATTTGTCTCTTCAAATATGACTTTATCCATCATAGATGTGTGGTGGGAAGGACAGTTAAAAAAAGACAGAAAACATTGAATTGACAAATTTGACAATGTTGCACTTTTTCTTTGAATTAAACATGTGTTGTTCTGATTTGTTGAGCAATGTATTACATATTGAAATCTTTTAAATCAGAATAATAATAAGAAGTACCGTAACATATTAATAAGTGCATATTTTTCAATTATTTGTGAATTGTGTTAATAATTATAGAATGGTAAACAACTTTAAACGTTACTGAAATCTTTAAAATCTTAAAACCAAAAGATCGGCTGAAGGCAACCACTACAGAAAGTGAGCGCTATGTTACCCCAACTATTGAACAAATTCAACATTGTTTTAATGCTAAAACATTGTTTTAATGCTAAATTAGATCAAGGATTAATTTTAAAAATGACAATACATTCATAAATACCAAGTCAATCAATTTAACAAATTAATAGAACTGCTGGACTGAAAGACATAAAATATATCAAACAAATCATCTTTGGTTACTGTGAATTTGTTTTATTACTTTAAAACTAAATGTAAATGAAACAGGCACACAAAAAAATTGGATCAGTTAAAACACAGTAACTTTGTAAGAGAAAATTACATGGCAACAAAACGGGAAGATAAAGATTGACAAAATGCTGACTTGACAATTCTATCGGTCAGACCTAAAGAGAGATCAACACTAAAATCAGATGTGATAAAAAAATTAATAAATGAATATTAACTGGAAAAGAGCATCAAACAGAGCCGACTGGAAAAAAATTATCGAGACATAAGGAGTTGGGCCATTTGAAGAAACAATGTGAAGTTATATTCAGATTTGGTATGAATTAAAAGTAGCAAAATAAATGAATAATTACTAGGGAAAGGAATTTGAGGTGCAGCTCCTTTCCAAAAATATGCCTGTTTTCATGCCAATAGTTCAACATTATGTATTTGGGGGGATGAAATGAACACAATTTGTTACACCTTTTTGTGAGATTACTACATTTTGCCCCTTTTTCCTCTTTTTTTATGCTTCAGTAACTTTTCCTCCACTCTTCTCTGTGTTTTTAAAAGATAGGACAGAAAAATGTATATTTTTTCTTGTTGAACAGCTTCTTAAAATCTCAATCAGAACTCAACAATATTAAAATATAATTTATGTAAACCACCAGTAATTTACATCCCAGAAACAATGGCCAATCTGTAGTGTGAAGTCAAATTTAAATGTCAACAGTGTTGCCATAACAGTTTAAAATAAGTTCAGTTAATACTGGTAATAATTTAACAGTTTTCTATCTACCGACTTGTAGTTGGCTGTGTTTTACTAGTCTGAACCACAACGTATTTTTATTAGTGTTACAACTGGGTTTTCACAACAATAACATGGTGACTGTTAAGAAGGATAAGTTGTATGCATTTTCAGAATTCAAAATGCAATTTATCAAAACTGATGGCATCATTCTTCGATGTTCCATCTGCGAAGTAAATATTGCAACAAACTAAACAACTATGAATTACCTCTTATGGACTCTATAAAGAAGAAACATTTGGTGCAAAATGACACGAATATTATATAAACTGAGTTCATGTAACTGGTTTAAACCTTAATTCAATTGTTTCAGCAGCACCTTTTTTGCACGTTTTTATATGTATTTTCAGAACCTTTTCTCCCTTTTTGCAACCAAAATTTGCACCTTAAAATCCTTTACCTACTAATTACAATAGGAAGTAACGTTATGGATAATTAAGGTGAATCCAATTTAATTTCACCTCATAAATCACCTATCTGAACATGTTTCAATATGACGTGTGCAGACGAGCTGAAACTAGATTCATCTTTATTTATTAGCAAAATAAAACTAAAAATAATTTGAACAAAATGACAGAAGATGAGCACTTACTGTGGATGTAACTTACAATATCTGTCCTCAATCTTTATAAATGGATAAAGGTCTATTTTCAAAAGTAACATCTGAACAAAGTTAGCAAAACTCCCAATTTCATACGTTAACAGGGGTCCCCATCTAGGGGATATGTGGATGGCGACCACAAGAGCTTCCACTTACTTGTGTTTTGCTCCTTACTTTTTATCTTTAACTGATTTGGTATTTCTTCCTTTTCTAGTACCAGATCCCTCTTTTTACTTTCCTATCCAGTCTCCCTTGCCTGACCTCTTGTTTTCTTCGACCCTGATGGAATTAGAGTATTCGAGGCCGAAGGGTTCATTTCTGTCTTTTAACCTCGTGGACGCTCACCTTGAATGCCCACATAAGCTGCATGTTCAAGTGCAACTTATAGCATAAGTATGCAATGGACTCGTGTTGTCAGCTATGGCTGGATATACGTAATGAAGATGAATGAATCACAAAATTGTATTCCGTATTAATGTTAATTTATACCGGTACTCTATTTCAATTCATATTCTATGTAATACAGGGCTATTCAAAAAGAAGGAACAGACTTCAAACATTTATTTCTTCTAAACTACAAAAAATACAAACACAATTTCAACGTTCCTGGAAAGAGAAAAGTTTGAAGGTCTGATCACGGCCGCATTGGTGCAGTTGCTTGAAGTTGCAATCATGGTCACATTGGCACTATTGGATTGTAGAAGAGGGGGAGCATAAGATCAACTTCATCGCCGGTGGTCTCCCAGGCCACCAGAACCTAATCCCGTGTGATTTTTATCTGTGGGGTCACGTAAAAGACAGTGTTTTTATCCCTCTTATGCCTGACACTCTTGAAAATCTACGACATTGAATTGTTGAAGCTGTGAATTCAATAACTAGAAACCAGTTGATTCGTTGTTTTTATATTTGTCATGTAACACATGGTACCCATATTCAATGCATAAAATAGAGAAATTTGAAGCTTTCTCTTTCCAGGAAAGTTAGAATTATGCATCTCTTTTTTTTTTTGTAGTTTGGAAGAAATAAATGTTTGAAGTCTGTTCCTTCTTTCTGAATCAAGTCCCCATGGGGGAAGAAATTTTCTCATGGAATTTTGGCCAGTATGGGACCGGTGCCCACCCAGCATCGTGAGGCAGGTTGAGAAAGCCAGCTATAATGGCTGTATTTTTTATAGGTGGTTTTTCTTTTTCAAGAGTGCTTTTGTTGGTCATTTTTTGTTTCTTATACTTTTCTATCCTTTTGTGTACCATTTTTTCATCAAACCCGTTTTCTCTTGCTGCTTTATGTGTTTTTTCTCCTGTTTGAAATCTTCTTCGTTTAAGGATAAGTTTACCAATCTATGAGTTAAACTATTAAAGGCTGCTAATTTATGTCCAATTGGATTGAACCCTGTTGATTTAATAAAATCTTCCGTATGAGTTTCTTTCCTATGAATCCCAAATTCAATTTTTCTTTTTTTTTGTTTCTAACCAATTTAAGATCCAAAAATGGTATGTGGTTATTTTCTTCTATTCCTTTGGTAAATTTGATGTTTGTACTCTGTAAATTTAACAGTTTTAAGGGAATCTTCTACATGTTTTTCTTTTACAATACAAATTATACCATCTACATATCTGCTACAAAATTTAAACATTGTGGGATGTGCTTTAGTGATTTTACATTCAAAATCGCTCATAAATAAATTTGCCAGGAAAGGTGATAATGGGTTTCCCATTGACAGCCCTGATTTTTGTCTACAGAAACTCCCTGTGAACGTAAATAACATTTGGTCAAAACATAATTCAGTTAATTTCAAATAGTCTTCTCTGATCTCTCTGTCTATGTTGTTTTTACTTAACCAGTTGTTCAATATCCCCAAAGTTTTGTGTTTTGGTTCATTTGTGAATAATGAAATGACATCAAAGGAAACTAATCTATCTATAGGTTCGATTTCCACTTTTTCATATTTTTAACCAATTCTAATTTTTAAAATTTTTTAAATTTCCTCTCTAAATACCAACAAACACATCGAGGTTTACCACAGAGTTCTGTACTCAGTACCATTCTCTTCAATATCTACATTAATGATCTACCTAAGCATATAGAAAAGCTCGAAACGAAAACCCTACTTTTTGCTGATGATGTTGTAATATGGGTCTCCAAACCGAAAAACCAAAGTCAACAATTAATAACCATAGCCCAACAATCACTAATACAGTTAGAGAATTGGACATCCCACAACTTAATGAAGATAAATATACAGAAAACAAATTATCAACTATTTACATTAAGAAAGAAACCACTACCCATCACTCTGAAATTGGAGGGTGAATTATTAACTCAAACACATGAAGCAAAATATTTAGGAATAACTCTGGACACAAAATTAACATGGAAGAAACACATGGAGAATATATGTACAAAGATAGAAACAAGGTTACCATTATTAAAACGATTAGCAGGGAAAAAGTGGGGTTGCAATACACAAACCCTAAACACCTTCTACCAAATGTACATAAAACCTGTACTTCAATATTGTGAAGAAATCCTAGTAACTTCTAAAGTGGAAAAACTTAATAAATTGCAGAACCAAATCCTCCGTCTGATAACAGGAGCCGTTAAAACAACACCAATCACTGCCATGCAAATCTTAACAAATAACCCAAACATAGCATCTGAAATTGAGAAAACAGCAGTCACACAGTATGAAAAATTTTTAAGGCTACCCCATAATAACTGGACCCAAAGAAAACCACAAGTATGTTTAAAATCTCAGCAAAGCTTCCTAAGCATTGTACAAGAAATCAAACAGAAATTGCAACTTCCACATTCAAAAGAAAATATGCAGATGAGAAACAACCCTCTAGAATTTTTGGAAATCGAATATAACCTTCATTTAACAGAAGACATCAAGAAATCTGAAACTCCTCCATATA
Source organism: Diploptera punctata (assembly GCA_030220185.1). Lineage (NCBI taxonomy): Eukaryota > Metazoa > Arthropoda > Insecta > Blattodea > Blaberidae > Diploptera > Diploptera punctata. The sequence goes on from JASPKZ010008756.1 coordinate 64,828, forward strand.
TTTTAAAACAAATGTCACTGGAAATGATAAATTCTAAGATACCCAGCTCCTGAATGGATACATATTTTTACAGATGGCTCCAGCCTACCAAATGATGGGGCACTGGTGCTGGTGCAGTATGTCCACTTTTTTCCTTTTATCGTAAACTAAACACAAATTCAACAAACTTTGATGGCGAAATTCTAGCAATTTTCTTAAGTTTACAAAATCTTTATATCACATCCAAAAATTTACAAAAGTTGTAATTCTATGTGACTCCAAAGCAGCCATTCTTGCTATAACACGAGACACAACACCCAAAGCATCAAAATTATCAAATGTCACAAAATGATAAAACATTTATCCCGTCTACATAAAAAAGTTGTACTTCAATGGATTCCGGCCCATTGTGGAGTGACAGGCAATGAAATAGCCGATTTTCTAGCCAAGAAGGGTAGCAAAATTGTTTCAAACCCAACTTCTGCTCCAGTTTCCTTTCACTCTATCAAAAGAATTATCTCAAATAAATACATCAATAAACTTAGAGAAGAATACACCACCAAAACATCTGGAAAGGAATGGGAAAATCTACAAGCTTATGACATTACTACATTACAAAGAAAATCTGCAGTAGCAACATTCAGACTGCTAACGGGACATGACTGCTTGAATAAACACCTACACAGAATTGGCATTACAGATTCACCTAAATGCCCTTTTTGCAATTTAAATGAAGATATGGAAAGAAACCATCTCCTCCGTTGTCCAGCTTTTGTAGAAGAGACCAGCCTTTCTGCTAAATATTGGAGTGCAAGAGAGCGAATGATTTCATTATCAAGTGCTCGACATTAGATACCAACCAACCAACCATTTTTAAAATTTACAGATAGAAGATAATCATGTTGACTTTTGAAAGCTTCGTATTTGAATCTAATGCCAACCCACTGTACCCAAGGGCACCTGGTGCTAATTTCCTTTCCTTGCAACATACAAAAATTATTTTTTCAGCTTATTCTTAAGTTATGTGCATGAAAATTGTCACTAATTAAACAAGTCTTCCTGAACATAATGACACTCTGGTTAACTTTTTACACATATTTCTTCATGCGTCATTTAAAATTCAAAAAAATGAAAATAAAAAATTCAACTTCTTAAAAGTTGGTACAATTTTCTCAAAAACTACTTATCCAATTGTTTCCAAAACTTAGTATGTTATTGTCCATAGTTCATTTGTGGATAATAAAGTTTGCTTGTGCTCAGATATGGATTGTGATTTATTTTTAAAAATTTGAATACTAAAAATTTTTTGTTAAAAGTTTTGCATACACTTTTTTTAAATTTCAAACACTATCAATAGCACAAAGATAAATTTACCTTATTATTGTAGAGCTCTTTAAACTGCATATCCATGCCAAAATAATTGTCCTATCTTTCATAGTTTCAGAGAAAATTGTACCAAAATATGAAAAAATACAAGTTATAGGAAAATTATGTGCACATTAGCAGAATGCAGAGACGCCATTTTTTAAAAATCAATTTTTATGGGTTTAAATCTCCAAAATAGATAAAATATTACAGATCAATAAAATAGACCTTCCTGGATTTTTTAAGCAAAAAGAAAAAAAAATTATTTTTTTAACCCAAATAAGTACAGGGTGCCCTTAATAAGATTTAATATGATTAATGGAGTCAGGCATAACCATGCAGAAATTCATAACATACAAAATAAAAATAAAACATATACCTTAGTGATATGCTAATTTAAAAATAAAATAAAAATATATAATAAAACAAATTTAGATATCAGATCTACTCATGTGCTTGGAGTTTATTTTAAAATCGCTCCCTTCACTACCCGACCAGAGTACTCTGATCTGCTTTCCTTGGAGAAAGTTTGAAATTACATTTGTCTATGGAAATATGTACCCTCGGTTGGAATCCCTTCTTGTGTACAATAAGTAATTCACACATTTTGATTATTGTTTATCCACATTCTCTCAAGTACCCATTAAACCATACAATTGGAAGTTTGCTGCATTATACATTTGTTTGCCTAAACAATACATCATCGGTCATTGTACTGTGCATGAAGCCTGGTTTCTGGAATAAAAAGTTAGTAAGAGAACATAAATACCACACAAACTGTTACAATACTTGAAAAGAAACTCTAGAAATAACAAAAATAATACCACATATAGAATGTAAACAATTTAAATAGCCTATTTACAACTAATTGTATATTTTGGTCCATTGAAAATGTCTAATGAAACATTCCATGAATGAATGAGTGATTTCTTATCTCACTTCATAGTTTGTTTTTTTATACACAGGAACTGCAGTTTTCAAGAGCAGTCCCATTCATTCAAAGAATGAATGTTATTTCCCATATTTAACTATCAACTTCCTGCAACCAATTTTAATTGTCACTTTAAGCTTTCAATCTCTTCTTTCTTATTCTGCTTAAAATTCACATATCCAGGTTGTTTTTGGTCTTCTTCTTGTACCGAAAGTGCATTTTTGGTACATAACATCTATGTCATGTTATCTTTCCTCTACAGTGAGATTCTTGAACAGTGCCAATTTCCTCCTCCTTTGTGATTTCTCGTACTTACCTCCCCACCCCTTCCCTCTGCACTGTGTATAATTGTGCAACTTCCCCTCTTCCTTGGAACACTCAAATACGTGATACAAGTTATAAACAGTGTCATCGTCATATTTATTATTGTATGGATCACATCGGTTAGCTCGAGTGAAGCCGAGTTGTTTTGGTCCTGTAAGCCAGGGTAGGGCATCTGGGGTGTGGACCCTAACCCTTGGCTGGACTAAGGAGTGCTTGTGTGCATGTATGGGTAATTATTATTATTCTCATTATTTTGTTTTGTAAATCTAGTGATGATCAAGATAATTGATTTATATTGTTTATATTATTTATGTCTTCTTCTTCCTTCCAAGTATTAGGCCAAGGCCTGTTACGATCCTATAGAAAATTTTCCCTCCAGCGTTTCATAGGACGGCCCAGTGATCTTCGTCCTCTTGGTATATAATTATAAACAGCTTTGGGGATCCGATTTGAACTCATTCTTTCAAGATGGTGTTTCCAATTTAGTTGGTACTGTTTAATATATTCCAAAATTGGCGTAGTCTTCAATTCTTTTAAGATATCGGTGTTCCTTTTCCGATCTCATCTGGTGTAACCCACTGTTCTGCGCATGAATCTCATTTCACATTATTTATGTATTTATATATTTTCTTTAATTTCATATTATGGTCAAAATGGTGAATTAATTTATGTTTAATTAATTTTTCCAACAAATAATTTAAACATTAAATTCAATTGACGATTTTATTATTAATTTAACACTTCTCATAGAAGGATAAATTATATTTGAAGAGAAAAATTTTCGCCTAGACCGGGACTCGAACCCGGGACCCTTGGCTTTCCGGGCCAAGTGCTCTACCAACTGAGCTACCGAGGCAAGTTACGATCTAGACGCAAATTTTTCTCTTATGTACGTTGTAATTCCCTCGCGCCAAATGCTTGAAACCATAGCTTCTATCTTTGCAAATGGCAGCTTCTTAGTTAAGAAGACATTTATTGGGAATTTAACACTACTTTATAGCCAGTAGGGCTTCTATTGACGATTTTATTATTAATTTTTAATTTAACACTTCTCATAGAAGGATAAATTATATTTGAAGAGAAAAATTACAACGTACATAAGAGAAAATTTGCGTCTAGATCGTAACTCGCCTCAGTAGCTCAGTTGGTAGAGCACTTGGCCCGGAAAGCCAAGGGTCCCGGGTTCGAGTCCCGGTCTAGGCGAAAATTTTTCTCTTCAAATATATTAAATTCAATTTTAATAATTTTATTGCAGCCAAATAGCCAGGATTAAAGTAAGATACACTTTTAATTTACAATTCAATTTTAGTAAAAAGAATGTTTAATTAGTTATGATATTGCTGCTTCATATTCTAAAGCTTTCTCAAGTCAAATTAGCTCCCTTCTTCCTTTTAGCTTTCATGATTGTATATACCATACAGAGTTAGATACGAACTGTATAAATTACTACAGTGTGTTTAATAATTTCATAGTAATAGTTAATAAATGTTAAGCATTCAACATAAGAAACATGAATCAACCTTTGCCCCTGATGGGCCCGGGCAAAGGAAAGTAAATAGCACTGATGTTTATGAATTGGGGACTACAAAATGGTAGTAGAACGTATGAGCTGGTAGGCTACATGCTTATACCCCAAGTAGGTGCAATTCAATCAATTACTCCTAAGTAGGTACATTCATTGCATGATTTAACTTCTCTTGTCTAGTCTCTAAAAACAAATCTTTTGTTTCTTTCCTAATTCTCGTGTATTTAATCTCGTAATTAAGTAATTTTTTTTTTGTTTCCCAATTTTAACTTTGAATTTTGTTTTGTTTTCTATTCTATGTTTTTCTGACCAGGCATGTGCAACTATTGCAGATTTTTCTTTTACTTAAACAATTGGAAAAACCGAAGGAACTCACAATTTGGAAAAAAATTTACACATGCAAGAATAAAAACACAACTATGAATTTTGAAATACCCAGTGATAAGGAGAGGGGATTGATTTGGAAGTTCGTCGGTCAGCCATCATACAGCGCGGAGGTCAGTCTGCAGGAGAAGAGACCAGTGGACGTCAGTTGTGAACGTGAACAGCATTGAGAATGTCACAAATACAGTGACGAAATCTAGATCTGCGAGGGAGTTAAAAAGTATGAGGTGAGTCAAGAAACAACTCAACTAAATGCATAATAATCATTAGTCCAGAGATACCGAAGAGAAAGGGAAACCACAACATTAAAAATATGTAGGGCCTTACCCATAATAAATTTTATTGGCAATTCACATTGTTTACACTCTATATATTATTGTACTAATAAGAATGAAATCAGTTTATTGCAACTATTAGTAATATTTACACAAGAGAGTTATTTATTTACAGTAAAAACACCACCTCACACTTAAATAGTGCAAATGTAAGATATATACAGTGCTCTACACACACTGCTTTCAGTTGGATAAACAAGCATTTTTCATTAATATAATAAATTTGGGAATTTTTACATTAAGAGGTTTTCTTAATAAGAATTAAATGAATCGTGAATTCTTCTTACCTCATACATCTATGTTTTTTAACACAGAACTTCAGTATTGGGAAATATATCATTCCCACCGCTGTTGTCACGACTCTCGTGAAAACAGCTGAGGATGGGAATGATGTTTCCCGATACTGCAGTTCTGTGTTAAAAAACATAGATGTATGAGGTGAGAAGAATTCACAATTCATTCAATTCTTATTAAGCATTTATGGCTCAACTGCACTTCTACTAGCGCTTGATTTTTCAGTTATATTGTTGTAAACTATAGCTCTTCTTCAGAATTTACTAATATTTATATAATAAATTTGGGAATTTTTAACATTATGAGGTTTTCTTAATAAGAATTAAATGAATCGTGAATTCTTCTTACCTCATACTTCTATTGAATTCATGATTCATTTAATTCTTTTACTAATATTGTTTAATATTTTAAACTTTTTGAAACAATTTTTATAACATTATTACACAATTTTCAAGTATTTATATGTAAATCACAATATTATGACACTGTTAGACAAATATGGTGATGCTAACTGCTATTTTCTCCACAGAGTATATTACTTAGTCTATGATTTTTCAATCGCTGTTATGGGTTATCGCTGGTTGGATCAGCGTTAGGGAGTGATAAGTAAGTGTACACCCATTTTTAATAAACGTTTGGTAATTATAATATTATTAATATTTTTTTTTAACCTAGATTTGGGGATTTATTGCAAAGATTGGTCATTTAAATTTCATAGCGACGGATATTAATCAAGGATGATAATCAATATGTGGTTTGATTGTGGGTTATCGCTGGCTTTATAAACTCTGGCACATGCACACTGTTGTTCTATAGGATTTTGAAAATATTTTACGCTAGTTTAAGTGCAGTTTTTCCGCAAATATTTCACGCTAGTTTAAGTGCAGTTTTTCACTCTACGTTACACTGGAGTTCATTACAGTTACCCAAGTCTAATTTCCACAAAATTATGAAGGATATGAAGAAAAATAACAATAAACTAGTACATTTGCAGAATGATATGGGGGGGGGGGAAATAGAGTGCAGTAATTCTACAATCAAAATAAGATAATTTTTAACACTTGTTCCATAAAATACAATCAAAAGTTTCTCATCATTGTATGTTCTGATTAAGGGGACTTGTATCTGAGCTCATTAGAAATTTGTTAATTTTCAAACTGCTGCATCTCTTGAATTCAAAGCTATAACTCAATATTTTAAGGGATAATTGAGAAATATTTTAATATCTCAGGCATAACTCTCATATGTATGTTAATATTATTCATTTTTAAACATCTTAATGATGGACAAATTATATTTGAAAAGAAAATTGTCCATCATTAAGATGTTTAAAAACGAATAATATTAACACTGAAAGAAGCACTACTGGCTTTATAAGTAATGTTTAAATTCCCAATACAAAGTCTTCTTAATAAAGAAGCCGACATTTGCAAAAATCGTAGCAACGGCTCGTAGGATTTGGGGTTAGGGAATTAACTATGTGTAAGAGAAAAATATGCATTTAGATTGGAGGTCTAGGTAGTTTAGGTGGAAGAGCATTGACATAGAGAGTCAAAGGTCCTGGGTTCAAACCCCAGTCTAGGCGTATATTTTTCTTTTCAAATACATATGTATGTTGTTTTTATTATTGATTTAACATTTCTCACTGAAAGATAAATAATATCTGAAGAGAAAAATTTATCTTTCAGTGAGAAATGTTAAATCAATAATAAAAACATCATTAGAAGCCTTACTAGCTTTATAAAGTAACATTAAATTCCCAATAAATGTCTTCTTAACTAAGAAGCTGTCATTTGCAAAGATAGAAACAATGGTTTCAAAAGCATTTGGTGTAAGGGAATTACAACGTATATAAGAGAAAAATTTGCATCTAGATCATAACTCGCCTCGGTAGCTCAGTTGGTAGAGCATTTGGCCCGACAAGCCAAAGGTCCCGGGTTCGAGTCTTGGTCTAGGCAAAAATTTTTCTCTTAAAATATAATTACATATATATGTGTTCCATCCATCCATAGTAATTCTGCCCGAGGGCAGGTCTTTCACTGCAATCATAGCATTTTGATGCTATGCTTTGCAGCTTTACTAGAGAATTGTAGGTGTGGTAGCTTCCCGTTGCTTTCCACACTGGTGAAGGCTGCTGCTGCTGATGATGGCCATATGATTTCGGGGACCGTTTGGACCTTAAAGTTTTCCTGACATTTGTCTTACAGGTGAGGAAAAACCCCAATAAAAACTTCACCCAGAAAAACTGCCCCGACTGGGGATCGAACCCGGGCCCGCTGCGTGACAAGACAACACGCTACCTCGAGACCACAGCGGTTGACTATGTATATGTTAATGAGTTGTATATTTTGACTCACCTCATATTTCTTGATTTTTATGCAGACCGGTTTCGTCGCATCTGTGCGACATTCACAATGTATTACAACTGTTGCCTTGCAGTTGTCCTTCCTACAAGTTGATCTCCGCTCCCTCTGCTGGCTGACTGATGAACTTCCGAATCAATTTTTTTTCTCTTTCACCAAAATTTTCAAAATTCATGGTTTTCTTTTTATTCTTGCACATGTAAATTTTCTCCCAAGTTGTGAGTTGCTTAGATTTTTCTGTTTTAGTAATTTTGCCTACAGTTTGAAAAATCTAAAGAACTCACAATTTGGGAGAAAATTTACATCTGCAAAAATAAAAATAAAAATAAAACCATGAATTTTGAAATTCCTGGTGAAAGAGAAAAAAAAGATTGGTTTGGAAGTTCATCGGTCAGCCAACAGACGGAGCAGGATGGACAACCTCAAGGCAACAGTTGTAATGCACCGAGAATGTTGCACAGAAGCGACGAAACCTGTCTGCATAAAAATCAAGAAATATGAGGTGAGTCAAAAAATATAACACATTAATAATTAAAAGAAAGCTCATAGTGTTATATCCTACTTATATTAAATAAAGCAAAACTATGCAATGGATTCGTGTCATCAGCTACAGCTGGATACACGTAAATGAAGAATGAATGAACAATCCTCTACCATAAGAGGCAGTGGGACATCACTCACAGCGCCATCTGACAGTTTCTATAACAAGAAAGCATTTATATCTTTTCTGAAGTGAAGTATATGTACATAAAAAAAATGCAAAATCTGAATTAGCAGACATTGAGCAAAATTTGTCAGCACTTTCTGCACAATTTCAAATACAATGAGACTAAAGATTACAACTGTTTGAGAATAAAGATCTTACAAAAATGTTGTCGGCCGCAGTGGACTAGTGGTTATGCTCCTTGCCTCTGATCCTGAGGGTCCCAGGTTCAAACCCGGCTGGGGTCGATGGATTTTTTTAGGATGGAAAAATCCAAGGAGCAAGTCCTCCGGGAGGGACTTTAAGCCGTGGGTTCCGAGTCTGAAGATTTTCAGGCTCGTAAAAAATCCTTAAGCCTAAATGAAAAGGCCTCTAAGCAAAATTTACCGAATTTTCTCGTCCTAGTACTACCTTGGTTTCCTAGATGTCAGTGTGAGGCAGAACGCTGACCATGGACCACTTAAAATGACATCTATACGAAAACAAGTGTAACTAAATTAGTATGGTTCAAATTCTTCCCTGTAGGGGGAGAGCGCCTAAATCTCTGTTAAGGGAAAATATAGGCTTACAATACAAAAATGTTTGCAGCAAAGAGATGAATGGAGAAGACTACATAACAGTCAGCTGCATGATTTTATAGGAAACCAAATGTAATATGATTGGTTAAGTCTCTTAAACTGTGATGGGCAGGACAAGTGACATGAATGGGAAATGAAAGAGAGGCAAGGAAACTTTTTGCAGGAAAACCAGAAGAAAGCAACCAGTAAGTAGGCCAAAAATAAGAAAGAAGGGTAATGAAACTACTTCCAGAGACAAAGCACCCAGTAGGTAGGCTGAAAATGGGGTGGGAGAATAGCATTGCCCATGAATTGAGGGAGGAGAATTATACGTGGAATGATTTGAAAACATTAACTAAAAGTAGGGATGTATCGAGAGATTATGACCATTCAGCCATGAACCTCTGGGTTCGATAGTCCCAGTGAGGAAGTTAATGTCTTGAGACTTAAAATAAAATTTTGTCCAAAACCTTTAAGGACTTAGAAAATGTGTCCCCCAAACTTATTCTGCAAATTTAACTAGTTTAAAAATATTTCTAACACCCAGTAAGTAAGTTTCAAGTACAATTACCCAGATGGAGTAAATAACAAGAAGCAAAAAAGGCAAATAAAGAAAGAAGAGATAGAAGGGGTTTAAAGAGAAACTCACCTGGCAGTTAGCGGAAGAAAGACAACGCTTAAAAGAAACAACAGAGAGCAATTTAGCGCGTGGCAGGGAGCTTCAGAGGTAGAGTTCTGGTGAAACCTGTAATATTAAAGCAGCTCACAGATACCCATCATGCAATGTGCAGCCAGGCAAGCCAATCAATAAGTAGATAACTCATTTCCACCTTCCAGGCCACTGTGCATCCTTGTCTGTCAGTGGAACATACACGACGCCCATCAGCGGTGTGCGCGTCACTGTGCCGTCTGCCTTCTTATCTATCTGCTCCAGCTGCTGGTTGCCTCCTTCAGGACCCACCGGAACTATCAGGCGGCCTCCGGGCTTCAACTGGTCTATCAGCTGCCAACAAACAATGTCGTAATATACTTCAGTTCACTGCTCAACTTTTACAGCAAAAATCACTATCAGGTTTAATTTAAATTAAAGTTCTTTACACCTCACCTCATATCCAGTCTTCTAATTATACCAGTTCAAAACCTATACCCTGTCCACTCTTAATGTGATCCTCATCAAAACAAAATCATGTGACCTGCTAACTTTTCATTGGCTATGGACACCGATGTTCGTTGTACAAGCAATAAGAACACGAAAAAGTAGTTCCCTTCATTATTGTTTATTTTTTCTTTCACTCACCTCCTACTTCATAACTTCTCTCAGACCCGGGTTTCATCACATCATTTGCGACATTCTCAATGCTGTGTCACGTTCACAACTGACGTCCAACGGCCTTCTATCCTGCAGACTGACCTCCGTGCCATCTGATGGCCGACTGATGAACTTGCAAATCAATCCTCTATCCTTATAACCGGGTATTTCAAAATTCATAGTTGTGTTTTCATTCTTGCATATGTAAATTTTTTTCCAAATTGTGAGTTCCTTTGATTTTTCGAATTGTTTAAGTAATTTTATTTCGGTTTCTGGTGAGAAAAACATGGAATAGAAACCAAAACAAAATTACTTAAACAATTGGAAAAACCGAAATTTGGGGAAAAAATTTACATATGCAAGAATGAAAACACAACTATGAATTTTGAAATACCCGGTTATAAGGATAGAGGATTGATTTGCAAGTTCATCAGTCGGCCATCAGATGGCACGGAGGTCAGTCTGCAGGATAGAAGGCCGTTGGACGTCAGTTGTGAACGTGACACAGCATTGAGAATGTCGCAAATGATGTGACAAATCCCGGGTCTGAGAGAAGTTAAGAAGTATGAGGTGAGTGAAAGAAAAAATAAACAATATTAAAAAACCTTATAGTGTTATTTCCTAACAACATCCATTCATTAAGTTAAAAATATGTCCTCTGAATATACTTGTTATTCTTCGTGAATGAAAATAATAATATTCAAAACATACAAAATATTCTAAAATATGCCTACTCAATAATTACAACTTAAAATAATTTATTACATGTGGATGAGGCATTTGAGTCATGCTTCAGTCGATTTTCATAAAACAAAATAGCTGAAGGTATAGAGTCTTCTGTTGCTGTGTTGACATCTCCCTGTCAAAAGTGACAGTAATTGTGGTGTGAATGGTGGAAGGATATTGCTTCTATAACATATGTCGGTGTCCATAACCAATGAAAAGTGAGCAGGTCACATGGTTTTGTTTTGACAAGGATCACTTTAAGCGTGGACAGGATGTAAGTGGTTTTGAAATCAGTTTAGTAGACAATGGACATGAGGTGAGGTATAAAGAATTTTAATTTAAATCAATAACTGTATTTACAGAGAAGACTCCTAATTGAAGATATATGTACACTTTTTTAAATCAATAAAATTACCTATCCTGTAGTAAACGAGTTAGAGGTAGAATTTTTACCCCAAATTATGCTGGACCTCCTGGTTTAAACAGTTCAGTTAAATGAGTTAAGTATCTTGAGAAACATATTTTATCTCATCAAAATATTAAGGAAATTTGTTCTTCTTGCAGGGATTGAAAACTTTTTGGTTTGTTCTGGATCTAAGTATTATAGCTGCTGTGTTTATCACTTTCTTAAGAAAATGAACCACGTATTATCAAATTTGTTACTTCCTGCAATCTTATGAATTGAATTGTAAATCTGTTTTTATTGTAATTCTAATAGGAGGAACCTAAGATTGAGTAAGAAGAAATAATAATGGTTAATAAATTTAAATATCCGAGGTTGATTTTAGAAGGTCATCTAAATTTGAGAAAAGAACAAGAAGGGAGGGAAATAATTATCAACACTAATCTAACAAGAGGTTAAAAGCACTGAACTGGCACACTGTGAACTTCATTAGAGTCAATGTACAAACAACTCTCTAAATGTGTATAATACATGTTTCCCTGCTTATAAAATCATTGTGACTGTATGAAATAACAGTAGCAAAACGTATATTTTGTCATTAATTTTGGCTTCTACAAACAATAAATAACAAACTAGATTCTTACAGCTTGAGGCAGGACTGGTGACGCAGCTCCCACATGGATAGCATTGTAAGGAGCATCAGAAGGGTAACCCTTCCGCCCATCTCCAACTGTCAACAAAACAAAAATTAAATAACAGAGATATAATAGTTATTTATGATATAATTATGAAAATGACAATTTACCAGAGATATAAAGAGACACACTGGGAAAAAAATGATAGTTTATGACTCATAATAAATATTTCTAAGTTCTTCAGAATCAAATACACATGCGCAAAGCTTATGAGCTTTTTGGAGAGATGAAAGCAATATCTGTGCAACCTAATGATCAACCATCACAATATATTATAACATTTTTTTAAGAAATGAATGTACACTAACTTGTGCTTTTGTAACCTAATAAATAAATTACATACATATTCAATCTACAATTGAACTATAGTCCAGCCGCCAATCTCCGGCCCTCATGTTTTCACGACAGTGTTGCTGATATGGATATTCAGTGCGAGGGTCGCTTTATGTATGCAGTTAGCAGAAATACAGCTGACAACATCTCAAACCTTACTATACCAATTCCAGATGTCTTCGAAGCAAAGCAGTAAGCTATCCGTCCCCTTCATTTAAAATGCTGGTGAATCATTGGTTGCATTGCAAGTGTCTGGTGGGAAATCCCACATCAGCATTATTCACAATATTACGATATAAGTCAGAGACTCTTGTCATCCCAACTCCTTTCAAAAAAGGTACTCGTAAGGTTTATCTGCTTATGAAGCGCGCTTTTTCACCGTTACAGCCACTGTTTACATCTGCTCCGTAGACATCTGGAACCGACTATAGCGTGCTATAGCTGTGTTAAGAGTAGTGATTGGTTGTGGCAGACATCTGCTCTCACTTCAACTATTTGCTTATTGGCAGTAGAGGGTGAGTTTCTCCTTCCACCCCTCGTACAACCTAAACTTCAGAGCCAGAGATCCAGCAGCTGGACTTCCGTTTAACATATTCCAGTCTTGGATATATTTATTTATTTTTAAAAGAAAACAATTAATACAGCTAGTTAGAACCAACAATATATATTTTAGGCTTGCGTCATATCTTCAGACATTGTAATAGCTTGCATTAAATTAATGAATTCTCAACACCAACTTAATACATTTGAAGAACCACAAGTAATTAAGTAAATTATTTACAAAACTCATGACGACTTCACGGTCTTGACCTACTCTGAAAAAAGAGAAAATTCATTGCTCTAGCCCACTTAATACTATTACAACTTGTTTGGTTTGTTCTGTTGTAATCTTACATAACAATTTAACTATGTTCATGAATATCTTATGTAAAGTAAGATAATTGGTCTGTTTATTCTCACCTCTTATGGTTGTTTTTGTTCAACATATGTTTCAAGGCTTATGAGCCCCATCTTCAGTCATTTTTCTCAAGTTGTCGGCCCTGATTCTTGACTCCTGCTCCCTCTTCTTCCTGTGGTCCAATGAACTTGCTAATGAGGTTCCTTTCTCCGGGAATTTCAAAATTCATAATTCTTTCCTTATTCTTCTGTATGTAGATTTTTTCCCTTTATGGAAAATTCATTTCTGTTTTCTGTTTTAATAATTTTGTGTTTTTCTGAACAAACATGAGCAACTACTGTAGATTTTTCTACTTCCCTTTTTTTTACATTTCTTATGTGTTCTCTAGTTCTAATGGTTAAATTTCTTTTTGTTTTCCCTGTGTATATCTTATCACAGTCTGCACATTTTATTTGATATATTCCTGATTTTTTACCATCATCAATCTTTTCATTTTTATTAGTTTTTATTAGTTTATTTAAACTATAATCATTATTTGGTACTAAATTAAAATTAAATTTTTCAAAAACCATTCGAAATTTGTTGTGTGCCTAAGGATGATACGTGAATTTCCTGTATTTCTTATCTTTTGGTTTTTCTATCTGAAGAGTACTTTCGTTCCTCAATTTTTGTTTTTTGTACTTCTCAATTTTTTTGTGTATTATTTTTTCACTGAAATCATTTTCTTTTGCAACCTCAATAATGTGTTTTTTCATAGTTAAATATGGGAAATAAAATTATGACGCTCTTAATTCGTAAATTAATTAATCTTTTTTTACATTTTACCTCATATTTTGTGTTTCTTTAAACATGGGAACTAGTTTTCAAGAGAAACACCTCTCTCATTTTCAACCGACATTATGAAAATGAGAGAGATGTTTTCTCTCGAAAACCAGTTCCCGTGTTTAAAGAAACATAAAATATGAGGCAAGATGTTAAAAAATGACTCATTAATTTACGTATGTGTTTCTTCTCTAACTCGTAATTTTTCTTGCTCGTGGGCATTAATAAATAAACTTCTTAAGGCTACTTCTTATTGTATTTTTTTTTAATCTTACGTAAAGTTGTTCACTCATTATTTTAGATTTTTGTCTGATAACATCCAATCATTATTTTGTTTTCTAAAGGTTTTTATTACTACTTTTTTCTCAATGTTGATCATTAAACCATATTTTTCTGTGACAGTTTTCCAACATTCAAGTCTGGATTCTATGTTACTTATTCAATTTCCCCACACACCATCTGCAATATGTTCTCAAGTTGTCTTTTCTTACTTGTCCCTATAATTTTATTTACAATATCACCAGTATCTGTCATTGGAAAATAAATAAATGTATACCAGGAGAGACATGTTGCACATATTGGGAATGAAAGACTTGCATGGAAGCTTCTTGTAGGAAGGCCAGAGGGAAAACGCCCAGTTGGTAGACCAAGAATGAGGTGGAAGAATAACATTAACTATGATTTGAGGGAAGTAGATTATACAGGGAATGATTGGAAAACATTAGCTCAGGATAGGGATGTATGGAGAGCTTATGTCCGTGTGGCCATGAACCTACGGGTTCGATAGTGCCAGTGAGTAAGTAAGTAAGTTTACCAGGAGAGACAAAATTGAGAACTTATAATTTTCTCTCCAAAGGAGACAATGTTCTCAAATGTTTTCTTCTTAGAAATATCACAAATCAAATCTATGAATACAGTATTACTCCCCTTTTATATTTTTCAAGGGACCACGGGGAAAATGGTGTAAAATAGAGGAAAGTGTAAATTGAGGGAAATGAAGATGAGCTCAAAAATGTTGACCCCCCCCCCCACACTCTGCATCCATTCCAGAACATGAAAAAAACAGATGGGGATAATATACTACAGTATTACCCATCTTTCACACTTTTCAAGGGACCAGAGGGAAAGTGGTACAAATTGGGGGAAAGTGTAAATTATGGAAAACGAGGAGGAGCTAAAAAATGTTTACCCTCACATTCAGCAACCCTTCTATAACATGCAAAAAAAAGCACTGGCTGGGATAACGTACAATATTGGCTAAATAATGTAATGTTTCTTTTAATTTAAAATAAGATTATTTACATCTCACATCCTGACTTTTATTTATTTAGAAGACAGAATACCAGGTGAGGTGTAAAGAATTTTATTTTAAATTAAACCTCACAGTGATATTCCTATAATAGTTCAATGTAATGAGTGTTTTGATCTGCTGTAAATATAAAATTACTTTATTTCTTTTACTTTCACCATTTAAAAAATAAATAACAAGGAGAGGTTCACCAATCAGCACTATGAATCTTTATTGAGAGATTAAAATAGTTTTGCCATAGAAGTACATGGGTTGAATTTCAGAAATGTTTGAAAACTCTGAGCCAACTTTGTCAACTCAATGAACTTGCTCTGCTATATATCGATTGTACAGAAGCGAGATAATCAATCAAATATATTTAATATCTTCGATCTTTAACGCTGAAGATCAACGTGACGTGACGTAAATTGTGTGAAAACAAAATTTCAGAATTGTGAAAGCGAGGTTTTTAATACATTGAGAATATAGGGAAACTGTAAGGGACCTTTAAAGAATTTGTAAAAGGCGGGAAAACGTAAAATGCAGGAACATAAAAGTGGGGTAATACTGTAACATATTCGTACATGGATGCATTTTTCCAAGATAAAAAGTTCAATTAAAATCTTAGTTTTTTCCTAAGATTATACTCACCTATAAGTTTGAGTTGATTATTTTCAAGCAGACCAGGTTTATCTTTCTCAACGTTGTGACGAGAAAATTCAACTAGTTCAGGGATGTGATCGATTCCAACAGCCAAGCCAGTTTCTCCGACCATGAGTGCCATGCACACTGTGAGATATCCGCTCCCAGAGCCGACATCCAGTGCCCGCTCACCTTCTTTCAAGTGATCTTTCAGCAACTCCAGTGCATGAGCATGCTGCAACAGTCAATTGTTTTAAAATTTAAGGCAAACCTATGTTAAAATTTTAATTTGCAGAATTATAAGATAGACTTTTTCAGAATGTACAATAAAGGAATGAAAATAGATGAACATGATTTGTGAGAATTGTTCAGCAACTATTTTCCATAATTAACGGGAGATTGAATCAGAAATACACCTCATATTTTGTTTTTTAACTTAAACATGTTTTGGTGAAACAATACCATTCTCATCTGGAATCTGATTGCTGTGTTCTAGGTACGAATGGTGGCCTTCTGATGAAACACAATTGTATAAGTGGAAAGAATTGTTCATGTTCATATCGGATCTCCGATGGTTTAGGCGTGCAGAGTCAGAGATCCTGGGTTCAAGTGTTAATTTTTCTTCCTAAAATAAAACTATGTCCAATTCTGGAAAGTGTTCATTTAAAATATAACATAAGAAATGGCAATGTTTAATCAAAATATCTTCAGGCAAAAAAAAAAGTAATAAGAGGTGAGGTATATGTTTCCGATTCAATTTGTTAATAAATTACTTCCTGGTGTTACTTCCTATCAATGTTTTATAATTAATGTTATTATAAGGAAAATAGTCCACCGCTGTGGTCTCGAGGTAGCGTGCTGCCTTGTCACGCAGCAAGCCCGGGTTCAATCCCGGTCAGGGCATTTTTTCTGGGTGAGGTTTTTATCAGGGTTTTTCCTCACCTATAAGAGCAAAATTCAGGAAAACTTTAAGGCCCAAATGGTCTCCGAAATCATATGGCCATCATCATCATCCACCGGTGTGGAAAGCAACAGGAAGCTAACACACCTACTATTCCCTAGTAAAGCTGCAAAGCATAGCATGAAAATGCTATGATTGCAGTGAAGGACCTGCCTTCAGGCAGAATTACTATGCATGGATAAGGAAGATATATTCAGTTAGACAAAAATTGTGTTGTACTTATTTCTAATTTTATGTTACTTTTCACGACTATTGTATTTTCAAGTCAAGTTGTTCTGCCAGGTAGGATGGCAATGGCTCAGTTAGATTCAAAACCACGTGTATCTTCATCTCTTGTTAGCAGAGGAGATGATACATTACAGATCATTAAAACATAGTTTTATAATTTGCATAGACCATTTGCCTATGAATGGTGCTAGCAGCATGTCTGTCTGTCTGTCTGCAGTGACACCATATATCCATAAGCTTCTGCTTTTCTGGCCACACCCATAGGCAAACACAGTGTATTTTCTAGAGTAATATTGCAAACTAAAGCCACTTTTTAATTAATGCAATTTGCCAAAAATAATTAAATGAAGAAGAACTGTGTACTAGATAATAAAGAACAATCCATTTAATTCAAATTCCAATCTAACATGCCTACTAGAGCAAACAGACTTTCACTCCAGCACGAATCTCTCATTGCTTCTACGGAGGCACTTGGCATGTTCACGGGGGTGGGAGAGAATGTCAAATGCACGTGCGAGAGTAAAATTCAAACGAGATTAATTAAATAGGTATAAATATATTTATATTTAATCTTTTCACAATTAATTTACAGGATTATAATCAAAGCGCAAGGCTTGTAGAATTCTAATAATTTATTTAATACATTCTCTTTAGCTATCACAGTCATTGTATACATTATTTTGCTTATGAAGACAGTTCATTACTCGTGGGAAATCTGATTCAACAGGACTCCCAGTCATCTCACTTGAATTTTCCTCCTGCGATCAGAACCAATGGAAGACATTTGAGAAGGGAAAAACTGCACTTAAACTAGCGTGAAATATTTTCAAAGTCCTATAGGACAACAGCGCACATGCGTCAGTTTATAGAGCCAGCGATAACCCACAATAGAACCACATATTGATTACCATTCTCGATTACTATCCGTCACTACAAAATTTTAATGACCAATATTTGCAATAAATCCCCAAATCTATGTTAAAAAATAGATTAATAATATTAAAATTACCAAACGTTTATTAAAAATGGGTGTACACTTACTTATCACTCCCTAACACTGATCCAACCAGCGATAACCCAAAACAGCGATAGAAATATCATAGACTAAGTAATACACTCTGTGGAGAAAATAGCAGTTAGCATCACAATATTGTCTAACAGTGTCATAATATTGTGATTCACATATTTAAATAAATACTTCAAAATTGTCTAATAATGTTATAAAAATTGTTTGAAAAAGTTTTAAAAAAATAAGTAATGTTAGTAAATACAGAAGAAGAGCTATAGTTTACAACAATATAACTGAAAAATCAAGCGCTAGTAGAAGTGCAGTTGAGCCTTTGAGAAGTTTATCCTGTAGTTTAATTAGATATTAGTGTGGCTTTTCTGTTAATAGTGCATTTAGTATCAATATTTAAATAATACGTAATTTATAATGTCTAGGCCATGTTGGCTACATTGAAGTTTGAAAGTATATATTGGATATGTTGGCTGCATCGGAACACACAATTTTGTGAAAATCAATATGGTGTCACATCTTTACAGTATGTATCTAGTTGATCATTGTAAAGGAATATATTCAAATAATCGTTAGAAAAAATTTATAAAATGTTTCAAATGGTAGCAAATAATTTAAAAAGTAAAACCATAGGAATAAAATTTGACAGAAGTTTATTATACCGGTATTTAAAAGTCATGTCACATGTTAGAAAGTTAAGCCCATATAAATTATTACCATATGAGGTGCACTAATTGTTACACCATAGCCAATTCCTTGAGGAGCATCCATATATGGGTTAAATTTGGCATATTTTCCACGGTCTACTTTCAGCATCACTTCTTCTACGGTTTTAGTTCGGATAATGCCATTGGCTGTAAAAAAAATACAAATTACAACATTTACAAACATGCTAAATATAAATATATTGAACCAAATACCATATAAACCATTATTAAATTACAAATAATTACCTTTTAAATTCCTAACCATGTCTGCGTTATCCCTGCCATGGGATCGCCACGCCATCCCGAAATACTGGTTGCAACAGAGGTATAAAATACAACCTACAGCAACAAATTTGAAGTACTGTTTCATAGATTATATTATTCGGCTGCTTTCATAATCTGTAACACGATTAAATTAGGAATTCTATACGAGATAAACTAGGTTAGAATTTTGACATACATCAGGCTTATCTTAATTCCAATACAATTACAAGCGGCTTTGCCAAATTAAAACCATATAATTTTAAATGTAATACGAAGCTATGGTTAATTAATATATAATTAGCGATTTTACTGTTTAAAGCATTATTTTACAACGCAATAAAGGCGATAACTACCTTTAAAGGATGGATGAACCTTCAACTTCACTACTAAATTGATCATTGCTTATCAGATTTTAAAATAGTAAACCCATATTCGTTTTATTCCATGCGCATTGAAATATCGAACTGTTCTCGTCTGTTCCAAACCAAGTTACAGATATGTTCCACAAACACATTCACAATAAGAATTTAATAAATATGTATTGTAACACCACCTTACACAAAGATTTTATTAATTCGTTCAAGGCATAGAGAACCAAAGTTCCAAAGTATTTAGAACTGAAACAAACTAAATTCCACAAAGAAATACATGATCTCTATGTCTGCGTGAAGTGTATTCATGGTTCATTACTTCACAGCCACTAAGATTATAAAATTGTTATAATAACTGATATGCGCACAATGCGCATTTTAACGTAACTTCCATTTAATGCATTGTCGCTGCTATTAATAATTCTCCTTCCTGAACATCAGACAGAGACTAAAATTGAAAATAAATTTGACAACAATGGTTATAGAACATGACAACATAAAATCATATCTACTTACCTGAACTACTTGTGCGCATTTTCTTTTATTATAAATCTACTTAGATAATTTTCTGCCCAAGAGCAGGTCTTTCACTGCAAACTCAGCATTCTCCATTCTTTCCTTAACTCAGTCTTCCTTTTTGTATCCGCATACAAACCACTTATTTTAATATTGCCTATCATCTTACGTATGTTTCTGTCTCTAACCTCATTTCCGTTCACCATTCCTTCTAGGGCATCTGTCAGCAGACAGTTTCTTCTTAGTCAATGGCCAATCCAATTTCTTTTCCTCTTCTTTGTGAGTTCCAGCATTGTTCTTCCTTCGCCCACTTTATCTAGCACATCTTTATTTTTTTATTTTGCCTGTCCATTCTATACGCTCCATCCTTCTCCATATCCACATCTCAAAAGCTTCCAGTCGCTTTCCCTCATCCCGTAGTAATGCCCAAGTCTCTGCACCATACAATGCTACACTCCACAAAAAGCACTTCACTAGCCTCTTCCGTAATTATTTTGCCAATGGTCAGCAGAAAATGCTTTTCTTCTTGTTAAAAGCTTATTTTGCCATTGCTATCATCTGTTTTACTTCTTGACAGCAGTTCATGTTACTACTGATAGTACAATCCAAGTATTTGAAGCTCTCCACTTGCTCAATGGCCTGATCTTTAATCCTCATGTTTATCTTCTTTGGTTTCCTTCCTATAATCATGACTTTCATCTTATTAATACTTATCTTCATCCCATAATCCTCGCATGTCATTTAGCTCCATCAGCATGTTCCTTAATGTCATTGCATATTCTGCTAGCAAAGTCACACCATCAGCAATCTTATGCACTGTTTTCCTCCCATGTTTACGCCTCTCGTATTCCTGAAGCAGACCTTCATTAGGTCTTCCAGGTAGATGTTGAAAAGAGTAGGTGACAGAGGACATCCTTGCTGTACCCCCTTCCAATGTCTCTTCCCTCTGACATTTCTTCTATTTTCACTTTTATTCGTTATTTCATATAAAGATTACTTATGAGCCTCCTCTCCTTCCAGTTCACGCCGATTTTCTTCAAGATCCTCTTAAGTTTATACTAATCCATTCTGCCAAAGGCATTTTCCAGGTCATAAACTTATATATTTATTTTCTGTGTACTATGTATCAGATAATCCAAAACCCCACTTGCCCTTGCTTAGATAATGATCAAACAGTAGACCCTCACTGTTCCAGCATAAAATGTTGCATGAAAGACAATAATTGAAAATAAAATCAGTTATAAAGACTGGATAATGGAGAAAACAAAACCACCGCCAAGATATATAAAATATATTATACGATTCACATACAGCATATCATTGGAACATCATCTTGTTGGCCCAACACCAAAAACACATAAATATGAATATTATTATTGAAATAATATTAATAGATTCCAGGCTGTGTGGCCGTGGTCTATAACTGGTGTTTCTTCCATACGTTTCTCTCTCAACTGTGGAGGACATCTTCAGTGACGAGCGCTTCTGGATGGTGTTCCCTTGTCGTAGACTCGCCACTGAAGATGCCCTCCACAGTTGAGAGAGAAACGTCTGGAAGAAACACCAATTATAGACCACGTCCACATAGCCCGAAATATTTCAATATTATGATTACCGGCCGTGAAAGCCTGCATTCCACAATTTATTGAAATAGTTTAATAAACATGTAAATATGTAAATACTGCAGCTGGTATCATTCCATATAATGGAACACACTAATAATAAAGTATTTAAAAATATATTTACTCACATTGTCATTATGTTTAGTACCTTACTGATTTCAAACTTTTCAAATCAAACTATACTTTAGAAAAAGGATAATATTCTGATCCTGAAAATAGTATCTTATTTCCCTTAACAGAGGTTTAGGTGCTCTCCCATTATTTCAGGGAAGAATTTGAACCATACTAATTTAGTTACACTTGGTACAATGAATCATACATTCAATTTTTTCGGCATAAATCAAACGAGTTAGACCTTAAAAACCTTCAAAAATATGCCAAAGTAGTCTCGTTTTACGGTAAGTTCTGAAATTCTGTGTACAGTTAATTAGTACTTACTCTACGTTGGCTGCACTGAAACACGTATTTGTTGTTGCATAGAATATTCGTTAAAATCAATATGGTTGCTACCGCCTTCATGCTACGTATGTAGTTAAATATCATAGAAAAATATATTGAAATAATCACTATAAAATGTAAAAATGGTGTAAATGGTGGGAAATAATTAGAAAAATGAAACCCTAAGAATAAAATTTGACAGGAGTTTATGAAGGAATTTAAAATGTCATGTCACAGGTTGTAAAGTTTAGCTATAAGAACAGTTAAATCTTGTAGACTTCGATGGGCAGGACATGTGTTACGAATGGGGAGTGAAAGAGGAGCAAGGGAACTTCTTGTAGGAAAACCAGAGGGAAAAGGACCAGTTGGTAGACCAAGAATGAGGTGGGAGAATAACATTAAGCACGATTTGAGGGTAGTAGATGTACAGGGATGATTGAAAAACATCTCTGGATAGAGATGTATGGAGAACTTATGTTGGCGCGGCCATTAACCTACGGGTTCGATAGTGTTAATTAGATAGCATTTTATTGGCTCTTAGCAATTTAAAATGAGATGGAATAAAATTAAAATGATATTACACGTTTCTAAAGCAACAAACTAAATAAGTTTAATTATATAACAGCAACACTAAAAACAACTTTGAAAAGTAAAGCCAGAAAAAAACTCTATAATGAAATTATACAAGACGATGGCAGTGCCTGTTATTACTTATGCATCCGAAACATGGACAGTGACAACACAACAATCTGCCAGGATACAAGCTGCTGAAATGAGATTCCTTAGACCAATAGCAGCATATCAAAGAACAGACAAAAAAACATAACACAGAAATACGACTAAAAGTAGAGGAATTAAAAACACAACAATAGTGAAACTGGAAAGAACACTTAGCAAGGATGACTGAGAACAGAATATCAAAAGCAGCATATAACTATTCACAACAAGGAAGACGAAACTTGGGAAGACCAAAGAAAAGACGGAAACAGCAGCAATTTGGAACCGGAACAGGCTAGTAAAAAAGCTTAAACCGTGAAGAAGAAGAAGAAGAAGAAGAATGTTTCTAAAGTCAAAGGTGTTGTTTTTTGTTGATAAAAGTGGAACTCTATAGAAAATCTGAATGAAATTTAAAATAAAAGTTTAGAGCTAATGTTATATGTTAAAAGTTATAATTTTGTTTTGTTTGGCGATAATTTCATCCTGAGGTGTTTTAAGCAATTATAATTTTTATATAATAAATTAAAAGCTTCAATCTATAAAATGGTTGAACGCAAAGTGCGGTTAATTGAAACGGATATAACGACAATTTTATTCATTGAAATAAGCTAATTAACTTATTACTCCTCTCAATCTTAATTAATTTACCATGACGTATTATTGTGTCATTTACATGCAATGTAGCGTGAAGTCAAATCATAAATCTAGAGAGTGATCTAAAACTAACTCTAAAGAGGCGTATAATTAAATTTTCAACAAATGTAGTGGCAGAATAAAAGTAGAAATAATTAGTCCATTCGCTTCAGCTCTAAATGTTCAATGCATTTCCCCAGAAACCGGATTTGAGTTACTGTAAATTACATTGTCCATTTTCAGACAATCAAAACAAGCAAAAGATAACGGTACTTGAGATCACAATAAGGGTGAAGGCCAAAATACATTCCTCTAATATTCATAAATGTTAACAAAAGATTACACTGTCAAGTCACGTACAAAATATTGCAAAATATATAACACCACAGTTTATCCTCGTCTTCTGAGTTTGATTGTTTTGCAAATGGAGGCTAATTGGAATCGAGCTTCCGATAGATGGACACGGTAATATGATGGATAAGGCTATATAAAACCTATAGGCCTCATTTCACGTAGGTCAACAGGTAGAGATACAAAACAAAAGCTATAGTATAGCTATCTGAGCGGTACCTCTCGTGTTCCAGGTTTCAGGTCATGGGTATGAACACTGTATAAGACGGTACTCACTCACCTATCATAAACAATTAGGGCATCTACAATAAGTGGCGGCTCCATGTTTAGAGAACCAGCTATAATGAATGGGGGATCCGACATGCTGACCATATGTAACATTTTTAAACTAGCCAGATGATCGTCCACATGGTAGTGAGGCCAGCAGCAGGCTAATTGGCAGGCCAAAGCCATCTATGTTTATGACGCCAGTGGATACGCTACGTTTTGAGACGTGGATAGTCCGAGATCCGGCTGCAACATTACTACGTTCATCGAGTCTATCAACAAAATCTATTTTTTTTTCATAAAATTGTGAAACAATGGCTGAATACATTTTTGCCCAGTTGCCTATTAAAATTCGGCCACCAGTATGTTTAATTAAAATATAATTATTAATTAAATAAAAATAAAACGTAGTTTGATTTGATTGTACCTGGTACAGTGTACCGAAACAGCTGTCACTGAATTATATAATAAATATGAAAATCAAATAAAACTACGTTTTATTTTTATTTAATTAATAAATATGGATTTTCATCAAGTAAACACCAACTCAATTGATTATAAAATGTAATTTATTTATTTATTCGAAATAATTTGATTCACTTGTTATTAACATAAATTATAATCCAGTTCACAGAAATCGATGTATAGAGCTTGAAAATTTTTGGTTGCCATTGCACACTTGGCCATAAACCTCCTCGCGGCTACACCAGGCTGTGACACCAATCAGTAATAAAATGGCGATAAGTACGTATTTATTGTTTTATATTGTTTCAAATAAAGTTCAGTTCATTTAAAATGCAGTGATTTGTTTCGTATAATGTATATTAACACTACCTTTTGGATATATTTTTGTATATACTTTGTACGTAGTATACATAAAGGGCAGTGGTTTTACTTCCCGCTGCGAGGGAACAATATAAAACAATAAATACGTACTTACCGCCATTTTATTACTGATTGGTGTCACAGCCTGGTGTAGCCGCGAGGAGCTTTACGGCCAAGTGTGCAATGGCAACCAAAACTTTTCAAGCTCTACACATCGATTTCTGCGAACTGGATTATAATTTATATTTTAATAACAAGTGAATAAAATTATTTCGAATAAATAAATAAATTATATCTTAATTAAACATACTGGCGGCCGAATTTTAATAGACAACTCGGCAAATATGTGTTCAGTCATTCACAATTTTAGGAAAAAAATTGATTTTGTTGATACACTGGATGAACGTGGTAATCTTGCAGCCGCATATCGGACTAGGAGAAGAAATATGTCCTGATGGCGACCACTTACAACACTTGCTGTGGACTTTGCTTCTCTTACACTGAAGAATGTAGGTTGCCATTGCATTAAATTAAAGGCAATAGTTTGATTTTTCTAACAAGGGAATTTTCAACCTATCTTAAAATTTCTCCCAGAGAAGCATTGTAATATACCAAGACCGTGTACAAAAAAATCTACCGCTTTTGACTGCAAGGCACTAAAATCAAGCGCAAAATATTTCATTTAAAGTATAAGGAAATAATAATGTAACTCCTGAATTGGTAGATTGGATAACACTCAAAACCTGCCGTCCGCGCCGCGCTCCGCATAACTCCACTCCATTCAAGCAGGGACGTCCATCTGCTTCAAACAGTGTGTTGCCATTTCTTAATAACTGCTTTGATTTCTGCACCTTGCAGTTAAAAATTGTTGATTTTTTTTCGACTCGTCCTTGATAAAAGACAATGCTTCTCTGGGAGAAATTTGAAGGTAGGTTTCAACACGCAATGGTTAATAGTTCCTTTGTAAGAAAAATGTAGGAGTGCGAGCGAGTAAAATTCTCTATATACTTACTTACTCACTGACACTATCGAACCAGTAGGTTCATGGCCGCGCGGACATAAGCTCTCCATACATCCCTATCCTGAGCTAATGCTTTCCAATCATTCCCTGTATAATCTACTTCCGTCAAATCATAGTTAATGTTATTCTCCCACCTCATTCTTGGTCTACCTACTGGGCGTTTTCCCTCTGGCTTTCCTACAAGAAGCTTCCAAGCAAGTCTTCCATACCCCATACGTGCAACATGTCCTGCCTATCGCAGTCTACGAGACTTAACTGTTCTTATTATATCTGGCTTCCTATAAAGACCATGTAGTTCATTGTTATGTAGTCTTCTCCATTCACTATATTTTCTATATTCTATATCTTATTCTCTTCTTTACTTATTTTAACTATTGGATATGTAAATAGAGTCTAGTTCTTCATGAACTAGGTATGTGGGCTTGTTTCGACATCAGGAAGTTTTAAAGCAATGTTCCCATCTTCTTCCAGTTCTATTTCCTTCTGGCTGATACTGTAATAATAACTCACGGAGACTAGGTACTATTTTCCATCCTATTAACATGGGTAATTCTTCTTTTATGGTGTTATTTTTTTTCTGTTACATTCCTAATGATGTAATTTTTCTCTTGGTCTGCAAGCGCATGACCAGCTGTTTCGATTTTAAAAATTTGTCTCTTTTGTTTCTATTTGTCTTCTGTCTAATGTTAATGGCCCAATTCTCACTGCCATATTTATATCAGTGTTTGCACTTTATAAAATTTCATCTGGGTCTCTATCTTAGTTTGTTGTTTACTAAAACATAATGTAATTTCCATCCTGCTGAGAAGAAAACCTTGAGAAGTCGGTTTAGGGTGAGGTCGAATTGACTGGAGTTGGTGGAAGTTAAACGCGAGAAATAATATGGACCGGTTCTCCAAGGCTATCACGCTCTCCCGTTCTAAAGATAGATGGCAATGAGTATGCAAAGATCTGGTTTTCTGCTTAAGACGTATAAAATGACGTCATAATTATCCCACACACTGGCAGCCATCTTGTTCAAAGATACCGCTATATTTTAACCCGCAGTTAATAATGCTAAAAGAAAACAGCAATGGCTTTTCTGGATTGATAGAATTAGACAAATGAAACAAAATTAAACATAATTATATGTCATACTACGTAAAACAAGTTGATGTGCAACCGCAATGAACTCCGCAAGCTGTTAAATTAACCCAGATAACACAACAGCATTTAAATGTACATGTTTTCGAAATTTTTATTATATTTTAAAAAAAATCTCTATAGTAATATACACAGTATATATTTTCAAGGTTAGGCTATAGTCTGCAGGGTTTTCAGTGGCGTTGTGTTAGGATGAATACTTACAAAAATGAAAACTAATGTAAGCTATCAATATTTTGGAAATATATAAAAATACAAAATAAATGAATATTAGAGAACAATTATTTCTATAGTCTAAATGAGAAAATAGATGAGCACAAAGCCTGGAGAGACCACTTGGATCGTATGAATAACGAAGGAATCCCAGCTCTGGTAGTCCCTAAATATTTGTATCTATCCTCCTCAAGGTAGAAAAATGTTCGGCGCCCGAGTATCAGATGTCCTAACACAGTGAAGGCAAAACGGGCAAGATTGCCTAATCCTTGGAAGATTGATGATTGAATCATCATCCGGTATCATGGCAGCTGCCGCCGTCTTCCGGAAACCAAACGCCATTCCTCTCTGTCCATCCATTGATCTCCTCCCTGCTTCCTCCAATCCTCATAGCTGCTTGTACCCCTTCTATCCAAGTTTTCTTCGGTCTTCCTCTCTTCTCCTTTCTATTGGGATCCATTCCATAACAATTTTAGGCAATCTTTGCTCTGGCATTTTTTTGACATGGCCATACCACTGTAAACCAAACATCATGATGATGGAATATTATAATTTTTTTATTAAATCACAGACGTCTGTACTGAAGAAGATAGCTCCTCATATCTGAAAATAAATTCAGTGATGGGGACAAAACTACATAAAATAATAATAGTTTATTTATTTATATACAGAATTTTAATGTTTACACATCTTTCTGTGCCTAAAGTTTTATTTTTCTTCTCCACTCGTCTCTCTCCATCCAATCCATGTCCTCCAGTCCCCTTGCTCTCATTCCAGTTCTTATTTACTGCATCCACGAGTTTCGAGGTCTTCCTCGCCTCCTTCTTCCAGGTGAACAGCATTCCAATGTTTTCCTGGGTAGTCTTTCTTCTTGCATTCGTCGTACGTGCCCATACCAATTTAATTGCTTATACCGTGTATAATCTACTATTGAATAACCAATATTAATTTTTTCTCTTATGACAGTATTTTTTATTTTGTCTAATTTTGAACATCTTGAAATATATTTCCGTCCGGCTTTAAATCTTTAGGATTTTTAGCATTGTTATGTTATTTGTGACGAACAGGGTGCTGGCCTGATGCATCAACCCCCAACCTGGAGGACCAGGTAATTTTTGATCAAGGTTTTCTTCCTCTAGCCTTTGTCAAACCAATGACGAACTGCAAGGCAGCAGTATCTGTACCCTAGATAAGGGGTCCTCACAGGGTACTATCAGCCGGGAGTACTGAACCCTGGTTTTTTAACGAGATTGTTACTCCTCCCCCTCACCCTGTTCTAACCTGGCTTGGGACAGGCTTTGGCGGATTTATAATAATAATAATAATAATAATTTTAATAATAATAATAATAATAATAATAATGTTATATTTTGACAACACATTTATGTTCTTGCTCCACGTGGGAAATATAAAATACTCCTGTTCCCTACGTCCTGTACGGGTTACCAACTATTATTGGTTATAAAACGAATATTAAAATACAGTTATTTTATTGAAATTCAAATGAACCAATGTACTGTAAAAATACAGGATTTTCCTTAAATTTGAAATAAATTTTATTGTGGTGAATTTACAAATTTCGAAACTTAATTTATACAGAACATTACGTAATAAACCCTAAACAGAAACAAAAGATTGATTTTAGGGGGTAGCAAGAGGCATATATATGTGAGGTCCAACGTTCAAATCCCGGTACTGACCAACCTAAGGTTACTCTTTGTTTTACTCAGTCATCAAGGCAAATGTCTAGTTGGAATTTCATGATAATCGCCATTTCATATTATTAAAATTTAAAAAATCAGTCAATTTCTTTAGAAAAATAAACACGACAAACACAATACAGTATACACATAGAGAATATGACACCTTAGATGTTAATGTGTCTATAAGATTTAAATAAAAAAACTAAATAAATATTTGGCAGTTTAAGTAACAACAAGGCCTAATATGGTACCTTAATTACAAAACACTAAAACAAACTTCCATCCATAGTAATTCTGCCCGAGGGCAGGTCTTTCACTGCAATCATAGCATGTTCATGCTATGCTTTTCAGCTTTACTAGAGAATTATGGGTGTGGTAGCTTCCCGTTGGTTTCAACACCGGTGAAGGATGATGATGATGGCCGGATGATTTTCGGGGACCGTTGGGTCCTAAGCTTCCTGACATTCGTCTTACAGATGAGGAAAAACCCCGAAAAAACTTCACCCAGGAGCCTGTCCCGACCAGGAATCGAACGCGGGCCCGCTGCGTAACAAAACAAACTTATGAATGTAATAAACATAACGTGATCCCACTACAGGCCTTAGGAGTCTCTCAAGATAACAGGAGGTTAAGATTACCACTTTCCTAGGCTACGGTGCCATCAGATGGTTCAGGCCAACTTAAAAGTCCTGACCCCACCGGGACTCGAACCCTCTACCATCCGGCCTGTAGTGTATTGTCGCAACAAACTACGTTATAAAACCATAAAAACATTAAATAAGAAAAAGGCACACTACTGCTGCTACAGTCTTTCAGGACGGTGTAATGCCAACAATATGTCTCATTTCTGGTTCAGGGATTGATCCAGAGAGAGAGAGAGAGAGAGAGAGAGAGAGAGAGGAGAGAGAGAGAGAGAGAGAGAGGATTTTTCATCGAGATCCTGGCTCAACAGGTACATAGGCTTATGAAGTGAGGATAAGCCTTGGTCCTGTATTTGGAAAACACATATTTCGTCAAGACTTTACTCAAATTCAGACAATTCTGACGATTTAGTCTTACTTTTGTGAGAAAACAAGGCAAACTGAATTTTAGAGGACCTAAAGTATGGAGAATAATAGGGCAGGTCAAGGATCAAAACCTATAGAAAGAAAAAGTATGCTAAAAAGTAGTCAAATATAAAATAAATGCATTTATTTATTCAATTATTAAATGATGTTACAGAATAATAATTAATACAAAGGATATGTTCATTTAAATGTTATTTTTAAATTATATATTTTAATTTATACACACAATAATTTGAACATCCATTTTGTTTTAATAAATGATAATATCTCATATTTGATTTAATCATATTTAAAAAATACATGAACACAATAATTATATCTTGTTATAGAATAAAAGCACATTACCTGCTAACAAAAACACACTCATTGCATATAATCCCCAAAATTGCTACGTAAATATAAAAATATAATATATTTATATTGATTTTGTACATAATTAAGACTTGATTAAAATTTTATATTTGCCATCTGCAAACTTGGGAAATTATGCAATCACATTTATTAAATAAATTGCCAACATTCTGATATTAATAATTACAGATATCATGATCTTTCTCTTTGGAGAAATAAAGTAAGGCACATTGGAAAACACGTGTTACAACGATTAAAATCTTCATTGACTATGCATGAAAATGTTGGCAATACCTACTGAAACCCTATAAAATAATTATAATTATGGGTCTATATCTTAACCCTTTTAAATGCCTATAATACAAATAACAAATGAATAAAATATATTAATTTGACTTGAGAAACATACAATAATTATTTGACTGTTTCCCTTGCAATAATATGTATTAATGTGGCCAAAAATATAAGATTTGTGTATTCTGTAGAACTGAGCTCTTTGTCCTGCACAATAATCAAATCTTATTTTAAGACAAAGAATATCACTGAAACTTTGACAAGAGCGAACATTTGAGAGAAAGTTAAAAAAAAATAGAATCAATATTATCTTGGACAATATTTAATATCAACAAAATACTGTGAATTTCAAAGAAATCCTATAAACTGAGCTGGTATTAAAGATGCCCAAGGTAAGCCAACTTTCATCAAAATTCATTTAAAATTAAAAAGAAAAATTATTTGCCACAATTTAACTACATTTTGCATATGAAAAACAAACCAAATACGGTACCATCTTGTATGTAGTTCAAGTCAATATTTTAAGTAGATCAACAAAAAATAATAGAACATCTGCAGATGAAATCCAACCTACAAAAAAGAGATAAACATTGACATTCTGGTAAAAATCTGTTCATAGAACTTACTTGATGGAATATATCATAGATATATGGGATAAAAATCACCGGTTTTCTGCTGTACTTACATACTGCACTATCCACTTCTGTAGAAACATCGCCAAAAACATTTGTAGTTGCTTGATTTCGCAACGAGATACAAGACAAATTCCAGATCAGACATAATGATCCAGAACAAGTCGATCATCGTCAACTGAAATCAATTCCAACGACAAAATTGAAAAGGCTAACGACTTCAGAATAGTTTAGTGGCAGTAAAGTGCATACTTCCCGGTAAGTTATTCAACAAAAACATTGCACAAAACACCAAATTATTACTATATCTAAGAAAAAATTGTGACGCTATATATGTGGAAATTACCTTCCACTGGCGACTAAAAGTTAATTATTGCCACTGGCATTACTCGGTTCTCCCACCGCATCTGCGCGACCGAAATCAGAGTGTCATATACCGACACCCGTTTGTCGACGTCAGAGTTTGGCAGAAGTTAAAACCTAACCTAAAAAAACTAATCTAACGGTCATCATCATCAGCACCTTGCTAACTGCAACGGTGTATGAGAGGACTCATGTGTTAATATAACTTACAGCTACAGTAGACCAGCTACTTTTCATTAAAAAAAAATATAACTTATAAATGATAACCCTCCCCACCCCAAATGTTAATTTTATATTTATAAGTTGTAAGGAAGGCAGAACTGGTACACAAGCCTCTGCGATCTTTCTGTTTTCTTCATGATTCCCTTCTTATAGTACTGGCGGATTGAACGGGATAGTTTATCATAGTTCATCGCAGGGCGGTTTTTGCGTTTACCCCAAAGACGAGCAACTCTGACTGAATCCTCTATTTTGAATACTCCTTTACTCCTGTCCAACCAGCGGATGCAGGATCCGTGTAGTTGAGGCGATGAAAGTAATTCTTTTAAGAATTGCCACAAGTGGATATGAGATCCGCCACTGCCACCAGAGCGGCTTGATGGAACCTTTCCTCCTCCTCCTCCTCCACTACCCCCCGTGCTTGTTGATGGCTCGGGTTCTTCCTCATGATCATCTGCAACAATATAAAAAAAATACGGTGTTAAAAATGTATCATTTTAATATTGACAGCAGTTCTGGAATATCCAGGATTTACAGCCAAAATATAAACATGTAAGAAATAGACTTCCAATACACCCCAACTGGACATAGGGACCAAGGAAGACCAAAACATCGGTGGAAAGATCAAGACCATCTTCGCTAGGTTTACCGTACAGGCCACATGGCCTAAAACGAATTTGCTCATCATGATGATGATATAAACATGTATTTTATTGAATCACAATGGATGAATTCCATGGTAATTCAAGTAACAATCTCAACAAAATAAAATAACATTTTAGTTATGAGAGTATAAGTCTGGATACTAATATATTTCTTAGAATTTTGCATGAAATTGAAACGAATAACATCAGTCTGTAACCATTTTATCTCCTTTATTATGGATTAAGATCGATTCTTTCCATTAATTTGGAAAAAACAACCTTTTCTCAAATCATACTAAACAACCGATGTATCTTTCCCATCAATTTTTCTCCTCCTGATTTTATGAGTTCTGAAGGGATCCCAACTGAACGTGATTCTTTATACGTATTTAATTTTTCTATAGCAAATTCAACTCGTAATGGGCTTGGCTCTACGAAAATAGCCTATTTCTGTTGCCTGTAAATGATCCTCTTCAATTATTATAAGTTTTTACAAAGTCAAACAAAGCATCATTAGAAAGGGATGTAAAGCTGAAGTAGTTAATGGCTCGATAGCACACGTGGAGACCCAGTGTTGCCAATTTAGCCACTTTGTAGCTAAATCTGGCCATTTTCAAAACTTAACTAGCTACAAATTTGTAAAAAAAGCCACTAATTAGCTTTTCTGGCCACATGTCGCCTTTTCTTTAGCTACTTCTAGCCATTTTATTACAATTTGATTATTTTGTATATATTTTGTAATAATAACAGATGGAGATTGATAGATTTTGCGACTACAAAAATAAATTGAGTAAAATGAGTACCTTGTTTTCAAAGAACATACCGAAAGAAAACGTGGAATCCTCTGACGGTATTCCTATTAAGCTAGTGAGAGTGAGAAATAAACAAACAACATCCCATAGAAATAGAATTTCTGGTGAGAAGAGAATAAAAATACGTTACATAAACTTGAAAGGAAAAAAAATTAAATATATATTTATTTACATTCAGAATTACAGAATATTTTGTTGTAATAAAATATTTATATTTCTTAAAGTAGATTTTATATTCATAATTTAGTCGCCATATTATAATTACATAAATTCGAATACAGTAAAAGCAAAAATATGGACAAAATTAACTTCAGACGTTCATTCACTGATAAAAGTTGCATTTTAGCCATTTGTAGCCACTTTAGGAGTCAGTTTAGCCACTTTTTCTCGCTGGGTGTTGGCAACCCTGTGGAGACCAGTCTAGCAAAGAAGAGCCCAATGGGTGAAGTAAAAGCCGACCTAAATAACGATGGAAGTAGGTTACGTCATGACGTCATGGCGTATGACGATTAAATGGACACATTAAACTCCAAGCTTAAAGCGCAAAGAAGAGAAATATTTTACAAAGGCGGAAAATAAAAAGTCGAATAGAAAAAACATTCAAACAAGCGTTAAAATAAAGTTAAAAATCTGAGGTTCAACGCTGCATTCAAGACCCTCTGTTGGTTCTGATCCGCAGCGAACTGAATTCAGATCACACCGCCAATATCCAGACCTCTACTATTTATCATAAGTAACGCCACGAGAGATTTCCAAATTTATTTACAGCATTTGGAAATCAAGAGTGGCATTTGTTAGTACTATTTAACGAATAAAATTAAGCTGTTTACTCAAGAGTCTTTATTTAAATATAGTAATCGGTATTTTAAAACGTTTATCCATTTAATGTAAACGGCAATGTTTGAAAACAAATCAGAAATGTGAGGTTATGTTTATTCACTGCAACTTGATCATATTATTTATAGTGAAATAGGATCACAATATTGTAAGAATGCACCCTAGTGGAGAAATAATTAAACTGTATATTATAACCAATATTATAGGTTATTAATATATATTTAATTAGCAAATAACTCAGTAAAAATCAAGGAATCTGTTCATTATTTGCTATATTCAATGTATTTGTTGGAGAAAAATAATGCTCTGAGCTGTTCAGAATATTAAAAAAGGAGGATCTTTCTTTGTCACAAAAGCAGGGGCTGATAAAGAAAACCCGATGAAGAGTGAGGTGAAACACGGCTGTCATTGGTTGTAAAACAAAATTCATTGGAACGTGATTGGTCATTGACTCCCATTTCGGACACGAGTTAAATAGTCTAGCTATATCCCCCCACCAATGCCCACGTCTTTCTAATGCATTTTCCTCTAAGGGTTCCCAGTGCATTTTTGTTGTCACCCCTAGAGCTAAATTATATAACGACCTCAATGTCTTAGAGTAATGAATTCTGGGAATATTAGATCAATTATAAAGATTACGAATGTCCTTGTTTTGAAATTTCCTCCATTCTCATCTGTTATGGTACAAAACATTCGCTTTAGGATGTTATTTTAGCTTGTTTTCTTGCTTTTAATGTAACTGGAGAACTAAATATTAACACGAGTTTGGTGTTTTAAGTCTGTAATTTATTTTTCGTGTATATTAATTTTATCTTTTAACAATGGTCCTAAGATTTCCAAAGTTTTCACTTGTCCAAAAATTATTGGCTATAGTCATCCAGTCATCCACTATATTTCTACCATAAAACATTTCCATGCAATCTACTTTGTAATACACAACAAATACATCCATAGTAATTCTGCCCGAAGGCAGGTCCTTCACTGCAATCATAGCATTTTCATGCTATTCTTGCAGCTTTACTAGGGAATGGTAGGTGTGGTAGCTTCCCGTTGCTTTCCACACCGGTGAAGGATGATGATGATTATGATAATGATGATGATGATGATGGCCATATGATTTCGGGGACCGTTTGGGCCTTAAAGTTTTCCTGACATTTGTCTTACAGGTGAGGAAAAACAATATATATATATATATGTCCTATCTATAAATATTTAATTTTAACATGAATAAAGAAAGATTATTAAATTGTAGAATAAGAAAAATAATAAATACCACTTAACCGAGTTAAGGGAAACGCTGCAAAGTTAAACTTCCTAATTTTCTCCTTATACGAGAACGAACTAGTCCATCGCTGTGGTCTCGAGGTAGCGTGCTGCCTTGTCACGCAGCGGGCCCGGGTTCGATCCCCGGTCGGGATAGTTTTTCTTTGTGAGGTTTTTATCGGGGTTTTTCCTCACCTGTAAGACAAATGTCAGGAAATTTTAAGGCCCAAACGGTCCCCGAAATCATATGGCCATCATCCTTATCATTATCATCATCATCCTTCACCGGTGTGGAAAGAAACGGGAAGCTACCACACCTACAATTTCCTACTAAAGCTGCAAGCATGGCATGAAAATGCTATGATTGCAGTGAAGGACCTGCCTTCGGGCAGAATTACTATGGATGGAACTAATGATAGAGCACCGTTTTAATTTCATTTCACAGCGAGTTTAGGAATAAGAGCGTCTGCACAAATATGAACGATCTGTTAAGAATGCATTCAATCTGTTTTCCATGTAATTAGTAACTCTAAATAACAGAAAATGAGTGTAGCTGAGCATTTAAAATTACATTTTACAACAAATTAGTACTACATAATGTATTCGTTGCTTTCAGAACAGAACTTGTACATTATTCAAAAATGCTTGTTATGTGAAATGGCTTCCACGTTTTATTTACGATAAACACACTTCCACTGTGTGCGTGCGTGCGAGCGAGCATTATGGTTAATGTTATTCTCCCACTTCATTCTTGGCCTACCTACTGGGCCACTATGCCTCTGGTTTTCCTACAACTTTCCATGATCCTCTTTCACACCCCGTTTGTGTCATATGTCCTGCCCATAGCAGTCTTATTTTTTATTATTACTCCAAGCGCGAAAGGCCTAGAAGGCCGTTGGCATATCAGTCGGATGCTGGCCTCACATCCACATCTGTTAATCACAGAGGTGGACGATCATCGAGCCAGTGTACGGATGACATGTGATCAGCATATCGGGTCCCCAGCCGTTATAGCTGATCTTCTCAACCTGGAACCCCTACTTATTGTAGCTATCCAAATTTCTCACGATGCTGGGTGGGCACCGGTCCCATACAGACTGAAATTCCATGAGAAAATGTCTTCCCCCCATGGAGGCT
The DNA here is from genome assembly GCA_030220185.1 of Diploptera punctata. Classification (NCBI taxonomy): domain Eukaryota; kingdom Metazoa; phylum Arthropoda; class Insecta; order Blattodea; family Blaberidae; genus Diploptera; species Diploptera punctata. The sequence goes on from JASPKZ010008756.1 coordinate 101,321, forward strand.
CGAACCAGCGCAAGTCCTGTAGCTCTGGACCAAGACTTCCTGCCTTAACCACTCCGCTACAGCGCCCCTACAAGACTTAACTGTTCTTATTACACCTAATTTCATATAATGATCAAGTAGCTCACTGTTAGGACTATGTAGCTTTCTCCATTCACCTGTGTTCATCTCTCTTTTGTCCAAACTTTTTAAAGAACTTTGTACTCATACTTTTAATCTTTTCTCCTCCCAGTTTATGTTTCTCATCCATATAATAACCTAGAATAAGAATAATTGTTTTATTTTAACCGTTTTTTAAAAGAAACTGGGACGATAGGAGTCTCTGTTATGTATAATAGCACGCGCTTCCAGAATTGAGCACATGTTTAATTTTTTCTGCACCTCATTCCCCGTTTGTAATTGTTGTTCCTGGGTATTTGAATTTACCAACTTCCTCAAAATTTCCCTCATTTGTCATTAGCTGTCCATTTCCATTATAGGCTATAATGTGTTTTAAGTGTGACTTTATATTTAGATTTATCGCTGTTTAGTTTCAGTCCCAATTTATCAGTAGAAGCTCCTTGCTATCGCCTAATAATGCATCATGAGCATAATAATACCAGCGAGGTGTACCTACGCCTTCTTAATCCTACGAATACATTTCTTTATGATAAATACCGATTTGATGGCTGCTCTACTACAAAACTGAATACTAGAGGAGATAGTGCAACTTCCTGCTTTTTAACCCATTGTGAATTTCAAAAGTATCTGAAAATGTCTGCCTACCCGCACTCTACTCTTTGTATTATTATACAAATATGCCATTTAGATACATAAGAATGTCTGACTTTTAGGAATTCCAACAGAATACCATACAACTTCTCTCTCCCAATTCAACATATGGTTTTCTTACGTCGACTTTACATATAGTTGATATGCAGTGCCGTTACATTCAATTTTATATCATAAAATCTGTCATAACTAAATATATACACATAGATTTTAGAAAATAAATGGGAATACAGTATAACGGTATTGTACATGCACGTATATCACCATGGTGTACCTCATTTACGAATATAAATCTTTACCTTATTAAGGAATTAACTTTATTTTTTTTTGTAGAGGTGGGGGCAAAAAAATATACTATTTATAAACGAAATATTTAATGTTTCTTGAGCTAATAATAACTGTGTTTTTACACCAGCTAATATAAATGCCTGTTATTTAGCATTCCTTTAAATATCGATGTTATCTTAGATATTATAACAAGAGAGCATCATGATCCAGGAGACCTTGGAACTGCGGCACGGCCTCCTTTCTGTTGAGGTTCTTAAAGGTGTAAAGGAATGTGGTACTTTCAGTTTCCAAAATGTCCTCCAGAGAGCGCACGGTAAGACCTACTTTTCAAGGTCATACATCAGTTGCCATGACAACACGATTTGCTTTTTCTTCAAGTGGAAACGTACCACTGCGTCGGTTAGATTCAGAGCAAACAATACCTTATTTTTTATTAATATTATTTTATTCTCAAGTCCATAGAAAGGGGTTTCTGAAAAGTATATTCATACCAGAATATAGTTAATACTAACCTACAAACATTGGCCTTATGATTAATAATTTCTGAGTGAATCCAAAATTGTTCTAGTCGTACGTAACTCAACGGACAACTGCACCAGGTTCTGAGTAACTATTTCTTTGAGAAAGCTGTGGGCCTCATGTCGTACATTTACGACAGTTACAGAGCCTCACGGATTAAATAGGAAGAATTTGTGCCTGATCCAAGATATGTAGAAAGCTAGTGTTCTCACATTATTAGCGTCGCAATTCAAAGCTAGGCGAGAAAGATTTTTTTTCAGATTTTTCTTAATTTTAGTATTGTAAATTTTGATAAGTTCGTAAATGTAGGGCTTTACTTCTCATAATATGAAGGAACCCTTATTCTAACTCCTGAATTAAATCCTCGATCTTGGTCGAACTTGAACCTTGGATTCAGTGCTGAATATAGTACCGAATAGACCACGAGTGTATGGCGTTACCTCAATAGCTCTAAGGTAAAATGCCAACTTGAAAATTAAGTTCTGGTACAAATCCCAGCTCAGATGCATTTTTTAAAAGTATGTTTACATAATACAATCGAATTCCCAACTTATGTCCCTTCAATTCAATCCGCATCAAAATGGCGATTCTAAACAGCGTAAGTTATGTTCTCCTAGTTGAACAGTGGTGGCTTGTAGAATATTTATGTAATTGAAGTTCTATAAGATTACTTGTCTAACTAACTCACTGGCATTATCAAACCCGTAGGTTCATGGCCGCGCGGACATAACCTATCCATACATCCCTATCCCGAGCTAATGTTTTCCAATCATTTCCTGTATAATCTACTTCCCTCAAATCATAGTTAATGTTATTCTCCCACCTCATTATTGGTCTACCAACTGGGAGTTTTCCGTCTGGTTTTCGTACAAGAAGCTTCCATGCACGTCTTTCATTCCCCATTCACGTATGCATAAAGTACAGTTGAGCACATACCTTTGTTAGCATGGATTAACAAGTTACTTATTTGCGCGATGGTGCGTTTTGTCGTCAGTTATGAAGACCATTATTGAAAGTTCAACTTCCTACATCGGAGTTCCAACGTAAGTAACTATATTGTAACATCACATTTACACCCACGTGCGGGAAGTAAAACCGCTCCCCTTTATGTATACTACGTACAATGTATATACAGACAATATCAAAAAGGTAGTGTTAATATACAATTATACGAAACAAATCACTGCATTTTAAATGAACTGAACTTTATTTGAAACAATATAAAACAATAAATACGTACTTGCGACCATGTTATTAATAACTGTACTCAAGGCCTCCTGTTCTTTCAACTAATAAACATTGCCCAACTGTTAACGTTAGTCAATTGTTTATAATGAACGCAAATATTTCCAACAAACATGTTATTTTACTATTATTTATCATTTTGAAAACATCATCGCGCAAATAATGATGTACAACGCACGTTTGTGAAGTATTTTACAGAATCTCGGAAATTAAAAACCTCGCCATCGCTTGGTTTTTAAATATCTTTCCTCGCTTCTGTAAAAACCACTTCCCAACCTCGCATCGTAATATCAGCCTTTAAAATGTAAGTGTCCACCGCTGTGGTCTCGAGGTATCGTGCTGCCTTGTCACGCAGCTGGCCCGGGTTCGATCCCCGGTCGGGGCAGTTTTTCTGGGTGAGGTTTTTATCGGGGTTTTTCCTCACCTGTAAGACAAATCTCAGATAAACTTTAAGGCCCAAACGGTCCCCGTATCCATATGGTCATCATCCTTATCATTATCATCATCATCCTTCACCGGCGTGGAAAGCAACGGGAAGCTACCACACCTACACAATTCCCTAGTAAAGCTGCAAGCATAGCATGAAAATGCTATGATTGCAGTGAAGGACCTGCCTTCGGGCAGAATTACTATGGATGGATGGAAAATGTAAGTAAGCAGCTAATACCCGGCGTGCGCTGATGCGCCTAAATAAATTGAATATGATTTTTAAATTTTCGTTTCAGGCGAAATCCTACGCCTTATGGTTTGATAGTGTAAACACTCGCCGTACCTGAACACCTGTAGGTATGTACAAAGGTACACGAGGCAAAGGTACACGTTGCAACGAACTAAACATGGCGGTTGCTAGAGTCAATTTATAATTTTTAATAACACCTACTTGGTTTATTCCAATACGGTATACTGAGTTTCGTTGTGAAACACCGAAAATTGCGACCTCTACAGCGATTTTTATGTCTTTATAGGAAGCCAGATGTAATGGGAACAGTTAAGTCTCGTAGACTGCGGTGGGCAGGACATCTGGCACAAATAGGGAATAAGACGTACATGGAAGCTTCTTGTAGGAAAACCAGATGGAAAATGCCCAGTTGGTAGACCAAGAATGAGGTGGGAGAATAACGTTAATTATGATTTGAGGAAAGTAGATTATACAGGGAATGATTGGAAAACGTTAGCTCAGGATAGGGATGTATGGAGAGCTTATGCCCGCGCGGCTATGAACCTACGGGTCCGATAGTGCCAGTAAGTAAGTAAGTAATTCGCAGGCTTCAGTGGAACCTAGATTTAAATGACCAGTTCATTCATCAAAAGTTAAAATATAGTATATTTGTTTAGTAGCTTTCTACAAAGATATTTTTTAGTGAATGACGGCATTCAAGCGTTGAGTTGTCCAGATAAGGTATTGTCCAGTCAACAACCTACTCTACTGCTTCATCCATTGTCAACACAATATGTTATTCAATTGCAGTTTGAAATACATCAAGTCAAAATGAGCAATGTCCTGTCTCAAACGTCCTTTTTTTACATATAATTTTATTTAAATTGGTGGATTCTTGGTTACCATATTCGTCCCTGGTTTCGAAATTCGTGGGTTCAAATCCGGAAGGGGCCAAATGGATACTAAACATGCCGAATATGATAGCCAGATGATGTTCGGGGACCGTTTGAACCTAAACTTTTCCTGATATTTATTTATAGAAGCGGAAAAAAAAAACAGGAAACTTGTCCCGACCGGGATTCGAACCCGGGCCACTATTTACGAGGCAAACGACTTTACGCCGAGACCACAGCGGTGGACCAACAAGAAAATTAATACAATAAAATAGCTAAATGCTTTAAACAATTAAATAAAAATATGAAATTAGAATAAACCTACCAAAAAATACAATAACCAGTTATTTTGATTCCTAGACATGGCCACTTTTTTCAATGAAAATTCTGATGTTGTCGCCCATCAATTCGTTATAGTAACCAGAGTAATTAAGGATTCTTATTACGTTTTTGTGAGGCTTGTGGACATACGCTGATGTATTTTGTCACCTTATGTAACGTGATTACGCTGCTGCTTCCAACTTCAAGCAATTTGAATTGAGCTGCCTTCAATGAACCGGAAATTTTGAAATGTCTCGATCCCTTCATCATTAGGCCTATATCTTCGCTTCCCGATATAGCGTCCGTATAAAATATACCTGCATGAAGTTTACTTGGTTACATTTAATACTCTAGAGTCGAAAGGACGGAGGTTTGATTTCCGTTGTGGTCAGGATTTGATTACTAATTGAAATGAGTATCAGGTTATGCTCTGGGAATAAAGGCGGCCGTCACGTAGGGATGAGAATGAGGCTATTATATAGTGGCGAATGTTTAGCAAGACTATTTAACTCATGCCCCAAATGACCAATCACGTTTCAATTAATTTTGTTTTACAACCAATGACAGTCGTGTTTCACCTCGCTCTTTATTGATTTCTCTTTATCAGCTCCTGCTTTTGTGATAAAGAAAGCTCCTCCTTTTTTAATATTCTGAACAGGTCAGAGCATTATTTTTCTCCAACAAATACATGAATATAGCAAATAATGAACAGATTCCTTGATTTTACTGAGTTGTTTACTAAAAAAATAAATGAATAACCCGTAATGTTGATTATGATATATAGTTTGATGTGTTTCATTCTTTCTCCACTTGGGTGCACTCTTACAATATTGCGATCGTATTTGGCAATAAATAATATGATCAAGCAGCAGTGAATGAACATAACCTCACATTTCTGATTTGTCTTGAAACATCGCCGTTTACATTAAATATAGAAATATTTTAAAATAACCATATTTAAATAATGTCTAGAAGTCCCGGCCACGCGTTGCTGTGACTAAGGCATACGTTAACAATTTTAATTAAGTTGCTGTCTTTCAGCCAGATTACTTAAACCTAATACTTACACATGAAATTAATAATATTGAAAATAAAATAAACATTGAACACATTTAAATTATGAAATAATCAATATTTGTAATTCAATTGAAATTCGCGGTTGCAACAAAAAGCACAGCCATCTGGATCTCTCTCTGTTAAATAATAAACCAATTACCTTACAAAATTACTTTACACCGCCATCTGTTAGAATCGTATGGAACTCACAGATAATTACACCGCCATCTGTTAGAATCGTATGGAACTCACAGATAATTATAACTCTTTGTTAAATAATAAACAAATAATTTGCAATAAAAAAAATAATGTGACTATACATTTAGTTATAAACTACCCTAAGTCTCAAGTTGGATCAAACAGCACACAGCGTGCAACATTTTATTAAAATCGGTTCAGTGGTTTAGGATTCCATCGCGGACGAACAACGTGACACGAAATTTTTATATATTAAGATTTGTGAGTAAACGGCTTAATTTTATTCGTTAAATAGTCCTAACAAATATCACTCTTGATTTCCAAATTCTCTAGATAAATTCACTCGTCGCGAAATCACTCGTGACATCACTTATCATAATGAGTGTCATTTAACCCCCTGCTGCCCCCTAAGGATTGAAGTGGAAATACTTTACCGTTACCTTAATTTGATCTACCAAGTCCCCTCTCTAATCTTGAGGAATGTGAAATGGACAATCTAAACACTCCGCTTGTTTTGACAACTTTTATTCAGTATATTTTTAATGGGTGGAATCTGGGCGTTCTACACATCACTTAGATTAAAGGGAGTGACTGAGAAAATAACTGGACCACGCCTTTAGCAACGCAATCAACCAGATTTCCCAGGGGTCAAAATACAATGCAACACAGACATAAGTTATATAATTCTTAACCTGACATTTGCGTGTAACAAAGCTAAAATGTTATCAATGATGCAACAGCGAATTCAAATGACAAACTTTTAACCGCAAAATATTCAACTTTTGTTTTTAATAATGAGTTTATTGAAATATTCACATCTACTTGGTATTTGTTACAATGCAGTAATCAAAATACTTATTTTTATGTAATATCCTTACTCATGAGTGAATCACCGGTTTCATTGAGAACTTGGCTCATTCACAAAGTTTCAATTGGTCTATAAATTAGTTTAATGTGCAAAGTCTACCGCTGTGGTCTCGAGGTAGTGTGCTGCCTTGTCACGCAGCGGGCCCGGGTTCGATCCTCGCTCGGAACAAGTTTCCTGGGTGAGGTTTTTTTCGAGGTTTTTGCTCGCCTGTAAGACAAATGTCAGGATACTTAAGGCCCAAACGATCCCCGAACATCATCCGGCCATCATTACCATATTCACCCCGTTAGATTAAGTTTAGGGCCTCTCCTGGCGCATCATTACCCATCATATCATTGGGGCAGCGTAACCCCGCCTTCCAGGCGGCCCAACCTCAGAATTGGGTTACAATACGCCAATGCCAGGAGAGAATACCTGAAATGTCGAAAGACAAACAGGTGGCATTGAACAAAATAAAAGTATAACGCGCGATATTACACAAAGAAAACGTTGATTATAATAATTCTATTACAATGTTAATCAACTTTTCACTGGCTGCAACCTTTCAATATTATAACCACATTCCAATATTACAAGAGGGAGCGAGAGAGACAGAGAGGAGAGAGAAAGAAACAGATAAGGATAAAGGAGAGAAAAAAAGAGAGAGAATATACAGAGAGAGAGAGAGAGAGAGAGAGAGAGAGAGAGAGAGAGAGAGAGAGAGAGAGAGAGAGAGAGACAACAGAGATGCAGGAGGAGAGAGTGAGATAGGAGAAAGAGGAGAGATTAAAAAGGAGAGAGAAAAGAGTGAAACAGAGAGAGAGAGAGAGGTAGTGATAAAGAGGAGGAAGATAGAGATAGGAGAGAGTAAAAAACAGAGAAAAAGGAGAGAAGAAAAGAGAATGACATGTAGACAAAAGAGAGAGAGAAATCCTTCAAATAATCTTGAGTGAAATGGGAAAACAAATTTGTCTGTTTCGTGTACAGGGCTGAACTACCAAACTGATTTCGATTAAATTAGGCAGAGAGGTAACTAGAACCCTGTACAAACACAGGCCAACAGTCTGTGAGAGATAGCAAAAGCACATTCACGGCTGGACTATATAATCGACCTTGGTGAATATCTGGGTATTGGACAATACAAATACTTTTCCCAACCTTAAGCAAAAGATTGTAAACCTTAAATTGGCAATGTTTCCTGTAAGGTACATTAATTTAATGTATTTAATAAACTAATAGAAAAATTAACCAGTAGAAATTATGTAAATGTGTGTCAAATGATACAGCAATATTAAAAATGTAAGAACTTAGCTTATGATAGGTTTATCATCAGACACATTCCGACCTGTACTACAGGCTTCCAAATACAGCATAACATGTATTTCCGAGGCTTGAGTTCATGGAAAATATAATTGAAAATTTCTCAAAATAAACCTAGAATTAGAGCGCTGTTCTAATAAAATCTTTGGGAATCGATCGCTAGATAAATATCAAGTAAATGTTACCTATTCCTTGAACATTCCATGTTGCGAGTTTAAATATGTTTTCCTTTTTCCATTTCTTGTCCTTGAGTATTGTTTGGTTGTCAACGTGTATATCCTTCCGGTTTTGAATTGGCTAGCCCATATTCAGCGCATGGATCGTCACAGAATACCAAACAAATTCTTCACTACATTCCTCGAGGCAGAAGATCTGTGGGTCGACCTTTTCGAAGATGGCGGGAGACCGTAACGGGCCACTGGGCCTAATACTTGAAAGGATGATGATGATGATGATGATGATACCTAGATCATTAAATTTTAAAAGAAAATGGCTATAACTAGCGCATTAAAATTGGCTAAAGCTAATAATATTCTGCTTTTTGTAATATAATTATGTTCTATGCATTTTATGACCGCGATGCTATGAAGTGAATTAAAATATGATTCTTCTTATATTTCTGGATGTAAGTACTATGTAATGGTCTCAGCGTCTTAAAGCAACTTGAAAGGACCGACATATTTTTCTCAGAGGCTTCTTATTTCAGACTGGAAGTTTTAAACGACCTGGAAATCTACGGCTGCGAATTTAAGGCTTAACTTTCTCCTTTAGAAGAAACTAATAATTATGGTTTTAAGGTCGTGAAAAAATCCGTCGGCCCGACTAGGTATGAAAGATCAAACACAGGATACATAACGTGGTAGCTAACAGGGCACCAGGGCAGGCTCTCTGATTAAACAGTGAAATACATTATTTATCTACAAGTTGACATCCTCAGAACTGTCATCAAGTAAGGCTAATAAACACGGGCTTCTTCTAATAGAGAATAATTAAGACAATGTACAATGGGAAATTACCTTTGATCCATCTTTATCACTCAATTGCCGTGCGTCGGTCTCGCAAAACAACTCGGAAATGGCTCGACTGATTTGAATAATTTTTAGTTTGTTTTGTTCGCCTCGATACTGGGGTTGTTTATAAAAAATACGAAAAACCCAAAGGAACAGCCGAAAAATCAAAAATGGTAATTTTGTATGGGATTTTTTTTAAACCATGATTTGAGGGAAGAAATTATACAGGGTGATGATTGGAAAATATTAGCTCAGGATAGCAATAATAATAATAATAATTATTATTATTATTATTATTATTATTTTCTCACAAATCTAATTACGGTGCATATAAATTATAACTATTGTTAGAAATTATAATCAAAAGTTGTATAATAATAAGAAGAAAAAGCGCACGAATGTGCATGGTATCAAATACATTGTACGTGTTGAGTTTCTTTGCTGCAGCCTGTTATTGATTTGGTCCTTTCTTTGCACCTTTGGATGTGGTATTTTCCACACTCTTCGCCATACAGTTCACTGGTTGGATCATGGAATAGCTTGGGCTGAGCCTAGTTATCACAAAGTTGTATATCATCTTTGTTTATTTACGCGCCGGAAAACAAAACGAAAAACGTAGTTTACCAGAAGGCTTTGCATTGAATGTTGACTACATTTAAATTTCATGTAAACAAAAGACAAACTATAAACGAGTTTCATTTAAAAACCAAACAAAACTCAAACTGAACACAATGCGGTTAATATTACTGAACTCAATAAATTAGAATTAATAATCGCTTATGAAGAGTTACTAAGTTCACCGGGTCATCTAGTTAAATATAAATACAAATATATTTGAACAATTCCTTTGAGATTTCATTCTCGGTACTTTATAAAATTCAAATTTAATAGACCTACATAATGTAGAAAAAAAGAAAAAAAAAGTAAAATAAAAAAGGAACTAGCATGTTGTTCTTCTTCACTTCCTGGTTTAGGCATTGATTGCCTGTTCCGTCTTCACTAACATATGTAAGACCATTTCTTCCATCTTCTTGCTCTCGGAAAATAATGTAAGATTTTCTCTGGTAATCTACTCTGTTCTATTATTTCTACATGTTCTTTCCACTGTTTCTTGTTATATATTTTTTATTTTATGGAGTAGAGCTGCAGTTCTTCACGAATATGATCGTTTGTCATCTGGTCCACTCTATGCATGATTTTACTCTTCTTAAAAATTTCATCCCAGCTGCATAAAGACGCTAGTTAGAAACTCTGACGCACTAACTAGCATGTTTATAGGTATAATTAAGCATAGCAAGCAAACAACCAGGCAACTCACTTTTTTTGTCGTGGTGGAGTTGAGCTGTCATTAGATTCTCCATGAAAATGTTATCTTTTAGAAGTACGAAACAGTAAAAAATAATGGATTTATTTTCCAGCCTTCGACTGTAGCCGCAAGGCTTGAAAGAACTAAACAATTTCATCAGAAACGAAAAGGGAAAGTTTTCTAAAATAAACCCGACGGTCGGCGTAAATATCAGGGGTGAAATCTAAATACCAACGAAATTAATACATCAGCACGTTTTTAGCTTCACCCCCGCCACCGCCGGTACCTGGTTGTGAAAGGAAGAGAGTGAAAGTAGAAAGCAGAGTTCAATGAAATAAATTCATCCTCTGCATCACCCCCCCTCCTTAATGCGATCATTTGCTAATTGTTTTACTTTTATCCTTGTAAGCTAATCTCCACTTCTCCCTCCACAATTACAAATTAACTAAGCAATTCAAGAGAATGAATCTCTTCTCAAGAAATGTCTACAAAACAGCGGATGTTCGGATGTGTCATCTTATTTTTCCAATAATTTCCTTAGAGGACGGGATCATATTTTATTGCAAACAGTATAATCAATTGGCTCGTGTTTGGTTTTGAAGTTCGCAGGTTCAAATCTGAACAGAGGCCGATGTTTTAGGGCGTAAATGCCCTGAGTATGATTTGCTTAATTGCTTCCGGAAGGAAGTTAAGCAGTGGTTCCATGTCGTAGATTTATGGCACGCAAAAAACTCAAGTATTAGAAACATTTGTCTGCTCTTTCAACCCTAATATTGATTTGCAATGATAATTGCCTAAGACGTTAAAGAGCGTCGAGAAACCCTATCACCATCAATGTAACAAACATGCCACAACTGTCGCTGACTATAGGGAGAAAATGTTACTGAGGGAACAGTTATAATTTAAATGTATGGATTTAAAACGCTGAATCATTGTCAGTAATGACGTGGGAACCTAATGTTATCAGCTACAATCAAACATTTCAACTTTATGTAAGTCTGTTTAGGCTAACTGACAACCTAACGGATACATCAAACTATTGAACAAGCACAATGTATAGAGAGCTCACTTATTCTCTCAATCCGAATTTAATTCAGACAAAACAGTGGCAGTTAGTTGTGAAGGTTAAAAGAATAATCGTATATAATAATAATCATCATAGTACATTCACGAATTTAGGCCATTTGTTGACCTGTTTCGGCCTCAAGAGAAACACCATCCAGAAGTCTTTTGAGTGGACGTCCTGGTCTTCTTCTTCCTGCAGGTTGATATCTTAACATTTGTTTGGGTATTCTGTGATCTTCCATTCGATGAACATGTTGCATCCATCTTGACTTATAATCAGAAATTTTGTTTTCTAAAGGTTCCATGTGTAATTCTTCTAAGATGTCTTAATTTTTTGTGATCTAGTAGTGTGTATCCTGCAGTCCTCCGAAGGTATCTCATTTCAGCAGATCTAAGTCTCTGTATATCCTTCTGTTTCAACGTCCATACTTCGCTACCATCGTCTCGTATATAATAATAAATATTTAAATGTAACAATCGCTTGGATATACCTACGATAAAGTTAAAAATATGCCTACATTTATTTGATACCAGAAAGAAACATAAATTAAGAAATATTTCAAAAACTAGATTTCAATCAATCTTCAAATAATTTTATTCACGATGTTGGTTGATGTTTAATAAACTAATATTTAGGGGGGAAACGAATCAGCGAGTTTAGAGCTCATTGGTTCAGCAGCTATTTTTATAAGCGACAAACAATTAAATTGCGCCACTAACTGCAATCTTGATCTTATAGTTTTGTTCTGGTCTTTAATTACTTGTTAACTCACTGGCACTATCGAACCCGTAGGTTCATGGTCGCGTGGACATAAGCTCTCCATACATCCCTATCCTGAGCTAATCTTTTCCAATCATTCCCTGTATAATCTACTTCCCTCAAATCATGGTTAATGTTATTCTCCCACCTCATTCTTGGTCTACCAACTGTTGTTACTTATATTAATAGATTGTCAAGAGTCAAATGCGAAGTTCGAGAAAAGAGAGGAGGCTAGAGATCACGTGGTTTCTGCGAGTAGGAAATAAATAATAACAGCCTGTTACAAAAATCAGCAGTCATGGGGAGTCTGTTAACATACTTTGGTACCTGTAGCCTATGTGAATTTTTTGGAAATCTATATTTTGTATAGCAAGTAGAAAACAAACCATAAATTCACCGAAAATATGTTCCAGAAGTAATTTTTTCTCACGCATCGGGCACAGATTCTATTCCCGTTGCCCTTAAATTTCGTAGATCAGATTTTTTTAGGAGTTTCCTCGAAACATAAGGCAAATGTCAGCAAATTCGACTTACAACTTGCCCGAAAAAGTCACGGCTTTTATCATTAACCATATTCATGATAGTTCACAACAAAAGAACCAAATAATCATAGATCATTAAAGGCCACGAAATGGTGTCTTTCTGCTGAGAAATACAAATACAGCCTTTGTGTTGGGCGTAAGAGTTCATGTGCCGCGATATTTACAGATGTTTAGGCAAACAATGGCTGTCACTGAAGTTGAAGAATCAGTTATTTGCAGCAAAAATCGTGACAGACAGCGTTTGGGTCTCTAGTTGTCTCTAAGGCGAGATAAAGCGGTCAATAGCGATGGAAAACAAAAAATACACCGACTCAAGTAAGTACGATATGTGAAGAAGGAACTCACCATCAGAGACCTCTCCACTGGAGCCACTGGAGTTATTGCTGCTCCACTGTGTGGCAGGAGGTGCTGCTTGTGGGGGTGCTGACGCCTCGCCCTGGGGTGAATCTGCTTCACTGCAAGCTGCCTTCCAGATCTCCAGGCGGGCAAACAATGTGCTGCCACACTGAAACACAACAATACACCTCTTTTCTTACCATTTCATTACTATAGATGATTCGGTTTTACTTTACCGTTCAAGGTCGTGCAGTAAAAAACAGAGAAAGGGCTTTCATTCAACTGTCAAACCAGCTCTGGTTTAATTTGGTTACCGTAATGATTTGTAGAATGGAATGCGTTTCCCATCGGCAACAGCGACAAGGAGCACGTGGTGTCAATTGTAGGAAACGGCTCCTGAAAGAAACAACCCTCTCCAAATACTTGTGCAGATGGGAAGTATACATGACCTTGATCGGTAAAGTAAGACCAAATATCGTAATAGATGCTTCAATATCTTATTTTATATCAGATTTATAATCATAAGAGTGTATAATAGAGCAGGAACCTTTTTATTATAGCTTAATTTTACTACATTATATATATACAACTTGAAAACAAACGTGTGCAGGTTGGTAGTTTGTTTATTTATTTATTGTGTTAGATGGTCTCTCTACTCACAATATGTGTTACCTGTATTAAATTAAATTCCCTTCATTCAGTGAACTCGTGGTTTATCATAGAGCGAAGATCACCAAGGTCAACTATCATCGCTCGGCGTTGTTCGTTCGATATCGGTTTCAGACGGAACGAAGATTGTCCTTCGCTCGTCATTTTTTTAAAGTCAGCTGATTCATTATACTCATTATTGAGAATAGCTTTGTTGGTCTTGTTAACCGAAAATGACCTTAAGTACGACAAAATTAACAAAGGTTTACTTTCTTCTAGAAGAAGAGGATAACGATGATTACAATAAATTGTATGTATTTCAAACGAAAAAGAAGTCAAAAGAAAGAAGAAATGTTTAAAAGAAGGTCTACAGAAGGTATCTTGAGGACTTTCTGGTTGATGACGATGCTACATTTAAATAATAAGTCCTACTTAAGAGTTTCGCCTGAGAAGTTTTATCATGTTTTGAATTTAACAGAAGACGACATTTTTGTACAGGCACTTCTGGAATACAATCCCCTAGGATACAATTACAATATTTATTGCTAGGCAGTTCAAGTCACAAGTTGTTTTTCTGCGTATCCCTGTAATCCTCCATGCTAAATGTAATGTATAAAAATCAATGTTTGTTTATTTGTTCGTATTCTATGCACGGTCATACCGTTGATCCGATTTTGATGTGTTTTTTGCAAAATGTTCAGGAGATTCCCGGGATGAACATAGACTATAAGAGAGTTGCAATACTCAACCCCTTCACCCCTAAAAATCACCCTTTGTAGCGAATAGCGTGAAATCAAGTCCCTATTTTAACGCTTAAATGGCTTACGCTGCCTAAACTATAACAAACACACCACATTAATGTACACAGAATTGAATATCTAAAAAAACTCTACAAAAAAAGTCCGCGACAGTATATGTTTATCTTTTACGGATAACTCATAATAACCATTTTTGTCTTTCATTGATGCCAAGAAGATTACATAAGCTGACTCCCGGGCAAGTATAGCAGCTCGAGGCTGGTGGTAAAAACACATTAACAATCATTTAGGAGTAACAGCGCACGCCGGGTATTAGTGTTATATAAAACACTGCGATCTGCATCAAAGCTAAACAAAATTCCATCGTTATATTTACCAAAAGATAGAAAATACGCGCTGCTTTTTCGACATTTTTTCAATCAATTTTTTTTTAGCAATTCCACCAATGGGTGATTGATAAATTAAAATGATCACGGTTTTTGTTGGAATTATTACTTAGTGGAGCCATGTTTACTGCAATTGTTGCTTTTCTTCAATTGTTTTCTTATCCCTATATTTTGGGCCATCAGTTTTTAACATGTCAAATATATTTGTATTATATCTATTATTATAATCATGTAATTTACTTCATTCTTAAATAGAATTGTCAGGTATGCGAATAACAGCACCTATATTCAATCGTACATTGTACAGTAACTCAGTGGGTTATGCCTTTTTTTCTCCAATTTATTCTGAGGAATTTTTAATAATTGAAAAATTTCCAAAATGTTATTCTAACAACAGAAATGTATTATACTAGCCTGTATGTGACATTTGTAGATTGAACAAATAAACTGATTTAGGCGTTTATATAATAAATAATGTGATTAATTTTGAACAGAAGAGAAAATTAAGACGGATCACTGAAACCGTGGCTGATGACAAACAACGGAGTCAAATGTTATTTTTTTCGGTCTGTAGATTTATAATAAATACTTATCTATATTTAAATTAATGTTCGGAAGTAAACATTATGAGGTTATATCATTAATAGTGAGTGGAGAACATATTTTTATTAACTCACTTCATACAATTTGAAATTTCTTTGAGACCATTGGTTTCGTTGAACAGTTGGAGTCATGCCTGAATATGAACGAAAAGTTGTTTGAAACCAATGGTCTCAAAGAAATTTGAAGTTGTATGAGGTGAGTTATTAAATATATGTTCTCCACTCATAATTAAAGTTATCTATCTATCTATTTATAATGGCCTAGCCCAATGTTGAGCTATAGCCCATCCTTTGTTGGGAGTTAATAGACCAAGTTCATTTAGTTACCTTATTTGCCTATAGATGTCACGAGTGTCATGCAGTCAACACACCGACCCAATGAGACATCTAGCAGGCAACTAAGGTATTACTAGGACGTTTGAGATCAGTAAATTTTGCTTAGAGGCCATTTTATTCAGGGTTAAGGATCTTTTACGAGCCTGAAAATCTTCAGACTCGGGACCCACGGCTTAAAGTCCCTCCCGGAGGACTTGCTACTTGGATTTTCAATCAAAAAAATCCATCGACCCCGGCCGGGTTTGAACCCGCGACGCTCGGGACCAGATGCAAGGAGCATAACCACTAGTCCACCGCGGCCGATCACTGTTATCAAATTAAATATTTAGTAAATAAACCACGAGATTCCTCTATTTACTCCTAGTCAGTGGCACCAACCACTTCAGTCGGTCATGTCCCTTAAGGGTTGTGGTGCCACAATTTCATTAATATAATTATAAAAAGTGTTTAAATTTATTCGAAAATAACAAGTATTTTAATAGGACTTACCTCTGGAGCTCTTTTCTGGAACTCCTCCTCAGAAAGTGCGGAGAGTGCGACACCGTCCATGTTGAAGTACTCCATGCGGATCATAGACAGGTTGTATTGGCTCTGTGTCCAGAGAAGCCAGGCCTTCACATCGTCCACTGTCCACTGCGTCAGGTCTGAAACAAACAATACTTGTTATAACTTAACCTGCAGTCAATTTCACGAGACCTAAGTTAATAAAGGGTGCGGCAGCATAACTTCCTTTTTTTAAAACTTAATAAAATGCATTGTATGAATCAGAAAATTTTTATTCGTTTTTTATAATATAGGCACATACATAAAGTTTTGTTTTACTCAGTTTTGAAGATCAAATCAGGTAGGTGACGTCCCCCATTCTCCATACACTGAGTAAACCGATTTCTGGCGTTTGTCATGACTCCTGCCAGCATAGCAGGCGTTATGTTGGCAATTTCTTCCTGGATGTTGGTCTTCAAATCTTGTAGGGTCCTTGGACGGTTCACATAAACACGGGATTTCAAATAACCCCATAGAAAAAAATCACAAGGGGTCAAATCGGGAGAGCGGGCCGGCCACTTCAAATCGCCCCTAATTGAGATAAGGCGCTCTGGGAAGTGTTCCCTCAAAACAGCCTCAATGGCAAACGCACGCTCCTCACTGTTCCAACGCATGATGGCGACTGAACTGTGTCAGGACAAAACTTTATAGTCCCCCCTCTCGAACGAGACCACTAGCGCTCCGCTACGACATCAACCGAGTAAATGGCGCACATTTTAAAAAAGGAAGTTATGCTGCCGCACCCGGTATCATTTATAGCTCATTCTTCCTGTACACACACATTTTTTATTTCCCTTGATATTTCAACACTGCAATTTATGTTTTATTTTGTAATCTTCCCATAATAAGGGGCTGTCTGCAAAATGAATACAAAGGCATTTGATAACAAATGGCAACACTGTTGTAAACCAACGATCCTGGTGGTGGCTATTTTAATCTTATAGTACGTTGTTGAGACGGTCTTTGTTGTATAAATGTGTAACAATTGTTTTATTCAATGCCACCATGATGCCATTGCAACATTCTTGTATTCTCTCCTGACATCGCGTTATTGTAACCCACTTCTGAGGTTGAGGCACCTGGAAATCGGAGTTACGCTGCCCTGATGATATATGATAGGTGGTGCTGGTGATAATGATGCACCAGGAGAGGCCTTAATTCTAAACTTAATGAATATGTTAATGATGATAATGATGGCCATATGATGTTCAGGGACCGTTTGGGCCTTAAAGTTTCCTGACATTTGTGTTACAGGTGAGGAAAAACCCCGAAAAAATTCACCCAGGAAACTTGTCCCGACCGGGGATCGAACCTTGGCCCGCAATGTGACAAAAAGCACGCAACCTCCAGGACACAGCGTTGGGTTCATCTGCAGATTAATTGAACAATTACGATATATATATGAGTGTGTGTGTGTGTGTGTGTGTGTGCGTGTGTGTGATGGTCATCTTCGGTGTCGGGATGTAAAAATATTTTCATAAGGAACAACCTCAATAGCTACAATCCTTCGAAATTTGATAGTAAATGGATTGGTTTGTAATTCTATTACTGAAGGCTGTCCGCTCTTAATGTGATCCTCATTAAAACAAAACCACGTGACCTGCTCGCTTTTCATTGGTTATAGACACCGACGTACGATGTAGAAGCAATAAGTACGCGAAAAAGTAGTTCCCTTCATTAACTTAAAAATATGTCCTCTGAATATACTTGTTATTCTTCGTGAATGAAAATAATAATATTCAAAACATACAAAATATTCTAAAATATGTCTAATCAATAATTACAACTTAAAATAGTTTATTACATATGGATGATGCATTTGAGTCATGCTTCAGTCGATTATGATGCAACAATATGGCTGAAGGTGTCGAGTCTTCTGCTGCTGTGTTGCTATCTAAATTTTTAAAACAAGTCTGGGAAACCTTTGACTAGTGGTCAAAAACAGTTATTTTAAATGTATTTCACAAGTTCAGTGAAAAATCTCACCAGGTTTCTTGTAATCTACCCCATTCAACGGTCACATGTCTTATATACTTGACACGTGCTCCCTGTCAATGTGACAGTAATTGTGGCGCGAACGGCGGATGGATACAATTGGTGTTTGTTTATGCTAGTATCACTCCATGAGCGGATATGGTATGGTGCTTGTCACTTTATCTGGACTAATTTCACGAATTAATTTGTATACAACATTATTTGCTCGTTTTTTAGTTGCCTAATTCACAAATGTGTCGCTACCAGAAAGACGGGAACGGTTAACATGTCGGATTGGTATCGGACGGATACAGGCTATGTCATACAATTGTGTCCGTGTATGAAGTCTGAAATGAGGTCCACTCAATCTGGCAATCACATGACTAAAAGTAAAGTAAAGTGATCCCACAACAGGCCTCAGGAGGCCCTTGGGGTAGTAGGAGGTTAAGGCTCCCACTTTTTCTAGACAATCGGCACTTTATGTCAGCCGGGTTGTCAGGCGTGACGGCCGCCTTTACCCCAGAACAAGCGTCTGGTACTCATTTCAGTTAGAGGCTGAGTCGACCCCAGGGCCACAGTGCCGCCAGAGGGTTTAGGTCAGTTTAAAAATCCTGACCCCAACGGGACTTGAACCCTCGACCCTACGGCTTGTAGCTCAGTGCCTTAACCACTACGCTACGGCGTACTGAGTGTTAATCTATATGAGAAATAGCGACATTTGATTAAGAAAACTGAAATGAAGATTGAGGGATTACGCCACGCTAACCACGCGACTCCCTGTATTGTTATCTCCTTACAGTGACAGCAACCAGTTTAGTCGGCCATGGCTCTTCGGAGGTATGACACGGATTAATTTTATTTAAAACTAATAATTTCAGCAACAAGACCCAGGCATCCGAAAGCAGCGATAAATACACGAGAATTGTAATTATTTTACTTGGGTCTATCTTGCATTTATATGAAACGGGAGAACACAGCTACGCCCCTCAGGAATGATCATTAGGGCTGTAATACAATGGCATTACGTCATCATATCCACATATGTATAACCATTGTTATCTGTCGAAAAAATATAATTATGTTATTTATAAAAACGTATTAATAAACAAGGCACGTCTTCTATCAGCCTACATTTAGCTTCATATGTCCACCGCTGGGGTCTCGAGGTAGCGTGCTGCCTTCTCACGCAGCGGGCCCGGGTTCGATTCCCAGTTGGGACACCGTCCTGGGTGAGGTTTTTTTCAGTGCTTTTCCTCACGTGTAAGACAAATGTTAGGTAGCTTAAGACCCAACGGTCCCCGAAAATCATCTGGCCATCATCATTATCTTTATCATTATCATCGTCCTTCACCGGTGTGGAAAGCAACGGAAAACTATCACACCTATAATTCCTAGTAAAGCTGAAAGCATAGCATAAAAATGCTATGATTGCAGTGAATGACTTGCCTTCGTGCAGAATTACTATGGATGGATGGAATAACAATACTTACAATGGTCTAGTGCAAATGTTTTGAATTTCCTTGTGGCCCGACTGCCTTAGATTCAGATATTAGAATGCGAGGTTGGGAAGTGGTTTTTACAGAAGCGAGGATATGCATAAAAACCGAGCCATAGCTTTACAAACGTGCGTTGTACATTATTTTTGAACTGCGGTCAAGAAGTAAAGCAGAGGATAGCAATGGCAAAAGAAGCTTTTAACAAGAAGAAAACCATTTTCTGCGGACATTTGGCAAAATAATTACGGAAGAGGCTAGTGAAGTGATTTGTGTGGAGTGTAGCATTGCATGGTGCAGAGGCTTGGACAGTACGACAGAATGAGGAAAAGCGACTGGAAGATTTTGAGATGTGGATATGGAGAAGGATGGAACGTATAAAATAGACAAAATAAAAAATGATGTGCTAGACAGAGTGGATGAAGGAAGAACAATGCTGGAACTCATAAAGAAGAGGAAAAGAAATTGGATTGGCCACTGGCTAAGAAGAAACTGCCTGCTGACGGATGCCCTAGAAGGAATGGTCAGCGGAAAGAAAGTTAGAAGCAGAAAAGACATCAGATGGTAGACAATATTAAAATAAATGGTTTGTATGCGGATACAAAAGGAACAATGAGTTAAGGAAAGAGTGAAGAATGCTGAGTTTGCAGTGAAACACGTGTTGTTGGGCAGAACACTATGCATGTGTGGATCCCGGTCGGTTTTGAATCCAGGAACCTCGGAATACTGAGGCCGATTTGAAAAGTCAGGTGAGTTAATTAAATACAGCCTGAGTGATGCAGACATGTCAACAACTCTGTCATGCTAATAAAGGTTGTGAACTCCTTGGCCACGGTCAAGCACTGTTTGACATTCATTTTAACAAGTCACGGCTGGAGACAAAATGGCCGCAGAAAATGTGACTCGCTCACTTGAATTTAATGACTGACCTTGGCAGACACACAGTTGCACCACTTGTTGTTAAATAGTGCACTAAAAAAGAATAACGGAGCGAGAAATTAAAGGAAGATCGATCACTGATTATTAAATAACAAAACGGAATGAGTGCTACTGTAACAACGGGTATATTACAAAACTAGAGGAAGGATAAAAAGAAAAAACGGAAGAATAAAAAATTAGATAATCAGGAAAAATAAAAATTTGTCAAAAGTAATGCAACGAGTGATTTCCAATTTATCTAGAGAATTTGGAAATAAAGAGTGGCATTTGTTAGGACTATTTAACGAATAAAATTAAGCTGTTTACTCACAAATCATTATTTAAATATAGTTATTTTAAAATATTTATATATTTAATGTAAACGGCGATGTTTGAAAACAAATGAGAAACGTTATGTTTCATTTGTTCATCACTGCAACCAGATCATATTAATTGCCAAATAGAATCGCAATATTGTAAAAATGCACCCTAGTGGAGAAAAAATTAAATACATCATTATGGGTTATTAATTAATTTCTGATGTAAATATGTCAATTATATTTTACTGCAACATTAATTCCTGGGAAATAATACGTTTAAGAAAGTGCAACAGTGGTGGCTTTTTTTTATGGTATAATTAATTGCTACCAATGTTTTTCTATTATATCTCGCAAGCAGAATCTGGTTATATTCATGCACTATATATACATTCTGGGAGCCACATGAGTTAGATAGTCGTGTTAAAATATTTTTATATTCTTAGATAAAAATGCGAAATATTAAATTCTTTTAAAATTAGAACTCACACTTGTTTTAATAAAAATGAATGAAAAATAGCACCCACATTTCCTGAAAATTAGAAAAAAATAAAGGTGCTTAATATATTTTAGCCGCGAGGATCCAATAGTTATAACGATTTAATATGTAAACAATTTCTGACGAAACATGTTTGCAATCTAATAATTTGGCTTAGCTGATAGCATATGAGACATTAATAAGATAGCCTACTTTGAATTCTATTGCATAATACATTAAAACCTGAATTTGAAGGAACATGACGGTTCCTTAAATATATTTCCGTCTTGCCAGTTTTCCTTCTTTTAAAGGGTTCCCAAATTACAAGCTTGAATTTTCTCACGCAGTGTAAGAGTTTTACATGCACGCTTTAAAGACATAACGTATTGAACTGAAATACAGACAAAATAGCGTATATAACACAGCTCAGTTTGAACGGCAATACAAAACAACTATATTACACAAAAACGAGAAGGAACTCAAGTATAGGAAGACTGAAGAGTTTCCCAACTCCCTCGCAGGTTACGTAAGCAGGCAAGGAAAAGAGGGTATCCACAATGGCAACACAAGAAGGTAAAACGATATACTGCAGTAGCGTCATACGCATTATTTTCACGTGTGGTCATTAATACTGTAATTACAACGTGCTTAACAATAATTTTCCATTTTACTGAGGTAAAAATTAACTATTGGTACTTTAAAAACCATTCCGTTTCCGCGTTATGAAGGTTTCCTGCTTATACAGGACGATTTTACATATAAAATCGCATCGTTCTGGAGATTTTATATGAGCAACGGGAAGCTACCACACCTATAATTCCCTAGTAAAGCTGCGATTGCAGTGAAAGACCTGCCCTCAGACACAATTATATGGAT
This sequence comes from Diploptera punctata, assembly GCA_030220185.1. NCBI lineage: Eukaryota > Metazoa > Arthropoda > Insecta > Blattodea > Blaberidae > Diploptera > Diploptera punctata. The sequence goes on from JASPKZ010008756.1 coordinate 123,782, forward strand.
GACCAATATTCTAAATTGAATTATTAGAATCCATTCGTGGTAATTAATTTAATTTAATTATGAATTCCATTTACACGAGTATTAGTTTAACTATTTTGATGTCAAAAACGACTGACAAACATTAGTATGCAAAAACAGCAGACTGTATGGAAATAATGGGTTTTTACAATATTGCATGACACGAAAAATAATGCCTATCAACCAAAATACTATTTTTCTAAAAAAAATAGAGTGACATGCGAGACACGAACCTTATCTAAAGTAACTCCACTGTAAACAAAAATAATTGTAGTTTCCAGTTACACAATATAATGTGTCTAGTGAAGCCCCTTTCCGATATAACATGCAACAAGCTGTCTTATCAAACTTGCAAATTGCGTAACATTAAGGAAAAATTACATTATTATTCACCAAGGTTGGAAGGCGTTCTTCAACACATTTTTAGCTTTTATTATAGAAATCGGTATACACTACTTTGATATTTGCTATATTTAATGCAGATATTATGATTTTGTGATAAACTAGCTGGACTGCTACTCATAAATAAATGTTAATGTGTTATGCTTGCCCGGGAATCTACTTATCCCGATCTTCTTGACATCAATGAAAGACAAAAATGGTTATTGTGAGTTATCCGTAGAACATATGCTGTCGCGGACTTTTTTGTAGAGTTTTTTGAGATATTCAATTCTGCGTACATTAATTTGGCGTAAGCGATTTAAACGTAAAAATAGGGACTTTATTTCACGTTTTTCGCTACAATGGGTGATTTTTAGGGGTGGAAGAAGTTGAGTATTACAACTCTCTTATAGCCTAGTTCATCCCGGAAATCTCCTGAAAATTTTGCAAAAAAAACATCACAATCAGATCAACGGTATGGGTCGCACAAGGGATTTTGAACAATGTCCTTGACCGTAAATCCAATGGGAGAACCTATCCAAACTGCTGATCTGTCAATTCCCTGTCTGCCACGTGAAAAAACAAAACAGTTCCTATGTACAATCCATAGAGAATTATAGTGAGACGCGGATGTGTTGATTTTAGATTTAAAACCGTAGACTTTAATTATAATATTTTGTACACTTGCTGCCTCAAGTCTTAAAATTGTAGTGCAATGTGAATGTGTATTTAGTTAATTACTTAACAGTTGTGATTTTTTTATTTACACAATGCCTCCTAACTAACTAACTCACTGACACTATCGAACCCGTACGTTCATGGTCGCGCGGACATAAGCTCTCCATATGTCCCTATCCTGAGCCAATGTTTTCCAATCATCCCCTGTATAATCTACTTCCCTCAAATCATAGTTAATGTTATTCTCCCACCTCATTCTTGGTCTACCAACTGGGCGTTTTCCCTCTGGTTTTCGTACAAAAAGCTTCCATGCACGTCTTTCACTTCCCATTCGTGCCACATGTCCTGCCCATCGCAGTCTACGATAAAGATTACCTGTATTAATTAATGTTTGTAGTGAGATTTTAAAAATGTTTAGCAGTGACTGTATTTGATATTCGCTAGCGAGGGAGTTAGCAATGACGTGTCCTATTGGCTGAGACCTACATCTGGTTAGTACAGGACTCGCATCTAAGCTCCCATTACAAATTGCATTGTTCAGGAACTATTGCTAGGGTTATATGGCCACGCATAAAGTTCGAACAAACAAACAAAGATTCATTTTTATGTAGGCCTGTAGCCTTATATTAGATAAGTTACAGCCCTTTTTAATTGTACATTCAACTTTTTAATGCATCAACTCGTGCTGTATCTGATCGTTATCGGGTACAGCTTTAAGGTTCCTATATTTCACGGCTCTACATATTTCTTATCTAACGTTGGTACTGCAGTAAAATTAAATCTTTGTCAAAGAATAAACCTAGAATTAACTATATTATAAAATATCTTTGAGAAATTGTTCCTATAATTTAGAGTACTGTAGGACCTATACTGATCTTGAAATACTATCTAAACTAACTCACTGGCACTATCAAACCCGCAGGTTCATGGCGGCGCGGACATAAGCTCTCCACACATCCATATCCTGAATTAACGTTTTCCAATCATCGTCTGTATAATGTTGAAATAGACATATTTCAAAATGAGTAGATTCATGGATTAGTGATTTAAGCAGTCAGAATACAAACAGAGACGTGTATCAGGTTTGTTATTCACAAGTGGAAGGACAAGTTGTTTACAATGAACGCAAATTTTTAACGAAGATGTTATTATTTTACTACTATTTATCATCTTGAAAATATCATCGCGCAAAAAATAATGTACAACGCACGTTTGTGAAGTGTTTTACAGAATGTCGGGAACTAAAAGCCGAGCGATAGTGAGGTTTCGTCGCTTCAGTAAAAACCACCTCCCAACCTCGCATCCTAATATAATATTTTTCTGTTTTATTTATATTTACAGTTATAATGTGGATAATGATGTAATGCATTCATGGAACTGGCGGCGATTATTAAAACAGTCATAAAGGAGACAGCAATAATTACACACCCTGTCTCTTAAAAAAGAACTAGTTTGTGTTCGAAAGCACGACCTGTCTTAACGCTACAACAGTAACATGTAAATATGAGGACACCTCAGACCGTTGTGTTCTCTCAGTAGTTTTTAAGACACTGCCCACTTTTATTTTTGCCAGCTGTACATACAATTGTTATACATAAACATCATCTTCATCCCTTAAACATTCCGAACGACCTTTGCATTGTCTGTGCAACGGATCTGTCAACACTTGAAATTCATGTTAAAGCACTGTTGAGGTTATGTAATAAGATGTTAATTATATAAGTTCTACCCGGTAAGTCAGTCGTCCTCAACTGAATTATTAAACTTCAAGTTATTCTAATATGGAGGCCTTTCGAAAACAATGTTTCATCTTCTGCATTTTAACTGGAACTGGTGGTTGATGGTTTTGTATAGTGGATTTATGTCTGCTGTTATGTACTCGTTGAGTAGGTCTTTATTCCTTGCTTCTTTTAGAATCTCTGTCTTCAAGGATGCTGATCCTGTTGTTATTATACTCTTTGTGTAGTATTGACATAGAAAGGCCTCCATTGAAGTTTAGTAACTTAGTTGCCAGGTAAAAACTTATATAATTAACATCTGTGCACCCGTAAGATCTCGTAGGACATGTTGCACGTATGGGGAATGAAAGACGGCGATGTTTGAAAACAAATAAGTGATAGGTACGCTTCATCTGCTTCTTTTGTTTATCACTGCAACCAGATCATACTATTTATTGCCAAAGGAACGCAATATTATAAGAATGCTCTCTAGTGGAGAAAAAATGAAACACACCAAACTGTATATTAATTCATTTCCGATGTCGTATGATGTAAATATGACAATTATATTTTTCTGGATTGTTACCTGGCATGTGTTGACATTCATGCACTGTATATACAATCTGGTAGCCGTATTTCTGACAGACTCAGTCACTGCAAAATAATGGTCAGACCTGTTCAGAATATTAAAAAGGAGGAGCCTTCTTTAATATGGTAATTATAACACTGATAAATATTTCGTGAAACACACCTCTGATTGGTTGTAAAACAGAAATCATTGAAACGTGATTGGCCATTGACTCCCATTTGGGGCATGAGTTAAATAGTCTCTCTAAACTCAAACCGATGCTACTCCAAACCCTCGCGATGCCCCATCTTGATTACTGCGACGTACTGCTGACAATATCTCACACTAAAGCCTGTCCGTAGTATGTGCATCAGGCGCTATGAACACAATTCTCCATCTGTCAAACTTCTTTCCTGGATTATTCTAACAAGTATTTTGAAAGCATATCTGACGTTATCCATTCGAGGTACGTAAGTGACCTAAACTCTCACTATAATTATCTTAATTAAAGTCAACCCAATTACTAACTGAAACTAGCTTAGAGATAAACATGGACATGTAATAATTTTATTTTTTGAAGTCTTGACTTCTTTATAAGTTTTAAAAGAGTGAAATGTGGAACAAGTTTTCCATCTCGCCGCCGCCTGTTTGTAAAGGTCAACTGGTCGACCCTGAAACCTTCTCTTCCGCGCAGTTTCGTAACAATAATTACATTTGTAAAAAAATACATCACCTTGACATTACGCGAGCTTGCAAAACCTACATCACTTTCAAGTGATGGCGTGTAAACTCTATTTAATTACCAATCATTATTAACATTACGGGACTCCTTTCACTGTACTCCTACACCCTCTTGAAACGTTGGTACATTATAATGATGAAAGTTAAAAATTAAATTGTACCTGTTGGTAGGTTTGTTAAAATATTGTATATAAAATTAACTGCAGCGCTTTCGGAAGTTATCTTCCATCTTCTGCAGGTTGAGTTTCCGCTACTTGTTGTTGTGTACGGAGATGTTTACTTCATCTGTTTGACAACGGAATTTGATATGAATTTTACTAGTATTGTTGGTACAATATAAATAAAGAAGACCTTTATTCTTTATTATTTTTATTTACGGTATCTCCTTATGTAAGAGTTAGGGCCAGTTTCACCAACAGAGGTAACTGTATTACGCCAGTTTTCCTTGTGTATAATGCATAGCGGACCTCTGTTGGTGAAACTGGCCCTAAAAAGTCAATGCTCTGGGCCACTGGCCTTTATCCATCCATCCATCCATAGTAATTCTGCCCGAAGGCAGGTCCTTCACTGCAATCATAGCATTTTCATGCTATGCTTGCAGCTTTACTAGGGAATTGTAGGTGTGGTAGCTTCCCGTAGCTTTCCACACCGGTGAAGGATGATGATGATAATGATAAGAATGATAATGCTAGTGATAAGGAAGATGATGGCCATATGATTTCGGGGACCGTTTGGGCCTTAAAGTTTTCCTGACATTTGTCTTACAGGTGAGGAAAAACCCCGGACCTTTATCGGTACACCATAAAACTTTATGCAGGATATAAGCGCACAACGGCGGGTCTCTCTCTGCATTTGAAGGTAGAGATTCAACCGATAACACCCAAGAATGTATTTTTTTTTTCACTTTTTAAAATTCTTATTACAATACTTCTTATGGTTTTCTCTCGTAGGTAAACGATTTTCATATGCAGAGCAGTTACTTATCAGATCACCAATCGAAAACCATTAGAGTCATTTACTTCCTATACGTTACCGGCCATAGTCCACAGATGAAGTGAATGAAAACAGTAGGTATTTCATACTCATCATGAAGGATTGTACTATAACTTACCTTCATTTAGACGCTGAGCGGGCGTGTTGGACACACTTACCTCACAGTGAAACATTAAAATATAAAGTAACTAAACTGAATAAGAAGAGCAAATTTAATTACCGTAAAACACAAAATATAAAACATAAAATTGAATACGTCTGAAATAAACTACATTTGTGTGCGACATCATGGACTGTTCCTATATTCTCAGGTAGTGAGCCATTGTATCGCTTAAAATTCCGCGTGTCCCCCTTCGTCCCGTGCTTTCATTCTCTTCGTCTGTGAACCATACTTACCGCACACCAATGACATGTAACTAAAATAAATGTAAACTAGACAGGCCAGGGGACAAATGGCGTGAATACCACAAAGCGGGGGGGGGCTCTTTTAATAGTTTGTCTTTTTTTAAATCAAATGGATAAATTCAGTTATGCATATATGGAGTCTTATCAATAGATCCCTAAAAATATATAAATGTTAGAGAATAAAATAATGACAGTGCTAATGTTGTTTTACAGCTGTGAGAACTTTTGTGTTTTGGATCCTGACAAAACAATTAAAACAAGCAGGGATGATATTTTTAAAAATGTAGTGGGCTATAACTTACCCCATAATAAAAGTATGTGAAAATATAAAGGGACTAAAATTATTTAAACCAATAGACGATAAAACAACATAGAAATGATTGGAAAAATCATCATTTATACAGTACAAAGAACGAAGGGATAACAAGCTGATTAAAAACGAGAACCCATAAGGTAAAAGAAAAGTTGGTAGACCAAGGACATAATGGACTCAACAGTGTTAAAAAAACACCATGAGATTTAATCCACGAAATTGAAGATGTAAAACAAGATGAATAAAATACACTATTAAATATGGTAGTATTACTAAGAGACATGGATTCATACTTTAAGAGAGCAGAAAACCTTACGAGTATTTGATTAAGTTTTTAGGAAAAAATTGAACCAAAGACAGGGAATGGAGAAATTTCATAACAGTAAGCTACATGGTCTTTATGGGAAACCAGATATAATAACAACAGTTAAGTCTTATAGACTATGATGGGCAGGACATGTGGCACGGATGGAGAATGAAAGAGGGGCATGGAAACTCATGGGGAAAACCAGAGGGAAAGCGCCCAAGAGATAGGCCAAGAATAAAGTGAGAGAATAACATTAACTATGATATGTGGGAAGTAAATTATACAGGGGATGATCGGGAAAATATTAGCTGAGAACAGGGATGTATGGAGAGTTTATGTCCGCGGCCATGAACCTATAGGTTTCATAATTCCAGTAAATTAGAGTTAGTATTAACAAACTAGGAGTTGACAGAAAAAAAACTGAAAATAACTTGTGAAAGACTTGGAAGTTGATTGCTCACAGCTGTGAAATTCAAACTCGTAAGGAAATTATACAGTTGTTACACTTTTTTTTAATTGACAAACAACCTTCTAACAGTGCGTGCAACAACGACAGAAGTGTATGTGAATGTATCAAGGTCGTATTATTAACTTACTGTTCCTTTGTTATTCATTCTCCCAGGTGTTCTTAAGTTACAATCCCAAAATAAATTAAGTTTCCCATAGATCAGCTACCGTGTCTTTAATTCATTTCCTCATAACAGTACAACAGAGTATTAGGGGCCCTACATCTGTATCTATCCATCCATCCATAGTAATTCTGCCCGAAGGCAGGCCCTTCATGCTATGCTTGCAACTTTACTAGGGAATTATAGGTGTGGTAGCTTCCCGTTGCTTTCCACACCGGTGAAGGACGATGATGATAATGATAAGGATGATGATGGCCATATGATTTCGGGGACCGTTTGGGCCTTAAAGTTTTCCTGGCATTTATCTTACAGGTGAGGAAAAACCCCGATAAAAATCTCACCCAGAAAAACTATCCCGACCGGGGATCGAACCCGGTCCCGGCTGCGTGACATGGCAGCACGCTACCTACATCTGTATAATAAACTATTTTAGCTTAATCTTTCATTAGTCATAATTAGGGTCCGAAAGTTGAGAACCTATAAAAGAACTTTAAAATGACCTAAAATATCCTATAAAGACCTAAAAACTAGGGAAAAAGACATAAAAGTTGCAATTCCTAACGAGTGAACAAAGACAACCTCGCTGCCTTCAACCCCTTGCTGGAGATAACTTTTAGAAAGTGGCAATTTCTTAGAAAATATAAAGTCGAAATACAATAGTTCAGGCAGTCAGTGGCTGGTGGTGAAAAATTAAGGGATATTTTGTGAAGGTTCAGTAGTTTCACGCGGATCAAAACTGTTTGGAATGAAAAAGTCTTTAGAAAGTAAAACTAGATAGCGTTTTTAAAAGAAGTTGGAATCGAGACTAGACTCTGCAGATTCTTGAATTACACAAATGGTGTAAATGTAATAAGATGATAATTATATAATTTTTACCTGGTAAGTCAGTCGTTCTCAACTAAATTATTAAACTTCATCAACTAGTTCCAATATGGAGGCCTCTTAAAATTATTTTTTTTAAAAGTATTGATGCTATAAATGTAGCCAAAATAAGGTAGGGTTATTAAAAAAGTCATTAAGACCTAAAAAAAAGGTCAATAAACCAAAAAAATCGAAAAAATGACAACAAGGAAAAATAAAACCTACCATTTTCTGGCCTACAATGACCCAAAATGTTGGGCCTCGTCATTACACATACAATTTAAAAAATATATTTTTCCTCAACTTCTGAGCACCAGTAATTAACAAAAAAAATCAGAAAATGCTGTGATGAATTTTCTCTAATCTACGGGGCTATAAAACAAAGATTTGCATTAGAGGGACAGCGGACACTTTCACGTCAATCCAAATAGCAGGTCACTACGATAAGCATTTAAACAATTTCCGATCCACTTAACATTCCTTTTCTAAGAGGTTCAACTACGTTTTATTCCTCATAGTTAAACCGATAAAAAGTAGGTACAATTAAGCCTACCTGGTTCTGTGTCATTTGCACCGCAAATGAAAGAATAGACACATTGAGACTCTTTCACGTAACATAAATCTTCAACAAGGGAGTCGAGGCTTTACTTCTCTTCTAAAAGAAGCTATGTTCAGGACATTCTCCGGATGTGGAGTGGACTCCGACCATATTTGAACATGCGAAACACAAAACCAGAGGCGAGCACGGTAATCACTAGTACACCGACAGATATGCTTTACAATAATTCTATGACTAAGGTGCGGACATTTCCTAAAATGCCTATTTGTTTCTGTAACTACTAAACATGATGAATATTGTTAAAAAATAGTTTTGGATCAAAATATCCATCCATCCATCCATCCATAGTAATTCTGCCCTAGGGCAGGTCTTTCACTGCAATCATAGCATTTTCTTGCTATGCTTGCAGCTTTACTAGGGAATTGTAAGTGTGGTAGCTTCCCGTTGTTTTCCACACCGGTGAAGGATGATGATGATGGCCATATGATTTCGGGGACCGTTTGCGCATTAAAGGTTTCCTGACATTTGTCTTACAGGTGAGGAAAAACCCCGATATAAACCTCACCCAGAAAAACTGCCCCGACCGGGGATCGAACCCGGACCCGCTGCGTGACAAGGCAGCACGCTACCTCGAGACCACAGCGGTGGACAAAATATGAATAATAAAATATATTTGATAGTGCTTACAACCTAAATGTTTATTCTAGGCTGAATAAAGAGGCCTCTAAGCAAAATGTACCTATTTTCACCATTCTAATAATACATTAGTTGCCCACTAGATGTCTCATTGGGTCGGTATGTTGATTGCATACCATTCATGACATCTGTAGCAAATAAGGATAACTAAATTAACTTTGTCCAGTAACTCCTGACAAAGTAGAGACTACTGGGCTGTTACGTCATTAAATAGATATGCAACACACTAATTAGAATGGATTAAAAAAATTAAAATTGTCGTTTTCATGTACAAACATGTTTTCAGACAAACATAACAATAATACAGTAAAGGGCAGTGTTGGGTTGTAAGGGGTAGTGACGTGTATATAACCTCTCCTACCCAATTCTCATCCTCGCCTTCTCGTGGTACAACCCGAGGCTCAGAGGACCGCGTCACCGATCATAAGGTACCGAGTAAATGAGTATTCTAATGTCTGTCCAGAGACTAAAAGGTAGCAGCCCTACTATTGGGTCAGTAACCCGTCCAAAGGAATCTCAACTTTACTTGCAAGTCTCAACACGAAGCAATCCAGAAGGAATTCAAATATGACGACCCATATGAAATGAGATACTTTCTGACGACTGCAGGATAGTCACTACAGCCGGGAGGACTGCTGTCGCAGATCCACCGACCGTTCTGTTCTACCTCCAGGCACGCATCCTGCAGCCGTTGTGAGACCGGCTAGGGCTTGAATCCTCAAGCCCCACAGTGTGAGACTTTAGTACATCCAGGTGCTCATCTCCTGGTGACCCCACAGTTTGTCCACGAGCCCGTAGGCTTAGCTGGGAACCAGCACAGTTGCTCCCCTCTGCACTGATCCGAGCCGTTCCCTGGTGTGCCCCCAGCAGCCGGCTGGTATGCCAAGGGCTTTCTAAGACCATCGCAGCATAAAAAAAAACAATGTAAATGCAGTACAATGCACTCGTACGTCCGCCATGATATATAGGATCTGCGCTGGTCCAAACAAGGAACTAAGGCACCAGATAAACCGATATGCAGTCCACGGATCCATCACAAAGTGTATGTGAATGTCTCTTACCATCAAATCGAAGACAGTTGCAGATGTAAACTGTGTGTACAAGATATCATCTGGAATTGTGTTCCAAAGTGACAATGCCTTTATCGCAATACGCCAATTAATTAATTTTACAGGATTGTGCGCAATTATATTATTATTAGTAGAATGTACTTCCCTGCCTTGTAATGGTTATCTGACAGGGCGCTGAATGAATATACAGTGGAAATTAAATAAAGGACTTTCCTCTGCTTATAATTTTTTTTACTAAAAATGTTCAGCAATTGTCTATTATTGATGTAGATTAAAAATTCCAATAGAAACAAAGTTTACCACGTGCACATTAATTCGGCATGTTTACTGTAAATATATTCGATATTTGATTGGGCATTTGCAGACTGTTAATAAAACAAAAAAAGTAAAAAACTCACCTGGGGAGATGCCAAGCACGTTGCAGGTGTTGCTGATGTCCACGCGGATCTGCTCGATGGCGAGAGACAACACCGGTTCTATGCTCATGAGGGCCTCGTCACCCTTGTTCACGCTACAAGATGCGCCGGCTTCATCACTGCTTTCAGTCTTCACAGTGGATGGTAAAAACCCAGAGGCCGTCAGACCATCAAAATCAAAAGGCTTTAATTTGTACTTCTTCTGGAAGCTCATGTCTCTCAGAACTTCCCTCAACAACTGGTGATCGCCTGACTTGCACTCTGCCTTCTCCGGCTCTTTCTTCGGTGCCGTTAGTATTTCCTGAAGATCAATTGTCTGTTCGTGTTTGATGGCTGTAGATGGTGAAGGACATTGCTGATAGGGGGAAGGGTTGTTTGTGTATGAGGATGCTGTAGAACCAGCTGGTGAAGATGGCGTTTGGAAGCCTTGATGAAGCAAGTAAGGTTCTTCCTTGATGGGATGTTGAGGGTATGGGAAGTCGTTTGGTTTGTGATGGCTCATTGCTTTGAGGACCTGAAGGTCGTCAAGGAGATCAGGGAACATGGGAGGTGGCGATCCTGTGGGGTCGCAGTAAAGTGACATGAGCTGTTGAAGATTTGTTGGTGAGTAAGGTACTTCACTATCAGTTGGCAGAAGTGTCAAATCAAAATCAGCTGCGATGTTGTTGTAGTCGCAGGGTGGGCTGAAGCCGGCCGATGGAACCGTCTGGGGCATCTGAAACAAAGAAGCATTTTCAACTTTAGCTTGTGCGATAAATATTTTTGGATTATAAAATGCGTAAACTATCTTTTTTCATCTATATAATAACAATCACCACGATTTGAGGGAAGTAGATTATACAGGGGGTGATTGGGAAACATTACCTCAAGATAGGGATGCATGTTCCCCTGCTATGAACCTACGGGTTCGATAGTGCCAGTGGGTTAGTTACATCCTAACTTTAGCTGCACTTGTACATCGAATAGCTGAGTATTCTTCCTCATCCTGGTTGCGACTAACGGCGTGAATACTTAAGACAATATATAAATTAAAGCCATAATCAAATTATAGGGCTAATTTATAACTTTTTGATATTTTATATTTAATATTCCAATTATTATTTTGCATCTCTATTATTAAGTTTATAATGCGGACTATGTGTTATTCATTTAATTAATCACAGTTTGTTGGTAATTGTGTTTATGCAATTAGGCCTATCTGTTACGAAGTGGAATAGATCTTATGATCTCAAAATTATCTGATTATTGTTATTATGTTTATGATGCCCCGTGCCGTAGCCGAGCGGTTAAGGTAGGAAACCTTGACGCAGAGCTACGGGACTTGCGCTGGATCGAGTCTCCATGGGGGAAGACATTTTCTCATGGCATTTCGGCCAGTATGGGACCGGTGCCCACCCAGCATCGTGAGACAATTGTTTAGCTACAATAAGTAGCGGCTCCAGGTTGATGAACCAGCTATAACGGCTGGGGGACTCGACATGCTAACCACATATCACCCCTACACTGGCTGTTGATCATCTACCTCTGTGATTGACACATGTGGATGCGAAGGACCAGCAGCCGGCTGGTAAAAGGGCAACCGCTGAAAAGTGGAAAGACCCTCAATCGGAATGTTTATGATTACTTTTAAACCAACATTTGCTAATGGACGATTCCATTTCTAATACAAGCAGTACAACTTATTCCAATAAGCTTAAGTGGTCTTAAAAACCTTATTTGGACGACTAAGTAAATCAGGTTACCTAAATAATGATCTGCTTCACCACAGACACACGGTGATCAGAACAGATGAATCAACAGGAACTAAGGAAAATTATGATGGTGGTGATAGTTTTAGATGTCGTGAGGTTTCGTTAACGTACTTCGCTAATTATTTTCAATTTACCAATATATATATATATATATATATATATATATATAAAATAATGTACACCTCTGTAAATGGCAAGTGCATGTAAAGCCAGCACCCGGCTGGTAGGCCAAAGGACTATTCAAAATTGAATAAATACAAAAAACGCTTTGACAATTTACACAAGCAAGCTATAATGCACTAACGGTTCTTAGCGTAGTGGGATATCCTATTTCACAAAAATAAAGTGATTGGTAGATTGGCCAGTAGCAATGATCGGATTAAAAATTGCAAATTAGAAGTACTGTTTTAGAACATATTAAAATATAGTATACATTTAACAAGCAAATTGAGTTTTACATTTTTCAGCGTGTTTGATGAATTCTCTTGTATAGTCGGATAAAAAGAGCACTTTTATTGATGTCTGCCACAACAATGTCCTGGCGTTTGTCGTCACATCCGTCGGGAACACATGGCGCTCCCGTTGCTGACGTCAAAGAGTCTAAAGTTACGATATTCGTGAGAACGGCCGCCTCGATTGTTTCCACTACACGTGCTCCTTATGTAGATCGTCACGTTTTTTTTTTTTTTAAGCCACGGTTTGTTGAATCTAAATACAAAGCTTCAACATTCAAATCTCATTTATTTACTCACGCAAATGTCATCGTAATTCAATAACTGGACTCAAAAACATCAGTTTAGAGGCCATTTTAAGTGCTCGCGTTTTGTTAGTAGTCTACCAGAGCAGCATAAAAAGCCAGGGCAACTGAAGTTGATCCTCCAATTTTCTATATTCTACAGTTTAGATTTCAACAGTATATTTTACATTTATAGAAACTTTATATATCCACATAATACATAAATCAAATTTTTGAGAAAAAAACTATCGCGCATATTAAACCAAATTTCTAATTAAATAATAAACTCAATTAAATAATAAAATATATCTCATTTTTTTTAATTTATGTAAAAAAAGAATAAATGTTTATGGAAATATCAGAAACTTCAGAAAAAATGTCATTTATTTTAGTTATTATAATTTAAAGGACTATCAATTTATAAATATGCTGCATTGTTGTCTATAACATCCCGATCAGTTAATAAAAATAATGCCACAATATAATTTGAAATAAGTAATTTATCCACAGCCCAAGTAGTGTCAATAGACTTGAAAACAAAAGATACCTGAAATGTTCTATTACATTGACAACTATATGCAAGAAGGCACGTGTGTTGCATAAACTTAACAATGGCTCCATAAGAAATGTCAATAAAATTATGATTATTATTATTGCTACTAATTATATTTTTAGGTATTTTTGTTTTGTTGAAAATGTTACGGATTTTTACCTCATATGAGAAACTTTTAAGCCGTTCGATTGCACAAAAAATTAAAATCAAAATAGGAAGAGAAGACTTATCGAACTATAGGATAAAAATAAAATGGCAACCGGTCTTCTTTATTCTGTAATGTTCTAAGAATTGTTGAACAGTCATAAACGATATAAGCTATATTGGACCTCCAGCTCCTATTTAATAAAAGTAGAGCACAAAGTGCAAAATCAAACATGTTGTACTAAGAATTTAAGATGGAACCTCGTGTAAAAAAAATTACAAATTTATAAATATTTTTTATAAAATAAAAAATCAAAGTATTGGCAGTTCCATCTCTTATCTATGGATGTGAAACCTGGATATTAACAAAGGCAGATAGTAAACAAATAGAGGCTGCTGAAATGAAGATGTTAGAGCAATAGCAGGATACCAAAGGACCGATAAGAACAGAACTTTAATATATTTAATCTCTGTGAAAGAATAGAATATTATCAAAATGCTTATCTTCAGCACGTATTACGAATGAATGAAAAGCGCATACCAAGAAGAATGTATAATTATAAACCAAAAGGGAGAAGAATGTTGGGAAGACCGTTCAGGAGATGGAAGGACCAATTCGACCTATAATGAGATCGGAACAGGCCATTGGGCTTAATCTTTGTTGTTGATGATGATGATAAAATAAAATAGTGTAAGGCCTTCTGTAATGTTAATAGGCTTCAAATAAGTTTACACACATAAAACAGACAATAAAAGTATGAAATTGTGCAATGAAATTTGAAAGACTCTAAAGACAATTAATATACACACCACAATATGAAATACTTTTTTAAAGAGAAAAATATACCCCTGAATCGTGATTTGAACCCAATTTTCAAATACCGCTTCTGGCGTACATTTTTTTTCTTCTCATAAAGTTTGTTTCTCGGTGACAAGCGATAAATTTAATGTGTGAGAATGAAATTCTTTATATATAGCTAGAAGCACAATGTTACATTTTATTTTATTTTTATCTTTCGTTATTCAAATTTCAGTTAAGAATAAAAATATGGGTACAGGATGTAAGTCTAAATAAAATCAAAATTCTCTCAGAACTTTCACCTTCAGTTAAAAAATAAATAACTAATGAAATAAAATTCCTTTAAAAAATCGTGAACTTTTCTTTTGAAAATCAGAGTATAATTAAATATGTTAATTAAATAAAAATAAAACAAAAGTTTTATATGATTTTCATATTTATTAAAACACAAATTCGCTATTTCAGTACCTTGTACTTTCTTCAGACGAGTTTTATCATCATTACAAATGTATTTTGTTATTTTATGTGTCTGAAACAATAATAATAATGATAATAATAATATATCTTCTCCAATATATAATAATGTTATAATAACAAAATTAATTTGTAATGATGATAAAATTCGTCTGTAGAAGGTACAAAGTACCGAAAAGCTGTAACGAATTTGAATTAAAATAAATATGAAAATCATAAAATTATAACAGTTTTATTTTATTTAATTAATATAAAAATGGATTTTCATCAAGTAAACACCAAATTAACTGATTAAAATTAAATGATTTAATTCCTTTTCGAATAGGGCTACAGACCCTAGAACTTTACAATTCTGAAAATATAAATTAATATTTAAAAAATATAAATTTTGGCTCTAGAACAATAAGAAATTAAAGCGAGAATGGGCAAATGTAAAACAGGTTGTTTTGGTGAAAAATTAAAACATAAATGTAATTTTAGTCTTAATATAACGGTTGCAATTTAACAAGTTTCCAGGAATGTCACGTTATTTTAATTTACCCTCATGGAAGGAAGGAACTGTGCGAGGTCTAATCAGAACATAACATGAACCCAGTACTCACATAGTAGTTGTAACAGAGACTGTAATCCACTTCGCACATTTCGAAATCACAACTGACAGCGTTCGAATAGAACAAGTACAGCGCGCGATGTCGCAGCTCGATCTAAAATGTTGTCAAACCGCGCTCGGGGTTTCGGAAAATTCAGGAAGCAGACGACAAACGCGGTTCCTTCCTGATCCCGTCATTTCCTAGCGAGGAAGGATGCCCCCGCCCTCAGGAGCGTTTGACATTTACTGTCAAATCCCCTATTCGGAACGGATAACGGTCACAAGACATTTCCACACACAGATCGAATGTCCTAAATCAATGCAATGTCGTCATCTTGTCGCCCGGGTATACATTCTTATTTATCGTGACGAGACCAGTACCTGGTGTCGCCCAGCCCAGAGAGGTAATAAATATACATGTTTCCCCTGAAACGATTCTCCAAAATTAAATCATTAGAATAGAATTTTGCAAGGAGAAGTAATTCAAATAATGCTAAATTGAAGAATTTTATGCAAAAAAAGAGGTATTAACAACCAAGGCGCGAAAGGTCTAAAAAGCTCTTGGCCTACTATCCCGGAGCTGGTTTCACATCCACATGTGTTAATCACAGAGGTAAGTAAAGTGATCCAACAACAGGTCCGGAGGCTCTTGGGGTAGTAGGAGGTTAAGGCTCCCACTTTTTCTAGACAATCGGCACTTTATGTCAGCCGGGTTGTCAGCCCTGCGTGACGGCCGCCTTTACCCCCAGAACAAACGTCTGGTACTCATTTCAGTTAGAGGCTGAGTCGACCCCAGGGCCATAGTGCCGCTGGAGGGTTTGGGTCAGTTTAAAAATCCTGATCCTAGCGGTACTTGAACCCTCGACCCTCCGGCTTGTAGCTCAGTGCCTTGACCACTACGCTACTGCGTGCCCCCTAATCACAGAGGTAGCCTGTGTATATGTGGTCAGCATGTCGGGTCCCGCAGCCGTTACAGCTGGTTTTCTCAACCTGGAGTCGCTACTTATTGTAGCTACACAAATGTCTCACGATGCTGGGTGGGCACCGGTCCCATACTGACCGAAATTCCATGATAAAATGTGTTGCCCCATGGAAACTCGAACCACCAGCTCTGCGTGAAGGCTTCTTAACGACTATTACATCCGTTCAACTTGGGACAGAATGAAATTCTGTGATTTACAACGTAGGAGAAATAAATGTGGGCAGATCCATAACGTTCACCCGATGAACAAACCCTTCCGATTCGTGCATAGTTTAACTCCCCCTCGGGGATTTCCCTTATAGGATTCTCAGTCGGGACATGTCCTCGCTATGTGGACTTCCTATGGACTCCCCCCAGGAAGACCAGATAGCACAACAAACAGATCAGATCCGATAACGTAAATAATACATACAGTCCGTTATCCATGTAACCTACGAAACATAATTGAAAAATCTACAGTAACGCCTGGATTTGAACCTAAATTCTCAACTTATCATGGAGTCCTTTAATAGGTCAACTTGAGGGTATACTGTAAACATATAATAGACTTTATTACGTAATTTCAATCTTTTTGAATGTCCACCGCTGTGGTCTCGAGGTAGCGTGCTGCCTTGTCACGCAGCGGGCCCGGATTCGATCCCCGGTCGGGGCAGTTTTTCTGAGTGAGGTTTTTTATCGGGGCTTTTCCTCACGTGTAAGACAAATGTCAGGAAAACTTAAAGGCCCAAACGGTCCCCGAAATCATATGGCCATCATCATCATTCACTGTGTGTAAAGCAACGGGAAGCTACCACACCTACAATTCCCTAGTAAAGCTGCAAATCATAGCATGGAAATGCTATGATTGCAGTGAAAGACCTGCCTTCGGGCAGAATTACTATGAATGGATGGAATATTTTTGACGTCTATGGTGACATCGCTTCTCTATTTTAAATTTTAGTATGAAGTAGTGAATATGCAAGATGAAACTAATCCTGGAAATGAAATTCAAATATAACAGTTGGCTTGACTGTTGAGGAAATCTCAGTCCGATTGGTCGGCACCGGGTTTTTAATCCGAGGCTCCCGAATACAAGTCTCAAACAGTATCGCTGAAGTCAACTCGTTTGGTCCGCAATTTTTCAGTTTTTTTAATAGTCCGCGATACTGACATCTTCGTTAAATACAATTTTTTACAGATCTCATAGCCCTTAGGTATGTGCAATATACTCATAGAATAGTAAGATACGATATACAATAAAAGAAAAAAAAGAGAGAGACGCAATGCCTTAAACTTGAGTTAATAAAACTTGTGTCGTCTCTCTTGTTAAATTATGAACAGACCATTTGAGATATGACGGGCGATTACATTAATAGTGATATGATCCGATTGCAGGACACATTGCCTGTGCTTCTTATACAACACTTTGTCCACCTCATCACCCCTTTATATTTCTACTCGCTTCCATTCGCTATCCTCCCACCATAACTTAAACACACGGTCGAGAGAAAATTTAACTCTAGCTGTTCCTCTACATGGAACATCTCACTATTCCTCATCCTTCCTTGTTTCAGCCACACGACTCTAGAATTCCCTCCCCTCGTATATCAAGACTCAAAGACAGTTTAAAAAGAAACTCACTACATATTTCCTAGACAATATAATATATAACCATGTTCCATGTATGCTTTTGTTATTCCTTTATATTTTAAACTTCCTTTACCAAGCCATTTACTTAATCTAATTATAGGTTATTATGTCCATTGCTGTGGTCTCGGGGTAGCGTGCTGCCTTCTCACGCAGCGGGCCCGGGTTCGATCCCCGGTCGGGACAGTTTTTCTGGGTGAGGTTTTTATCGGTGTTTTTCCTCACCTGTAAGACAAATGTCAGGAAAACTTTAAGGCCTAAACGGTCCCCGAAAGCATATGGCCATCGCAATCATCATCATTCATATTCATCTTAGATTAAGCTTAGGATTAGGGACTCTCCTGGCGCACCACTATCATCATCATCACCCATCATATCATCGGGGAAATGTAACCCCGCCTTCCAGGCGCCCCAACCTCAGAAGTGGGTTACAAGTACGCCATGCCAGGAGAGAAACCAGGAATGTTGAAACACAAACCTGGGGCATTTGAGAAAAAAAATTATTATTATTATTATTATTATTATTATTATTATTATTATTATTATTATTATTATTATTACTACTACTATTTTTCTTTCTTTCCCTTGTCAAGTTTATATTGTGTAGTCTATAATTATTATCTATTATGTATCATTTATCATAATTCTTATTGTGTGTATAATTTAACCTGGTGAAGTGGAAGAGAACACCTTACGGTCTTAACTCCATCAGGTAAAATAAATAAATAAAATAAAAAATAAATAACCATAAATTTTAATTTTTATTTTTTAGGTAGGCCATTTTGAAATCTAATATATCGTCTTGTGTTTTCTATAAGAATTTACATATTTATTTTTACTTAATTTAATGTGGTGACATAAATGATCAGTGAAAATGGATCACTGTTATGCTCTCGGTAACTTCATTGACTGTACGCAGCGGGCCTGAGTTCGATCCCCGGTCGAGACAACTATCCTTGGTGAAGGTATTTTTCGGGCTTTTCTTCATATCTAAGAAAAATGTGAGGACATTTTATCGTTCAAATGGTCCCCGAACATCACCCGTCCATCATACATGTTCCTTCCTTAGTATAATGTGTCTTAAATGTTCGTCTAGTCTATATCATTCATCTGGGGACCCTGCATCATCAAACGGTGTGTGATCCTCATTGTAACTTCCTCTCCGGACGGCTGTAAGGCCCCTATGGCTAAGGCTAAGGTAAATGAAGTAGAGAGAGATAGAGAGAGAGAGAGAGAGAGAGAGAGAGAGAGAGAGAGAGAGAGAG
This sequence comes from Diploptera punctata, assembly GCA_030220185.1. Lineage (NCBI taxonomy): Eukaryota > Metazoa > Arthropoda > Insecta > Blattodea > Blaberidae > Diploptera > Diploptera punctata. The sequence goes on from JASPKZ010008756.1 coordinate 143,054, forward strand.
AGAGAGAGAGAGAGAGAGAGAGAGAGAGAGAGAGAGAGAGAGAGAGAGAGAGAGATGAGAAAATACAGCGTGGTAATGAAATTCGAATCCACTATTTTCTTTGTTTTTTTAGGAAAATCTGGAAAAAAAAAGTTTGTTCGACAAACTGCTATTTTACAACGTGATAATGGGAATGGCATGTCCCTTGTGGTTTTCCTCATCGATACACTTAACTTCCTCATACAACACTGCGTCAATTCGTCAGAATGGATTTTCGCAAAGCAGGAAACTCAACTGTTAGAACATGAATCACAATCAAGCGCTAACGTTTATCAATTCAACATTTATTTTTGTTTAAAAACTAGGTTTACGTATCACTAGACAAGCTTCTTAGGCATCTAAATGTATACGCGGCTTCTTTTACCAACACCCACATTAAAAGGAATATATTAATGATATTGTGGTTGCGAAACTAAACTTCAAGATTAAAAATAGCGACAGTAGGTCAATCCAAGAAGAATTCAATGAATAGCTCATCTTAGATTTTAATTTGTATTAATGAACGACCCTTGTGTAAGATCTTAAAACATGCTATTGATAATCTATACTGGACAAGAGCAAACATAAGGTTAGGATCAGTTGTTTTTGTTATTTTTTTTTATTTAAGACTAAACTACTTTAAAATAAAACATGTATAATCCATCCATAGTAATTCTGCCCGAGGGCAGGTCTTTCACTACAATCATAGCATTTTCATGCTATGCTTTGCAGCTTTACTAGGGAATTACAGGTGTGGTAGCTTCCCGTTGCTTTCCACACCGGTGAAGGATGATGATAATGATAAGGATGATGGTGATGGCCATATGATTTCGGGGACCGTTTGGGCCTTAAAGTTTTCCTGGCATTTGTCTTACAGGTGAGGAAAAAACCCGATAAAAACCTCACCCAGAAAAACTGCCCCGACCAGGGATCGAACCCGGGCCCGCTGCGTGACAAGGCAGCTCGCTACCTCGAGACCACAGCGGTGGACACATGTATAATGATGAATGCGATTGCTGGTTCGAGTCTCCACGGGGGAAGAAATTTTCTCATGGAATTTCAGGCAGTGTGGGACCGGTGCCCACCCAGCATGACTACACTTAGAAACGACTCCAGGTTGAGAAAACCAGCTATAACGGCTGGGGGATCCGACATGCTGACCACATGTCACCCCTATACTGGTTCGATGATCATCTACCTCTGTGATCAACACATGTGGGCATGAGGCCAGCAGCCGGCTGTGAGGCCAAGGGCCTTGTAGGCCTGTCGCGCTTGGAGACATGAGTTATATATCGATTGTTGTCCACAATCGATTCTATTAACCAAACATTTCGTACGATTTTTTTTTCTAATCCCACCACGTTGTATTTTATGACATTGTTGGCTTTCTCTCCTGGTATTGGCAGAATTATAATCCATTTGTTAGGTCGAGGCACCTGGAAGGCGGAGTTACGTTACCCCGATGATATGATGGGTGATAAATGATGATGAAGCACCAGGAGAGTTCTTAACATAAACTTCATCTAAATTCGAGACCATGGGCAACCACAGGAACATTTAAGAAAAAACTGTTATGTTCTGATCGGGAATCATACCCGGGACCTCATGAACTGTAGCCCATGAGGCTGGTCATAAGATTTTGAGAAAATAGAATTGTCGTTTTCATTACAATACAGTATTTGTTTAAATTAAAATAAATGAAGTTATTACTCTATGGTGTATAACTGTATTTCCATCATAGAGTAACATTTGATTATCTATAGCGAAGTCACAACAACAATGGCCACTACATTTTTAAGGTAACATCGAAAATACTGCTTTATGATTTGCTATTTGTCAGCATAAATTCAACTACATTATTTACAAGCACTAGGGGATTAGAGAGAAGAGCATGCGTGTTGGTTCGGGAGGTGCGACCAAGTAATTTATGGTACAAGTCAGGTATAAAACTGGAAATATGATCTCACATCCAAAAGTCACTCTCTGTCTTGTTAAGTTTTCTTAGTTACATTTTGTGAACGGATGTAGGTTAAAATATTTTATCTTTGGGTGTTGTCATAGCTCACTAAATCTAGACCACTTTCATCCGTGTATATTTTATTCTTTGTAATTATATAAATTAAATATCAGCTTTGTAGACAGGTACATATTTATTATAAAGTAGCTAATGTGTTTTACATGTTAATGTAATGTGTTTTTACCACCAGCCGTGCGCTGTTATGGTTGCCCGGGAATCTACTTATCCCGATCTTCTTGTCATCAATGAAAGACAAAAATGGTTATTGTGAGTTATCCGTAGAAGACAAACATATGCTGTCGCGGACTTTTTTATAGAGTTTTTGAGATATTCAATTCTGTGTACATTAATTTAGTATATTTGTTATGGTTTAGGCAGCGTAAGCCATTTAAGCTTCAAAATAGGGACTTCATTTCACGCTTTTCACTATAAAGGGTGATTTTTAGGGATGAAGGTGTTGAGTACCACAACTCTCTTATAGCCTATGTTCATCCCGGGAATCTCCTGAACATTTTTTTCAAAAAACCCCAACAAAATCGGATCAACGGTATTGCCGCGCATAGAATACATACATACAAACAAACAAACAATTATTTGTATACATTAGATGGAGCAGGGTACAGCTCGAGTCCAAGCTCTGTGTGTTTGCGGGGGGGTAGTGTGGGGACTGGAGGGAAGTACACTTCTCTGCTTCTCATAGTACTAACAGCTGAGACAGCAAATTCCTTTCAGTCACACGGAACTGGGTCCCATGAAGTAACCTTTTGAGCAGCCAGATTGAAAATATTCTAAAATGCTAACCAAACCAATCAAAACTTATTAGTTACGATCGATGCGAGACTGTTAACAATATCCTGGTTCTAACGTCAAGATAACATATGGTTAAAAAAATCTTATGCATATTATGTGTTTACTGCAATTTAAATCCGATATTTATGTACCAATATAACCACAAACTTTACCCCGTTTGTTTGTCCGGTTTGTGAAAGGTTATGCCAATTCAAATCCTAAATGTTGCTAATCTAAAATGTCACGCTAACGACATCATCGCAAAAGTTGTCGTAAATTGATTATAAAGTGGACAATTTCCAATAGCAGGGGATTCCTGACCACGTCCTGTTATCTAACGTACGTCACTTCCAGCCCACAGTTGCAATGTATCGTTATTTCCTCGTGTTATCTTGTCAGTGATATAACTCATTCACTGGCACTATCGAACCCATAGGTTCATGGCCGTGCGGACATAAGCTCTCCATACATCCCTATCCTGAGCTGTTTTCCAACCATCCCCTGTACAATCTACTTCCCTCAAATCATGGTTAATGTTATTCTCCCACCTCGTTCTTGGTCTACCAACTGTATTAAACATTTAATTTAATTTTTTTTAAAAAATGTTTACATGGCAAACTGTACAAATCTCAATCTTGCAGTTTTTCGAAAACCGTCTAATTAACGAAACGTAAATAAACATTCTGTGGTCTGTGGTATCTCGAATATAGCGTGATTCGGTTCTATCTCCGTCCGACAAGTTTTCTGGGGTTCTTCTTCATCTGTAAGACAAATGTCAGGAAAGTTTAAAGACTCAAATAATCTCATCTGGCCATCACAGCACCCTCAGCCTAGCTGCTGGGTCCATAACCCAGAAGTATAACACTGCATTCTTCGGACCACGGTTTGTAAAGCAAATTGTGCAACATCTCGTCAAAGGACCACAGCTCATGTCTTAATGAAAGTTTACTTGCATTATCCCTAAACATAGCTAGGTTTAAAACTGTTGGCGTATGCGCAAATCCTCTTTAGTTGATAGAAACTGTTAAACTTGCCAGTTTTATATTTCGTATGCCGGAATGGATAAAGACAGAGGGACGTCGTTTTCGCATTGTGTTTGGTCATGCTCTAGCTACAATAAGCAACAATATTACATTCATCTTGTTTTGTTTGAATGAATAATGTGTGTCTAAAATCTTTGTTTTGTCTCGTAGGTGACCCAGTTGTTGATCACTATTTCGGGGACTCGCTTTATGTTCTTGCATTGTCATAAATGTATTATTAAGCAGAGGTAAAAATCACTTCCCTAGTGATCGTCTCTCTGTGAGGTCCGCGAAACGTGGGGCACCTGAAACAACATGCAAAACTCGCCGCCCGCCAACTGCAACTCGGTAAAGCGCACCGAGCGCTCATATAGAGCTGCGGAAAAATTTCAAAGTCCAACATTTGGCAAAAAATTACAAAGTCCTCATCATTCCACCGGGAATAAAAGACCCTTCAGCGCAGGCCCATCTCCCGCCAATCCAGTATCCGAACCCGCGGTGAGACCAATCCAGCTCTCTGATTGGCTCACACGATACTTCACCAAAAAATAACAATATTAACAACGTTTAATATATTAATCACAAAATAAATCAACGTTAATAATAAAAAACTTTAATATAAAACAGTTATATCACGCATTTAAAGACGGAAAGACCGGTCGCTTTTCTAAACCAATCAACGCTCAAGTTAGCCTCACGTAGCCATTTGACGGGAAATAGCTGCTCACCAACGCGAAAAATATTATAATTAAAAGAAAAACATTTAAAAAATAAAATAAATCATAAGGAAAGGAGCCGGGTCATTAGCCATTCATCAACAATTATCAACTTTACTTCAACTAGCTGGGACAAATGGATTGTTGTCTAAGAACCCGGGGCTCCACTTAAACAGTGGACCGAAGAATCGCTAACCATCTCAATTCTTATAATGGGTGGTCAGAGGGCTTTTCCTCTCTCTCTCTCTCAAGGGAGAGATTAGAGAGGCTAAAAGACATCGCCTTGGAACGTGCGGGTGCTTTATTACAATCAAACAAAGGGATGCAATAGCCGCCCCATTAGGACTGCATTCAGTATTTCTTCAGAAATAGTGAGAGATTAAATGAAGGCGGTGAGGGAAGGTGGGAGGAAAAGGCGGGAGAAAAATGTGCGTCACGCAGGAACTGCATAACGTAAATAAATTCCTCACCAAATCGAATTTATGGTCCGATATTGATTATGGAATATAGCAGCTTGGAAGCAGGTTATTCATTCTACTTTATTTATTTTAATTTTTCAGACGGAGCTCAATGCAGTTTTGAATTCACAATTATAGCACTGTTTCGACCAATAAATGTAACATTTTAAGTGTAGTTAGAACCTTGTTCTAGCGATATATATATATATATATATATATATATATAAAGGAAAGACTGGAGAATGCTGAGTTTGCAGTGAAAGACCTGCACTTGAGCAGAACACTATGAATGAATATATAAAACTCCTGGCGCGACAGGCCTACAAGGCCCTTAGCCTACCAGCCGGCTGCTGGCTTCACATCCACATGTGTCAATCACAGAGATAGATGATAATAAGACAGTGTAGGGGTGACATGTGCTCAGCATGTCGAGTCCCCCAGCCGTTACAGCTGGTTTTCTCAACCTGGAGCTGGTACTTATTGTAGCTACCCAAATGCCTCACGATGCTGGGTGGGCACCGGTCCCATACTGGCCGAAATACCATGAGAAAATTTCTTCCCCCGTGGAGACGCGAACCAGCGCCAGTCCCGTAGCTCTGCGCCAAGGCTTCCTGCTTTAACCACTCGGCTACGGCGCGGGACGAATGAATATATATATATATATATATATATATATATATATATATATATATATATATATAAAATGTTAATTAAATTAAATTTATCGAGACACGTAGCGAGAAAACTCGGCGGCCGCTAGACGAACGATTAACTTACTTCAGATTTGATTTTAGTGAACGACTGATGAACCAGATTGGTTTACAACATTTTATTTATTTATTTGTTTATGTTTTGGGTCCCCAAGAGTTGTTTCAATATATACCACTAGGCTTTATATTTAAATATCTGTATAAGTTTACATATTCATTGATTTGTATTAAATAAAACACGGACAAACATGTGTCTCGCTGACTGAGCAAAATAACAAAAGAACAAAGTCCGATGTTTCAATTCGAGAATTGTTAATTACGAGCTTCGTTTGAATCTTTTCATTTGAACTGTTTATTTTATCAAGATTGTAGATAATCTAAATAGGCCTATTTGTTCCTACTGCCATTATAAAATGTGAAAATAATACATTGTAAAACGTGATAAGGATGCATTGTAAACAAGACGCTTTAATTACAGTAGACAGCATATTTATATTTGTGTACAGTCATATTCAAGAGTTGGCCTAAAATATGTTAATTGATTTGTTTAAAGAATCAACATATTTTAAATAATTACAGTTTTATTTGCAGTAGACAATATATTTATGTTTTTATTATTCATTTCATACATCTCAATGAAGGATAAATCATATTTCAAGAGAAAAAAAATACGCTTGGGGCTTGAACCCAGAACCTGAGCGTATAATTTTTCTCTTCAAATATAGAGTATATTTATATTTTTGTAGCGATATTTAAGAGTAGGCCTACATGTTAATTTGATTTGTTTTTTAAAATAAAGTAGACAATTAAATGATCCATCTTAACAAAAACATAATTCATCATTTGTCTTGTTTGTTAGGCCTCATAGACATGCGCATTTGTCCTTATTATGATTGTAAAATACTGTGTTATAAAATCAAGGTGCAGTGTTATTTATGGCTTTAATTTGATGCCAATAACAAAGAAATAATATCTGCGGACAGAACATGACTTGTGTAATTTTGACTGTCTCAATAACTCGCGAAAAGTTGGGTGTGGCGGGAATTTCTGAAGGTGAAATGAGACGCAAGTACAGTATACCTACATAGCAGACGTGCCAACATCTTATGTAATGAACAGTGTTGTGATTAATAAAGTCAACATTAATTACTGCTTCTGACACGTTACACTATGTTTGCGTCAGTAATCTTTTCTAAATTTTGAGTGGGGTTTGTATTTAAACCTTTTTTTTGAAGATAAGGTTACTATCAATAAATTACTTCAAAATAATGTATCAAATTCTAATAAAAAATTCTTATTTGTTTTATACTTTACTCCTAACCATCTTAAACTTAATCTTTCGATATCCATATTTTCTCTCTCTCCTTCTCCTCTTCTAATAAAAACAAATATCTATGTAGTCACTTCATCAACTTTGGGATTGTATAAACTTTCTTTGTTATAACTAGGGCTAGGATTTTTATGTACTAAAAGTTAAGATTGCAACATAGTATAATCAGAAGTTAGACTTCTGACTGTATTTTGTTTTTGTTCCACACACAAACAGTTGAGAAGTTCTGACTGCATTTTGTTTTGGTTCATACGTACAAACAGTTGACAAGTTAGAGTTCTGACTGCATTTTGTCTTGGTTTTACACACAAACAGAATAATAATATACGTGTGTACTATCTGGATTGTAACGTTACATTTTATTACATAAAAATCCTAGCCCTACTTATAAAATATTAAAAAAATAAATATTTTGTATTCTTATTTTTGAGGCATGAACATGTAAAATCATATCGCGCCAAGTATTTTTGTTTTAGATGAATATGTTCTATTTTTATTTAGAGACCTTTCAACATCTTTGAAATATTTAAAGAATCGCTGTACAAATTAGTGAATAAAGTGTAAAAAAATATGTTTGAATGCTGCAGCACTGAATATGAAACATGGTAATTCAAAGCAATAACAGGCCTATCTTCATTTAACTTGTCACATGTTGATCTTGAATCAGACAAGCGACTGTTGCTTTTCATGGTAGCTACTATCTTCATAATTGCGATTAAACTAAAAGATAATAACTAATTAAAAATATTCAGATTTTTATAAACATACATTTAAGAATATTTTATTCACTAATTTTGATTACAAGATTAAATAAACTCTGTTAGGGAATACAGGTTCATGTGAATCCTTCTGCAGTCCTCAGGTTAAACTTGTAGTTCTAACTAGGCCTATATTAAAGATCTATGTATTCCTGCGTTGTATTTTCTTTAGTAAATTGTTACGTGTCCACTTTTCGCAAATAAGTATAAATTACAACATGCAAGTTAATTCACAATGTTTCATTACTGTCTGAAAATTGTATATAGAGGTCCTGAGCCAAATAACGTCATGTATAGTTCCGTGAAAACAAAGACAAAACACTGTAGTGAACTGCACACATCTGCCACCTGATGGTGAAAAATAAAATATTTATGGAACATTTTTTTCTCAATTTTATATAAATGTAAAATTGATAAATAATTGAACTATATAAGTTGACGTTATTTGAGTCAACTGTCTTATTCTTTTTCTTATTTATGGACTTTGAACATCTGCCATAATATCGCATCTAGGAGCTTAGCCTAAAACAGTAAGCTGTGTATTTCTATTTGTGCTTGCCATGTATTATCTCGAGAAATTAACTTTCTTAATTCATTTAAATTATATAGCGTTGGTGAAGCGGGTTAAGGCACTGCGCTAGAAGCCAGAAGGTCGAGGGTTCTAGTCCCGGTGAGGTTAGGATTTTTAAACTGACCCAAACCTGGCGGTATTGTGGCCCTGGGGTCGACTCAGCTTCTAACGGAAATGAGTATCGGGAGCTTGTTCTGGGGGTAAAGGCGGCCGTCACGCAGGGCTGACATCAAGTGCCGATTCTCTAGAAAAGTAGGAGCCTTAACCTCCTACTGCCCCAAGGGCCTCCCGAGGCCTCTAGTGGGATCACTTTACTTTACTTTTAGTGTTGATAAAATGGGTCCTATATCCAGTATTTGCCTGGATTGTGGAAAACCAAGTAAAAACCTTATGTGGTTGATCGACACCCGATTTTGAACCCGGGACCTTCCCAATATGAGTTTCAAACGCTACCATCTGAGCCAAGTCGTTCAGTAGTTTTTACACTCTATTATATTATTTTAATTGTCTACGTTATAGTAATAACAATGGATACAATAGAGAAATCATAACAAAAAATAAATATAAAACTTAAAAACGCTATAAAATTATTTACACGTTCATAGTATTAATTACTGCTATATTAAATGGGACCTCATTAATCGAAATTAATCAATCTGGTTTGTTTCGTGAACTGAAATCAAATTACACGTGAAATATTATAGCATTTATGGGTCCATTATCATTTAATGACGCTAGAGCTTTTCATTCGTAAATGATTTATAACTGCCGATTAAAAATGAATAAACTTTTAATTGTACAATTCTGAGAACAAACGTTAAATGCTTAAATCCGGCGCATGATATTTTAATGTTTACTTTTAAGTGGCTTCAATAACTCGGCACAGACTATTGAGTAAAGTTATTTTAATTGAAGCAATTAATATCGGTATAACGAGGTTAATTTACTGCAATTTTAAACTTTAATTATGCATCTTTTAGTGTTACGCGAAACAGAATATTATTACGCATTATAAACATTTGAACAAACACAATAATGGATACTAATGAAAAGCTATTATGATCCATAACTGACTTTTTAAAAATATGGTAATTCCAACTAAAACCAAGTTTTATTTATCAGTTACACGTAATAAACAAAATCAAATCCTGGCTTAAAAGAATGAAATTAACAAAATGGGGCTAGTTAAATAAATGAACATCTAGAGAATGGCCAAAGTCACGTGATTGCTTAATGCGCATGTCAAACATTTTCCCGCGTTTTTAAAATCTGAAAATTTGATTCTTCAGGACCTGAATAGAGGGAAAACAATATTAATTCGTTTCCAAACCGAAAATAAATTTGGTAAAAATGTTACAGGATAAAAATGACGTACTTACATTTAACAGTTGCGCATCACATGTCGCTGAGCCAGCAGCGCAACATGAACTGACCAGACAAACCCGTCATCCTTGCCAATCTCTCTCACTCTGATGGCGTCATAGTGTTTACGTATGCGACTCTACCCATGTGTCGTCCTTTATGTCTGGTTCCTTTAATTATTTTTCCACTCTTAACTGTCCAGCATTTCAATTTGAAAACGCAGCCATTTTTATAGTAGTAAACACAATTCATCATCATGCTTCACGGGTTAGGTATTTGTTTGTTCCGATCTCACATCTGTTCAGCCCAGAGCTTTCTTGGTCTTCCTACCGATCTTCGTCCTCAAGGATTATACATCAGTACCATCTTTGGTATCCTATCCTCTGTCATTCTTTGCAGATGTTCTGTCCAATTGTTGCTGTGTTCTTCTATTTGTTGAAGAAGTGGTTGTACTTTTAGTTCCTCTCTAATATTCTCATTTTTAATATGTTCTTCTCTTGTACAACCTTTCACAGTCTGTACGAAGCTCATTTCCGCTGCCTGAATTTTACTTTTTTTTTTCTGTTTCCTTCAGGACCCAGGCCTCACTTCCATACATCGCCACTGGTAGTGCCATCGCCGAGTAAAATCTTAGCTGTGTATCCTTTCTTACTTTGTTCCACAGTGTTCGTCTGATTGTTCCACAAATGTGTAGAAATGTCTGCATTTTCTTATTTATATCTTGTCCTTCTTCATAACTTATATCGCGGCCACTAAATAGATTTTTTTATAAAAGTTTTAAAATCAAAGGTCGCGTCTAGAATATTTATTTTTCCAGATCATTATCCAATAGTCGGTATCGATTGACTGATTACAACATTCGCCTCTGGTTTCGAGGTTGGGGCTTCAAATCCGGCCGGAGTCGATGGAATTTTAAAGGCGTATAAATCCTGAATCGGCCGCGGTGGACTAGTGGTTATGCTCCTTGCCTCTGGTCCCGAGGGTCGCGGGTTCATACATGGCCGTGGTCGATGGATTTTTTTAGGATGCAGAAATCCAAGGAGCAAGTCCTCTGGGAGGGACTTTAAGCCGTGGGTCCCGAGTCTGAAGATTTTCAGCCCCATTAAAAGATCCTCAAGCCTGAATAAAAAAAAGGTTCCGAGCAAAATTTAACCGATCTTCCTTCATCCAAGTAATACTTTCGTTTCCTACTAGATGTCTCCTCGAGGCGATGTACTAACCACATGCCACCCGCTGATATCTATAGGGAAATAAGCGTAACTTAATTAGTCTAGATAAGAAACTTGCCACTAGGGGTTCAACAAGAAAGAATCTATCTATCCACCCTCCAAATTTGAATTTTCGTGCTAATGATTTCAGTAATTGGAGAACGTCGTTAAAGAAAAATAGTACCTACTTATCCAATCGTACTTGGCATTCCCAGGATCATCATCATCATCAGAGTATTTAACAAATGATCCAGATGAATTATATACTGATGAGGTAAAGATAAAGAAGAGCGATAGTTTACGTTATTTGGGATCAATTATAGAGAAAGTTGGAACATCAAATAAAGAAATAGCAAAAAAGGATCAGTAACGGAAGAAAAACCATAGGAATGTTAAACTCTATACTATGGAGTAAAAACATCATTAACAGAACAAAACAACTAATTTATAAGTACATACTAGAAAGTATAATGGTATATGGATCGGAAGTTTGGACACAACAACATGTCAACAGAATAACTGCACTTGAAATGGATTTTTGGAGAAGAGCTTGCAGAAAATCTCGACTAAAAAAATTAGAAATACAGAAATTAGAAAATGGATGAATGCAGAAAGAAGTATAATGGATGAGATTGAACACAGAAGGCTAAAATTGTATGGACACGTAAGAAGAATGCAGGATGGAAGACTACCAAAGGTTTCTATGCATGGCAAATGGAAAGAAGGAACAGAAAAGGAAGACCAAGAACAACCTCGAAGAATAACATTCAGAATTCAATGAGGAAATTTGGTGTAACGGATGAGGACACAGAGGACAGAGAACGATGGAGAACTTTAATTAAGGGAAATTTGTGAATGTTTGTTACAAACTGATGGTCTGTAAGTCCGTAGTCATTTATATTTATTTATTTTTTTATTTTTAATTGGTGTTAATTACGTGCATGGAAGCTTCTTGTAGGAAAAACACCCAGTTCGTAGACCAAGAATGAGGCGGGAGAATAACATTAACTATGATTTGAGGGAAGTAGATTATACAGAGGATGATTGGTAAACATTGGCTCAGGATAGGGATGTATGGAGAGCTTATGTATACCAAGCCATGAACCTAGGGGTTCGATAGTGCCAGTGAGTTATTCAGTTAGGCCTATAATGAACTGAATTTGACAACTTTTAAATTTAGTTGTAATCTGAATTAATTATTTAAATAGCGCCACTCATGAAAACACAAGATTTAATTGGAAAGTTGTACGTCTGTTACTAGAATCCTCGAAATAAAATAAAAACAACATTTAGGCGCAATAATGTAATAAACACAAAAGGCGACAGCGGCAATACAATAGTTATTATGGAAAAGAAGGAATACATCAATCAAACCAAACAATTTATAAAAGAAAATAATTCCAAAAAAAATGTTATGGTTTAAGCAGCGTAAGCCTATAAGCGTCCAAAGAACTTTTTTCACGTTTTCCACTACAAAGGGCAATTTTAAGGGTGTAGGAGTTGAGTATCACAACTCTCTTATAGCCTTTGTTCATCCCGGGAATCTCCTGAGCATTTTGCAAAAGCCCCATCGCAATAGGATCCACGGTGTGGCCGCGCATAAAGTACAAACAAACATTCATTTTTATATATTAGATTAAAATTGCGTGAAATAAGAACATTAAAACCAGTAACTACAATTTGTATTCTATTTTTATGTAACTCGGATATGAAAGTTGTATCGATGGGGCAATACGCGAGTAATGTAAAAAATTACAAATAGGCCTAAAATGAACCGAATTTGACACTTTTAAATACAGTTGCAACGCGAGTTAACTATTTAAATTGGGTCACTCTTATAAAAATAAAAGACTTGATTGGAAAATTGTAGACATATTACTAGAATCCAAGGTTTGGGATTTCTTCGTCGTATTTAAGAGAACAACAAGTTTTGTAGTTTAAGCGGGATTACAACGTGCCTCGTGGGAAACAACGTGGGCCGGGTTCGAGTCCAAGGACGATCCGTGGTTTTCCCCACTACGTCACTACGAGATGTAATTATATTCCTGCAGTTGGCAAACCTGGTGTGACCTTGCTTCACCAAATTCGCTAGCCAACCTGTTCCACTCATAAGAACGTGGAGCTGCGATTTCTTTATTTGAACGTTTTAATGTCAAGTATTTTTCACAAAGATAATTTTAACAGAACAATAAATAAATTAAAAGAACAAAAATATTTAAAAAATAGAAAATTACAAATATATCAAACTATAATTCAGAGCATTTTAACATATGGTGCTGAAGTCTGGCAAATTCCTACCAACGAAATGAAAATAATTTTAAGTACAGAAATGGATGTTTTAAGAAGATCAGCTGGAAAATCTAGAATGGATAGAATACGAAATAAAGAAATAAGGGAAATTATGGGTGTACAAGAGGAGCCGGACATCATAGAAAAGAAAAGATTACAGTGGTATGGCCGTGTTAAAAGAATGCCAGAACAAAGATTGCCTAAATTTGTTATGGAATGGATCCCAATGGAAAGGAGGAAGACCGAAGAAAACTTGGATAGAAGGGGTATACGCAGCTATGATTGTCAGAGGATTGGAGGAAGATCAATAGATGGACAGAGAGGAATGCAGTTGGTTTCCGGAAGACGGCGGCAGCTGCCGTGATACCGGATGATGATAAATAAGGATTAAAATGAAACAAATACAGTGAAGCAGTTTGAAAAGTCTGCACTGAACTGATCAAGTATAGAAGAAGGCATGCAGCTTGGAGAACTATTCAAGAGGTAAATATGGAAGGAAATGAAGAAGTTTGCACAGTTGATTCGAAGTAAATGCTTCTGCTAGCAAATAAATAACATTACAATCGCATTCGATTGTGGTTTGTTTATTTAAGATACATGGAGTAGCTAATCCAGAGCATTTTCATTAATTGTTCTCAGTCGAAAGGACAATATCGGTTTGCATATAAATATCCTGGGCTTAAAGGGACCTCAGGAGAACATGTACTAAAAACATTTTGTATTCCTCTGATGTCTGTTCTATATACGGCCACGTCGTAATCCCTGGACATTTATAACGGCTAAGTTGTGGAATGACGAAACATGAGTCCCTGCTCTGCATTCGATCCGTTCAGGAACTCGCTTATAATTCTCACAGAGGATGTAAGTATTATAAAATAAATAAGGGTAAAATATAAGAAGATAAAATTAATTTTCATGCCTCCAAATTCACTATTGTATTGCAAGTGTGGTCAATATATATACTATTACAATCCCACTTGAAAATGAAGATTGAAGACACTATTTTAGATTATATTAAAACTCATCAATTAATATGGTACGGACATGTCCAGCGAATGGAAAAGGATCGGCTACCAAAATGTGTTTTGGAATGGAAACCTGAGGGAAGACGAGGCAGAGGAAGACCTAAAACCTCCTGGAGTCAGGGAATATATTTATACATGAAGGAGAAACATCTACAACCAGGAGATTGGATGGACCGACAAAATTGGCTATTAGGAATCGGAAGATGTCAAAGACATTAATCAACCGATGATCTATATATATATATATATATATATATATATATATATATATATATACAATCCCACGTATTGTCAGGAAACGTTAAGGCCCAAATAGTCCCTGAACATCATATGACCATCAAAATCATCTTGTTCTTGTAAGCCCATGCTTTCCCTTAGCAGAGATTTAGGCGCTCTCCCGCTACAGGGAAGAATTTGAACCATACTAATTTAATTACACTTGTTTTCGTATAGATGTCACTTGAGTGGTCCGTGGTCAGCGTCCCGCCTCATACTGACATCTAGGAAACCAAGGTAGTACAACGTAGGACGGGAAAATTCGGTAAATTTTGCTTAGAGGCCTTTTTATTCAGGCTTAAGGATCATTTACGAGCCTGAAAATCTTCAGACTCGGGACCCACGGCTTAAAGTCCCTCCCGGAGGACTTGCTCCTTGGATTTTTCCATCCTAAAAAGTCCATGGACCCCGGCCGGATTTGATCCCGCGACCCTCGGGACCAGAGGCAAGGAGCATAACCACTAGTTCACCACGGCCGATCATCATTATTCATAGATTAAGTTTAGAATTAAGGACTCTCCTGGTACACCACTATCATCATGTCATCGGGGCAACGTAATTCCGCCTTTCAGGTGCCCCAACCTCAATTACGCTAATATCAAGAGAGAACACTAGAAATGTTGAAATCACAACCTGGGGCATCGAATTAAATAAATCCTACTCATATCTCAAATATTAATATTTACGAGCCGCAAATATTTGAAATGTGCGTAGAAGTTTATAGTAATGATAGGAGACGGTAGCTCGAGGAATGTAGCAAACGTTAATCACGAATGTAGAGTATTTGAAAAAAAATTAAACATGTTTGCATAGAATTAAGTATAGACTTTCTCCTAACAGTAAACTGTTGTCAACTTGCTCCAAGCAGAACGTCCTACTTTGTTGATGGAATTTCCCTGTGATGCTAATTGCATAAGCAATAGCTATACTGTAAATAAAATTAGACACCACGAAAGCATACAGTTTATTACTAAATTATATTCTTGATTCAAGTGTGTAGTTATGTGTTTTGTAATAGTTTTAATTTGTCAAAATATTTAGTCTAACCTCTCCCTTTATGTTACTTTCACCTCTCGGATATCTTACAAAACACAGGACTTAATTCTGAATAACATCCGCAAACGTTTTTGACCACACAAATACATGGAAGGCCTCCTCGCATAAGCGACCAGATCAATAGCGAGGGCACCTTCGAGACACACAACAATTCGCTCAAACATCCATACCATACAAGGCGAATTGATGAATGGGTGATTTTGACATCCTGATGATGTCTATGAGTGCATTGCACAACCAAAGTCTAAGACACGACCCGGTTTTTCGATTGTTTTAATGTTTCCATAACAACCATATGTCGTCATCATCATCATAGTACATTCACGAATTTAGGCCATTTGTTGACCTGTTTCGGCCTCAAGAGAAACACCATCCAAAAGTCATAGGAAGAAAGGGGTGAGTACAGCTGTGGCCGGTGGCAAAATAAACCGGTAAGGATATTTTTCTGTAGCCATTACAGGTTTCCTGCATTTTCCAAATGGTCCCACCAACGGATCTCTGGATTAGAGGAAGAATGTACAAGTCATATTTATTTTTCGTCATCAAGTAGATGGAATTTCAAGTCTCGAACAGTGAATCCGTATTTGAAAATCAAGAAGCTAAAATTTATTAAGAAATTGGAAAATTCTTACCGTAAAAATACAACCGTCAAGAAATGCGGACATGGGTTCTACTGGGGTAAAATTTTCCGGAGGTCAAATAGTCCCCCATTCGGTTCTCCGGGCGGGGACTACTTCAGGGAACCCATGCCAAAGGCTCAAACACAGGGACATGTTCCTAGGAACATGGAATGTTAGGACTTTATACAATAGCGGGGCACTAGAGATATTAACGCGGGAATTGGATAAATCGCCCTTGGATATAGTCGCTTTACAGGAAGTTAGGTGGCCAGGAGAAGGTAGTCAGGAATCAGGAAGCTTTTCATTATACTATGGGGGTGCAGAAAGACCTGCATTTGGAACGGGTTTTTTAGTCAGGAGGAGGATCCTATCCGCTATCCGAGATATTAAGTTTGTTAGTGATAGGATATCATACATAATTCTAAAGGGTAAACGACATGATTTTATAATTGTAAATGTACATGCCCCCACAGAAGATAAAGATGACAAGATCAAGGATGAATTCTACGAAGAATTAGAATGCTTATTTGATAGCCTTTCACGATATCATATGAAAATTGTCTTAGGAGATTTTAATGCAAAAGTGGGGCGGGAAGATATATTCAAACCAACAATAGGCAAATTCAGTCTTCATGAAGATAGTAACGACAACGGGGTTAGATTAGTCACATTTGCCACATCAAAGAATCTCGTTGTTAAGAGCACAACATTTCAGCATAAGGATATTCATAAATACACCTGGACGTCCCCAGATGGAGAAACTCGGAACCAGATAGATCATGTATTAGTGGATAAACGCTGGCACAGTAGCATCATTGATGTTAGATCAGTTAGAGGGACAGACTGCAATTCAGATCATCATCTGGTCAGGGTGAAAATCAGACAACGGCTATCGCTTATGAGAGGGAACAAACGCTAAAGATGATTCTGTAAAATATGAATTAAAAAACTTGAAAAATGATGAAATGCGGCA
Organism: Diploptera punctata; assembly: GCA_030220185.1. NCBI lineage: Eukaryota > Metazoa > Arthropoda > Insecta > Blattodea > Blaberidae > Diploptera > Diploptera punctata. The sequence goes on from JASPKZ010008756.1 coordinate 160,252, forward strand.
AGAATACCAAATCAAAATTTCTAATAGATTTGAAGTACTGGAATCTTCAGATGACAATGTGGCAAACGAAGAAGAAAACTGATATAAATAAAGAATGGGAGGCTATAAGAGATACTATTAAATTGTCAGCATTAGAAAGCATTGGTTGTTTAAAAAAGAGGCAAAACAAGAAATGGTTTGATGAGGAATGTGCCGACATTGTAAAGAAAAGAAAGCTAGCAAAAATTAAATGGTTACACGAGCCAAATGAGGTAAATTTAGAGCAGTTGGGTAGTGTTAGACGGGAAACCACCAAGTTACTAAAGAGTAAAAAAGAGGGAATATTTGAGAGAGAAGATTAATGATCTTGAAATGAATGCAAAGAATAGGAACATTAGAGAATTATATCAGGGAATAGTATAGAGAAGAAAGGGTTTCAGGCTAGAACAAATATAATTCGGAATGAAAATGGGGATATGATTGCAGATTCTAGGAGTATATTAAATAGATGGAAATGTTACTTTAATCAGCTATTAAATGTACACACAGAACAGGACATTGAGGAGGATAAGTTACAGACAGCAGAAATGTTAGTCGCAGAGCCAAGTGCATTAGAGGTTGAAATGGCGATTGAAAAATTGAAGATGTATAAAGCATCAGGTTCAGATGAGATCCCAGCAGAACTGATAAAATCAGGGGGAGAAAAATTGATGGGCAAGATACGCTGGTTGCTTAGTATGATTTGGGAAAAAGAAGCTCTTCCAGATGAATGGAAGGAATCAATTATCATACCAATTTATAAGAAAGGAGATAAAACTGATTGCAACAACTATAGGGGCATTGCATTACTTTCAACTTCGTACAAAATTCTAACAAATATATTAGTAAGCAGACTTACTCTCCCTATATTGATGACATTCTAGGAGATCATCAATGTGCATTTAGAAGAAACAGGTCTACAACAGATCAGATTTTTAGTATAAGACAGATTTTAGAAAAGAAATGGGAATATAATGGTACTGTACATCAACTATATGTAGACTTCAAAAAAGCATATGATTCAATTAAGAGGGAGAAGTTATATAGTATCCTGCTGGAGTTTGGAATTCCTAAAAAGTTAGTTAGACTTATACGAATGTGTCTAAATGGCTCAACGAGTAGGGGGCGTGTAGGCAAACAGTTTTCAGACACTTTTGAAATCCAGAATGGGTTAAAGCAAGGAGATGCACTATCTCCTCTACTATTTAATTTTGTACTAGAGCATGCCATTAAATCTTTGGAGAATGAGAAAGGCTTACAACTCAATGGTATTAATAAGCTGTTAGTTTATGCTGATGATGTAGTACTACTGGCCGATAGCGAGGAGATACTAAAGGCCAACACGCACACACTATTGAGTAACACTAAGAAATTAGGACTGGAAGTAAATATCATTAAAACTAAATATATGGTCACACGTAGAAATGCATTATATAATGGAAATGGACAGCTAATGACAAATGAGGGAAATTTTGAGGAAGTGGCTGAATTCAAATACCTAGGAACAATAATCACAAATAGGAATGAGATGCACAAAGAAATTAAACATAGGCTCAATTCTGGGAAATGCATGCTATTATGCATTGCAGAGACTTTTGATGTCCCAACTCCTTTCAAAAAACGTTAAGCTGAAAATATATAAAACTATTGTTCTACCAGTTATATTATATGGGTGCGAAACATGGACTCTTACTTTAAGGGAGGAAAGGAGATTACGAGTATTTGAGAATAAAGTTCTTAGGAAAATTTTTGGGCCAAAGAGAGATGAACAGACAGGTGAATGGAGAAGACTACATAACAATGAACTACATGGTCTTTATAGGAAGCCAGATATAATAAGAACAGTTAAGTCCCGTAGACTGCGATGGGCAGGACATGTTGCGCGTATGGGGAATGAAAGACGTGCATGGAAACTTCTTGTAGGAAAGCCAGAAGGAAAACGCCCAGTTGGTAGACCAAAAATGAGGTGGGAGAACAACATTAACTATGATTTGAGGGAAGTAGATTATACAGGGAATGATTGGAGAGCATTGGCTCAGGATAGGGATGTATGGAGGGCTTGTGTCCGTGCGGCCATGAACCTACGGGTTCGATAGTGCCAGTGAGTAAGTAAGTAAGTAAGTATTGGAAAATTCTTCGCAGTCAGATAAAACTTTGCAGGAAACACGAGATCTCACATTCAATTTGATGAAAGTAGATTTTTTAAAATATTTTTGGTTGGAATTTTTTTGTAGGGTAATGCCTGACATCAAAATTCTATGTAGGTAAATCCAGTGAAGGTAGATTGAAACCATGAAGGTAGATGGAGGTACGCGTATCGCTCAATACAGAACATCTGTTGGAGCATCGAACAAATCTACGAAGTGAAAACTTGGAATAGGTCCTGGAAACTCAAACCCAGGCTCGATTTCTTGGTTGGACCCGGGCCCATCGCTACTTGCACGAGTATATGTTGCGCATTATTTCATTTTTCTGGAAAACATATGTAAATTTTAAATGGGAGCTTTCCAAGAAGCGAGTGTTTGCTACCAAACAGCATTATAAGGAGTAAATGGTTAACGTAAATACTATCAACCTTAGTTTTAATTTTATTGACCAGATTCTGCAATCGGTTGACCTCACAAGGTTGAATGGACCATTTTCCAGATGCTTTGCTCAAAGAAAAACAATTATATCATACAGCCGCCATGCCTCTGGGATGCCAGCCAGATATACCTTAATAATTATACAACAGAAGTGGTCAAATACGAATTCTATAAACCTATGAAAGTTTAAAACAAAATGGAAAGAACTTAGTTCTATATTTTTTAGGTACTAAAAAAATTCAGAATTCAATAAAAAGTAGTCATTAGTATGAATATAAAATTGACATTTGTTTCTCATATCTGACAATGTTTTCATATATCATTTTCGCACCTTAATTTCTCTTATACATAAGAGCGTTACATATATATATATATATATATATATATATACACACACATTATAATTAAATTCTGATATTTAGCAACGAAAATCAAATATTATATATAAAGATTTAGGTAATTAAGGAAATTTTAATATACTTTGGCGTCGTGTCGTAGCCGAGTGGTTAAGGCAGGAAGCCTTGGCGCAGAGCTACGGGACTTGCACTGGTTCGAGTCCCCATGGGGAGAGAAATATCCTCATGGAATTTCGGCCAGTATGGGACCGATGTCCCCCAGCATCGTGAGGAATTTGGGTGGCTGCATTAAGTACGTAGCGCCTCCAGGTTGAGAAAATCAACTGTAACGGCGGGGAGACCCGTCATGCTGACCACACGTCACCTCAATACTGGAAGGATTATCATCTGCCTCTGTGATTAACACATGTAGATGTGAGGCCAGCAGTCGGCTAATAGGCCAAGGGCCTTCTAGGACTGTCGCGTTATGAAGTTTTCTTTTTTTAAATATACTTTGAATCTATACTATTACTTTGTCATTTTGACTACATGCGTAACAGGAATAACAATGAAGGCAAAGTAGACATATCTCTGTAGGGTGAAAAACTGTTTTCTTTCGAAATTTATGTTTAGAGGCAGCCTCGAATTTACGTAACCTCCTATCTTATGATATTTATGCGAAGAAAAAACAAAATAAAGGACCTATGCGTAAGCAGTTATTTCTTTGTAAGGTTTGTGCTTCAAATCAAACTTGATCCTTATCTCAAATTTTTGTGCTGAAATGTGATACCTTCGGAGGATACACACTACTAGATCACAAAAAACATGAAGACATCTTAGAAGAATTACACATGGAACCTTTAGAAAACAAAATCTCTGATTATAAGTCAACATGGATGCAACATGTTCATCGAATGGAAGATCACAGAATACCCAAACAAATGTTAAGATATCAACCTGCAGGAAGAAGACCAGGACGTCCACTCAGAAGACTTCTGGATGGTGTTTCTCTTGAGGCCGAAACAGGTCAACAAATGACCTAAATTCGTGAATGTACTAAGATGATGTGGGGACACTTGCAGCAGCTTTACTCTACCATTGAATTTACAGACCACAGTACGTTCAGATGCACTGGGATTTCCAACTTCCATGTCACGTGATATTCATCAAAGTTCATAATTCAAATGGTTTCTGCAATTCACTTCTCACCTTTCCAACTTTAAAGGTGGTGGAATCTGTGAGTCGTGTTTGCGTTGTTAAAATAAAATAAAAATCTATTTACGAAGGAAAGTGAAAGTAATTTTGCCCGTTGCGAATCTTCGAATAAAACTGCCCTTTCATCACTTCGAAATAAATTGAATCCATATTTACACATTGGTTTTATTTGACTATTTAACTCATGCCCCAAATGGGAGTCAATGACCAATCACGTTTCAATGATTTCTGTTTTACAACCAATCAGAGTCGTGTTTCACGAAATATTTATCAGTGTTATAATTACCACATTAAACAAAGCTCCTCCTTTTTAATATTCTGAACAGGTCTGACCGTTATTTTGCAGTCACTGAGCCTATAAGAAATACGGCTACCAGATTGTATATATAGTGCATACATATCAACATTTGTAGCAATTGATTATACCACCAAAAAAAGAAACTACTGTTTGCACTTTCTTAAATGTATTTTTTCCCAGGTAATAATCCAGAAAAATATAATTGTCATATTTACATCATACATCAGAAATGAATTAATATACAGATTGATGTGTTTCATTTTTTCTCCACTAGAGAGCATTCTTACAATATTGCGTTCCTTTGGCAATAAATAGTATGATCTGGTTGCAGTGATAAACATAAGAAGCAGATGAAGCGTACCTATCGTTTCTCATTTGTTTTCAAACATCGCCGTTTACATTAAATATATAAATATTTTGAAATAACTACAGTTAAATAATGATTTGTGAGTAAACAGCTTAATTTTATTCGTTAAATAGTCCTAACAAATGCCACTCTTGATTTCCAAATTCTCTAGATAAATTCACTCCTAACTTCGTGAGTCGTGAATTTATCGATAATTTGGAAATCAGTCGTGGCATTACTTATGAAAAGAACATCATGCGAGAGGATAGTGATGTAAGTAATTCCAGATCAACTCGGTTTACAATCGCTAAATTAGTAAGAATACGGCACAAAAGAAACTTGATGGCGTCATTTTGAGGAAGCGTGAATATAAGAGATTCGTGGTATTTCCGTTGGCTGAGTAACGGCACGACAATAGAGTCCATGGTCACTTTCACCTATGCCCCAACACGTCATAGCTTCTCTTTTATATTCACACTTTCTTTTTTTTTTTTTTCTGAATAGGCCTTTTTAATCATCTCACACATTCGAATGGAGGAAAATCGCATCACAATACAGTCATAGCAACTTTCATCTTTCCGTAACTAACTCACTGGCTCTATCAAGGCCGTAGGATCATTACTGCGGACATAAGCTCTCCATACATCCATACTCACTTACTCACTGGCACTATCGAACCCGTAGGTTCATGGCCGCACGGACATAAGCTCTCCATACATCCCTATCCTGAGCTAATGCTTTCCAATCATTCCCTGTATAATCTACTTCCCTCAAATCATAGTTAATGTTATTCTCCCACCTCATTCTTGGTCTACCAACTGGGCGTTTTCCCTCTGGCTTTCCTACAAGAAGCTTCCATGCAAGTCTTTCATTTCCCATACGTGCAACATGTCCTGCCCAACGCAGTCTACGAGACTTAACTGTTCTTATTATATCTGGCTTCCTATAAAGACCATGTAGTTCTGTTATGTAGTCTTCTCCATTCACCTGTCTGTTCATCTCTCTTTGGTCCAAAAATGTTCCTAAGAACTTTATTCTCAAATACTTGTAATCTCCTTTCCTCCCTTAAAGTAAGAGTCCATGTTTCGCACCCATATAATATAACTGGTAGAATAATAGTTTTATATATTTTCAGTTTAACGTTTTTTGAATTATTATTATTATTATTATTACTATTATTATTATTATTATTATTACTATTATTATTATTATTATTATTATTATTATATTGCTAAAACTCTTTTTTTTCAAAATTAAAAACATACAGGCTAATATATTATAGACCTATATATTTTTGTCATATTGTAAAATAATAATAATAATAATAATAATAATAATAATAATAATAATAATAATAATAATATCCCTTCAACCGATGGAAAGATCAGTTTTTGTAGTCGCAGAACGGGCATCATCACCCAATACTACATTCGGAAGAAGAAGAAGAAGAATAATATAATTAATCAATTGAGTTGGTGTTTACTTGATGAAAATCCATATTCATTAATTAGTACAAAGTATTACGTTGTATGGTGCAGAGACTTTAGGTAGATAGCAAGCAAAAAAAAAATTAAATATTGACAACAGACATAGATTTTTGGCGAAAGGCATCAAGAAAATCAAGAAAGGAGAAAATTAGGAACCAGAAAATGAAAGAAATAATGAATGTTAAACATAATATTATAGAAGTAATAGAAGAACGAAGATTGAAATGGTATGGACAACTGAGGACGATGGAGAATAATAGGATCCCAAGAATGGATTGGAATGCTGAAGGCAGGAGGAGGCGGGGGAAACCCAGGGAGCAGTGGATGGATCAAACATAATTAGCAGAGATGTCAAAGGAGATCCTGAGAATAGAAATCTGTGCAAAATACATTTGGGTGAAGAATAACTACTTTAATGTGCAGAAAATCGATAATAATAATAATAATAATAATAATAATAATAATAATAATAATAAAATAATAATAATAATAATATAATATAAATGGATCTACAAAAACAAAGCAAATGGAACGAGGACAATGAATCGTAGCAGAAAGAAAAAGTTTTATTAGTTCTAAATTATGCCTATATTTTCTTAAACATATTTATATCAGGTTCTACTGTTACAAGTATTTTTAACGAAAATATTTATGAAATTATTTACGTCTCGTAGACTGCGATGGGCAGGACATGTGGCACGTATGGGGAATGAAAGACTTGCATGGAAGCTTCTTGTAGGAAAGCCAGAGGGAAAACGCCCAGTTGGTAGACCAAGAATGAGGTGGGAGAATAACATTAACTATGATTTGAGGGAAGTAGATTATACAGGGAATGATTGGAAAGCATTATCTCAGGATAGGGATGCATGGAGAGCTTATGTCCGCGCGGACATGAACCTACGGGTTCGATAGTGCCAGTGAGTAAGTAAGTATTTAATTTTTGGGCTTAATATTTTTATTATGAAAACTTAACAAAACATAGATATTTATCCATTATGTGTTTGTGAGTCACGTTTGTAGGTGAGTCACAAATAATCTAACTCGTAATAATTAAAATAAACCTCATTGTGTCACCTCCTTTAAATATTACATACGTTTTTATCTTTAATAATAATTTAAAGGTGATATATGTTAGTAGAAAGTAAACAGTTCGTACCATTGCCATATCTCGTTCTACAATAACATCAAGTGTTGAAACTCCTTGGTACCTGAACACCAACCACCACTGTGCTGTCAAGGGAACAAGATGTTAAATATAAAGTTAAAAACTCCTGGCGCGACAGGCCTACAAGGCCCTTAGCCTACCATCCGGCTGCTGGCCTCACATCCACATGTGTTAATCACATAGGTAGATGATACTCAGCCAATGTCGAGTCCCCTAGCCGTTATAGCTGGTTTTCTCAACCTGGAGCCGCTACTTATTGTGGCTACCCAAAAGCATCACGATGCTGGGTGGGCACCGGTCCCATACTGGCCGAAATTCCATGAGAAAATTTCTTCCCCCATGGAGACTCGAACCAGCGCAAGTCCCGTAGCTCTGCGCCAAGGCTTCCTGCCTTAACCACTCGGCTACGGCGCGGAACAAAGTAAAGTGATCCCACAACAGGCCCGGAAGCCCTTGAGGTAGTAGGAGGTTAAGGCTCCCACTTTTCCTAGACAATCGGCACTTTATGTCAGCCGGGTTGTCAGCCCTGCGTGACGGCCGCTTTTACCCCCAGAACAAGCGTCTGGTACTCATTTCCGTTAGAGGCTGAGTCGACCCCAGGGCCATAGTGCCGCCAGAGGGTTTGGGTCAGTTTAAAAATCCTGACCCCAACGGGACTTGAACCCTCGACCCTCCGGCTTGTAGCTCAGTGCCTTAACCACTACGCTACGGCGTGCCCCAAATATAAAGTTAGTACCTGGTAAGTCAGTCGTCCTCAACTAAATTATTAAACTTTATCAAGTAGTGCTTAGATGGAGGCCTTTCACAAAACGTTTCATCTTCTGCATTTTAACTGGTACTGATGTTGTAGGTCTGCAGGTGTGTTCTCATTGAGTAGGTTTGTATTCTTTGCTTCTTTTAGAATTTCTGTATCTTCAAAGATGCTAATCTCGTTGGTTCTAAAAGAAGCAAAGAATACACACCCACACACCTAAATCCGTTGTACAACTTAAACAATAGCTTCAGTAACAGTGAAAAGCAGAAGATGAAACATTGTTTTTGAAAGGCCTCCACATTGGAACTATTTGATGAAGTTTAATATTTTAGTTGAGGACGACTGACTTACCAGGTATTTAATATCTTATTACATAACCTATCGGCCGCGGTGGACTAGTGGTTATGCTCCTTGCCTCTGGTCCCGAGGGTCGCGGGTTCAAACCCGGCCGGGGTCGAAGGATTTTTTTAGGACGGATAAATCCAAAGAGCAAGTCCTCCGGGAGGGACTTTGAGCCGTGGGTCCCAAGTCTGAAGATTTTCAGGCTCGTAAAAATCCTTAAGCCTGAATGAAAAGGTCTCTAAGCAATATTTACCGAATTTTCCCGTCCTAGTACTACCTTGGGGCACGCCGTAGCGTAGTGGTTAAGGCACTGAGCTACAAGCCGGAGGGTCGAGGGTTCAAGTTCCGTTGGGGTCAGGATTTTTAAACTGACCCAAACCCTCTGGCGGCACTATCGCCCTGGGGTCGACTCAGCCTCTAACGGAAATGAGTACCAGACGCTTGTTCTGGGGATAACGGCGGCCGTCACGCAGGGCTGACAACCCGGCTGACATAAAGTGCTGATTGTCTAGAAAAAGTGGGAGCCCTAACCTCCTACTACCCCAAGGGCCTCCGGGTCTGTTGTGGGATCACTTTACTTTTAGTACTACCTAGATGTCAGTATGAGGCAGAACACTGACGAAGGACGACTCAAAATGACATCTATACTAGAACAAGTGTAAGTAAATTAGTATGGTTCAAATTCTTCCCTGTAGGGGGAGAGCGCCTAAATCTTTGTTAAGGGAAACATGGGATTAGGACGGTTACATGACCTCAACAGTACTTCAATATGAATTTTAAAAGTGTTGATTAAGGGAAGGACATGGCGTTAACATTTCCCCTCAACTTCTCATCGGAAGACTCGAGTAGTTGATTAAATCGCAGCTATCTAATTGCTTCAACGATCTCTTCAAACAGTTGATAATAAAAAGATAATTTGAATGGCTTTAAAACTACGAATGGCGAATATTAATAAGCTAAAGAACTAATCAAAACCGTGGCTAATAGAGATATACACAGCGCTCTGTATAGTAATCAAACAGATGACGTCATTAAGGTTTTTCCTATTCAATTCTGCCAACCTAGAAAACCTTGAGATTTTAATCAAACAACCAGCTACAAGTTAATGTCAAAGCAAAACACCCAACTTAATAACTTCAAACTTGTCTTGTCAAATGTTGACAACTTCTTTCAAACTGAAACAACAGGTTTTGTGGTCACTTCCACGTTTCTTATTTGAATCTTGCTTACTTACTCACTGGCACTATCGAACCCGTAGGTTCATGGCCGCGCGGACATAAGCTCTCCATACATCCCTATCCTTAGCTAATGCTTTCCAATCATTTCCTGTATAATCAACTTCCCTCAAATCGTAGTTAATGTTATTCTCCCACCTCATTCTTGGTCTACCAACTGGGCGTTTTCCCCCTGGCTTTCCTACAAGAAGCTTCCATGCAAGTCTTTCATTCCCCATACGTGCAACATGTCCTGGCCATCGCAATCTACGAGACTTAACTGTTCTTATTATATCTGGCTTCCTATAAAGACCATGTAGTTCATTGTTATGTAGTCTTCTCCATTCACCTGTCTGTTCACCTCTCTTTGGTCCAAAAATTTTCCTAAGAACTTTATTCTCAAATACTTGTAATCTTCTTTCCTCCCTAAAAGTAAGAGTCTATGTTTCGCATCCATATAACATAACTGGTAGAATAATAGTTTTATATATTTTCAGTTTAACGTTTTTTGAAAGGAGTTGGGACATCAAAAGTCTCTGCAATGCATAATAGGATGCATTTCCAGAATTGAGCCTTTGTTTAATTTCTTTGTGCATCTCATTCCTATTTGTGATTATTGTTCCCACGTATTTGAATTCAGCCACTTCCTCAAAATTTCCCTCATTTGTCCTTAGCTGTCCATTTCCATTATATACTGAATTTCTACGCGTGACCATATATTTAGTTTTACTGATATTTACTTTCAGTCCTAATTTCGTAGTGTTACTCAATAGTGTGTGCGTGTTGGCCTTTAGTATCTCCTCGCTATCGGCCAGTAGCACTACATCAAATAGTTGTAAAATATGCATTTAAATTGACATTTACTTATAATCTGGGTGGGGCATATGTTTCCCTGTAACACTTGCTTATGTATCTGTCTCGTGTGAGGTTAAAATGCACTTCTACCATTCGCGTGGAGAGGATGAACGCAATAAAGAATAAGAGCTTATTGCTTATTAGTCGATGTTTTGTTACTTTCTCTTTGTCCTAGTTTAACTTCTCTCGTTGTATGTTCTTTTACATGTCCCTTGAGCATTTCAGGGACACGGCCTATCAGAAAAGCTTTATAAACTCTGGATTTCACACATTTTTGACCACACTAGGGCATGGGCCAATGCTAGGGCCACCTCCGAGATAACACTCACTCATACAATCATACTAAACAAGGCGAATGTGATATGGATGATTCTGATGGGCAGATGATATTCACGGTCTAATTGCACCTTAAAATTTCCTGACCAAAAAAAAAACATACCAATGAAAATTGTCCTGATCGTAAATCGAATTCGGACCCTCTCCGTGTGAGGCAACGACTTTACTGTTAGACCAGAGTGCGTAGTGATCCAAAACTTTAAAAACTTCGCCAAAATTACATTTTTGGACATTTTTATTGGCAATTTTCCATTTCATTTTACATTCACTATTACAAGGTTTACAAGTAAATATAAACTTTTACACTTAAAACACTGATATTTTTATTTAATTCACGGTGCATTTTAAACGAATAATGACGTGTTTGTAACACATTGAAATAATAAAAATGTACGTATAACCTTTATATAATTAATAAATTTCTAATAAATAATTGATGTGAAAAAAACTTCTCGCTGAGTTATAAAAACAAAGGAGCGGAAAGTAGTAACAACTTACAGGTGGTTTCTAGAATGTGATAAAAAATTGCAGTGATGTTTATTAGAGAGCGCAACACTTCAAAAAATGTCAAGAAACCCTATAAAATGTCTTCCACGTGATGTAATTCTTCTTGTCTAAGACCCGCTGTTTGAAATGGCAAATAATTACATTTTTAATTTCGAAAAAAACTTATATTTATTTAATACGCTAGTAGCTACGCACGAGTAAGAAAGCACCAGCTTAAGAATCTCGAACTGCAATAAAATATTCAATTATATGCATTTATAATACGATGCGAGGTTGGGAAGTGGTTTTTACAGAAGCGAGGAAAATGTTTAAAAACCGAGTGATAGCGAGGTTTTTAATTTCCGAGATTCTGTAAAACACTTCACAAACGTGAGTTGTACATTATTTTTTGCGCCATGGTGTTTTCAAAATAATAAATAATAGTAAAATAACATTTTTTGTTGGAAATATTTCCGTTCATTATAAACAACTGACTAACGTTAACAGTGTGGGCAATGTTTATTAGTTGAAATTATAGTAGGTCGTGACAGCAATCAGTTATAAAATGGCGGCAAGTACGTATTTATTGTTTTATATTGTTTCACATAAAGTTAAGTTCATTTAAAATGCAGAGATTTGTTTCGTATAATGTATATTAACACTACCGTTTGGATATATTTTATATATACTGTACATTGTACGTAGTATACATAGAGGGCAGTGGTTTTACTTCCCACACGTGGTTTGTAATATTACAGTATAGTTATTTAGGTTGGCAACCCCGAAATGTAGGAAGTTGAACTTTCAATCATGGTCGCCATTGCTGTAAGTACGACAAAACGCACTATCGCCCAAAAAATACAACTTATTAATTACATGAATTTTGCCAGATGTTTTTTTTGTTTGCTCTTTCGGATCTCCGTGCGGAACGACAAGTTCCGTAATTAAGCTGGTATCATTATAGTCCAGGCCTGTTAAATAGGTTGACAATGCAAGACACTGCTACTCACTTGTCAGTTGTGTTGTTTCATTGGGAGTGCATCTGTATACGAAAGGGGGGGGGGTTCCCAGGTATTAACAGCCCTGTTTTAGTCGGATCACAGTGTTTTGGCCTGCGAGGGAGGGAGATGGAATGAAGATTGCGCGTGCCGCCCATAGCATGCTAGGGCATAGCACAAGTAGTCTTCATTCCTACTCCCTCCCTCACAGACTAAAAAACTGTGAGACGACTATAGCTGTGTCATAATTTAAGTACAAACTTAATCTTTACAGTATGCGCCATAAAACCAGTGACAGTTGTATATCGCATCGTAAACATTTCTAAACAGTAGCTGCGTAATAGGGACTATGTTACGTTATAAATAAGTCATTCCGCTAGCTTTTGTTTTGCACTGACGCCATGTTAGCAAGTTACTAAACAAACATCAATTCCCAAGAATGTTATCTTTTTTCGTAGTAATGTGCGTATATAGTTACGTATTTTTTCTTATTTATAGACGTTTTAACATTTCGATGATACTGAATTTCGTATTTTTTTATTGTACCTGATATAATTTTCAATTTTGTTGTTTATTATGCGTTTTATGTGGAAGTTTAAAGTATTAATTTCAATTAGATACATTATCAAATAAAAATAAAATATATGTTAATTTTTTTCTTTAAAATTATCCAAGACTCCTTAATGGGATCTGTATTAGCGAATTCCGAATTAAAGAAATAATGAGATTAACAGGAACATTTTTTTAATGTCTTTTACAGTTGTTCACCGATCCTATCCGGTAGACACCGAAAATAACTCTCTACATAAGTTGTATATGTGTGTGTGTGTATATATATATATATATATATATGATATGAAAAGAAAAATGAATGCTTGAGTCCGGATTTGAACCCGAGTCTCTAAACTCGGTACATTTAGCGCTCTAACGACCCGAGCTACCCAAGTATTCCAATACAAACATACATTTAATATAAATTTTTCTTATATATGTAGTATTCTCAATTCACACAAGAGGTAGCGGAAATCCGTTCCGACTGGCATCTAGTGGCTGACATAACAGTTAAGCATTATCCGGTAGCATGCCAGCAGCGGCCATCTTCCGGAAACCAAACGCCATTCCTTTCTGTCCATCCATTGATCTTCCTGCAATCTTCTGATATTCATAGCTGCTTGTACACCTTCTATCCAGGCATGATGTTTGGTTTTTTTTAGCATTATTTTTTCTTCTATGATGAACGAGGAGCTGGCCCGATGCATCAACCCCCGACCTGGGGGACGGGTAATTTTTGTTCAAGGTTTTCTTCCTCTAGCCTTTGATAGTCCAGTATCTTACTGCAATGCAGCAGCGCTAGTTTTGGTCTGCCCTGGGTATTTTATTTCCCCAGTACCCGCCATATCTGGTCAGCGTTCCCCTACCTGCCACCTGGGGAGGCGCCCGATGGGAGACTGGCAACTCCACACACACACACATGATATATCCATAGTAATTCTACCGAAGGCAGTCCTTCACTGCAATTACAGCATTTTCATGCTATGCTTGCAGCTTTACTAGGGAATTACAGGTGTGGTAGCTTGTGATTGCTCTCCACACCGGTGAAGGATGATGATGATAATGATGATTATGATGATGGTGGCCATATGATTTCGGGGACCGTTTGGGCCTTAAAGTTTTCCTGACATTTGTCTTACAGGTGAGGAAAAACCCCGATAAAAAGCTCACCCAGAAAAACTGCCCCGACCGGGGATCGCCCCGGGCCCGCTGCCTGACAAGGCAGCGCTCTACCAACCTCGAGACCCCAGCGTGGACTTATTTATGAAACTCGTATAAAACTTTGATAGTTTTAT
>JASPKZ010008757.1:5000-184042 GCA_030220185.1 Diploptera punctata
TACTCTAGCGGCTGCAATTTTATATTTTTCGCAACAATTCTCGGTATCTATTCCATAGTTATCTGCCCGACGGCAGGTCTTTCATTGCAATCATAGTATTTTCATGCTATGCTTTGCAGCTTTACTAGGGAATTTTAGGTGTTGTAACCTCCCACACCGCGGGATTATGATGAATTGATGATGTTGATGATGATGATGGTGGCCATATGATGTTGGGGAACCTTCTGGGCCTCAAAGCGTCCTGTAATTTGTCTTAGAGATGAGGAAAAACCCCGAACAAGAAGTCACCCAGGAAGCTTTGTTCCGAATCAGGGACCGCTGCTTGACAAGGCAGCACGGTACCTCGAGACCACAGTGGGAAAGCAGGGTATAAACTATTGAAATACAACGAGAAATATATTCTAAAAGAATGAAAGTAATCCGACAATTGGAAGTGAGACTTATAATTTTAAATATCGCTGTCATGTTTGATTTCTTACAATGAAACTCGCATGTAACATTAGAATAAGACGAGTTGGTTTGGTGAGTGAAATAGCACTATTAAGAGAGGGGGCTATTCTGAAAGCTGACATTTTAGTGAGAACATTATCAACGTTCTGCTGGGTGCAATGTTTGTTTTCTCGCAATGAAATATGACAGTTGGTAGACACAATATAATTATTTAAAAAATATATTTTCCGTAAACGTGCAAAATCGAATCATAAATTCAACTTGCTGAGGAATTCGCACAGTTTACACAATTCTGCGCTGCGGGCAGTTTTTACACATAGTAATGTTTTGGATATGAATACTTCTAAAATTCTTTGTCAACTAAATGACATGCCGAAGATGGAACATGTTTCTGAAAGGCCTGTATGTTTCAACTGATTGATGAAGTTTTTTAAACAGAAATTAATTTTAGGTGAGGACGACTGATATACCACGTGCTTATTTCAAAATTGCAACATCTTACGCAAACTGTCACTATTAAGTTAAGAGACAATTATAAACGCTTCTAAACACACGTGACCCAAGCGTTTAACGTCTCATTAAATAATCAACACATTATTTTATTTTCCTTAGTTTAATTTCTCCTTTTTTACAACGAGACTCGCGCTTTACAGGGACGATGCAATATCAATTTTTGCGCGATAGTGCGTTTTGTCGTTCTTACGGTAATGGCGACCATGATTGAAAGTTCAACTTCCTACATATCGGGGTTGCCAACCTAAAGAACTATACAGCAATAAAATAACAACGAGTATACTGTAATATTAAATATCACAAACCACGTGAGGGATTTAAAACCACTGTCCTCTATGTATATTATGTAAAATGTGTATACAAAAAACATCAAAAAGGTAGTGTTAATGTACATTATACGAAACAAATCACTGCATCGTAATTGAACTGAACTTCATTTGAAACAATATAAAACAATAAATACACACTTGCAGCCATTTTATCACTGATTGGTGTCACGGCCTCCCAAACGCGAGTTCCAGGATATTATTTATTTATTTTAATTAGATCATTGATTTTTATTCAACTCTGAATGTTAGTTTTATAGTTACAAAATGGAAATGAATTTAATTTTTTTAAATAAAAAGAAAGCGTAATTTGTTGATGTAGGAATTCCTCTTCTTTTTCCAATATCAAATTTAAATGTAAATTCTTGAATTAGACCAATCTTCCTACATATCACTTTAATTTATTTACTTTACGTTCTTTCTTGGTTAAGCCTATATAAAAGTGAATATCAACTATAAAAAATAATGTTTATCCAGACCAGTGCAGTGGTTCACAATAAAACAAGTATCAAACATTTCCATGGAAACCACTGTCACTAAAATATGGATTCATACGGTTTAAATCAGTGGGGAATTAGAACCCAGGACAATTTCCTGATGGAAGCGAAACTACAGGATATGAGAAAACGGTCTATAGGAACACATTTATTTCAAAGACAGGCCTATTTCCTTGCCGAACTATTAATATTTAAAATGTTCTTAACAATATGCAGATTAAATTAATTGTGAATACGTATACTAGTTGCAAAAAGTATATTCACTGTTCGCTGAAATGCGCTAAATTGTATATACAAAGATGAACTATTTTATTGATACAGAAGGCAAATAAGCTTAATTTCATTTGAATGTAACTCTGTCAAGTAAAGTTATTTTTAATTATAATGTAAAATAGACCTTTAGTAGACTGAGAAGTAATAAACAATTTTGTTATAGAAATAACATATTTAGAATATAATTGAACTGGTGTCGATTGTCTAAATGATTAATATTTTAACAAATAGATATAGCAAAAGGAAGATATTCATTTGAGCAAAAAAAAAATGTATAGATGTGGTATTTACATTTTCCTTTAAGCAAGATACGACAACTATCTGTCGGTTCACCGCAATTTCATGGGCACGTCACTTACTGAAGTTGGCTTCTTCACATTCGCCGCAATTTGATGGTCATGTCACTTCATTAAGTTGGCTTCTCAATTGAAATTATAATATTCTTGCTTTATATGTATTCCATTACCATCGCTTATCTTAATACAATAATATTACCCGAAACATAACACTATACGTTTCGATACATTTGGGTGAGTTAACGTTGTGCTCGAGTAAAGTAGACCTCATGGGCCATAACCTCCTAAAGCCTGTAGTGTGATCCTTCACCTTTTAGCATACTTCTAAAACGGGATTGAATAGATATAGATAGAACAAAAGAGGTCCTGCAACAGTGTACAAAAAAAAATCATTCGACAAAATTTAAACTGTCGGTTTTCACGACCGGAATCTTGATTCTTGTTTAGTTGGTCTTCCGGGCAGTCCAGTAACTTAGAGTCAGCAGCCGACAGTTGAAGAGTTCACAGATAGCAATCAGGTATCTGCCGCAATAGTAGATGAAGCGTCGAGTTTTAACAAAACTGGACCACGGCCATTTAGCCCGGAAAACCAACTAAACCTGGTCCTAACGACCACGATCATGCCCAAGTTCCTCATAAAATTAATTGACTTGTTTTCGTAATGCATGTATATTCGTAATACCATGGAAGACTTTTGGATAAGCCAAATTAAATTATTCTAGTATCTTTTGAAGAAAATTATGACGCTACCATTATAAGGAAGGGCGTATTGAGAAAACGACGATGCATGCCAACAACTAGGTTTAATCTGCAACCATCTCTCCTTATTTCATTGTCATGTTTAATGAAGCTATTGATTCTCTGATTATGGAAAAATAGAAAATGATATTGTTTTATTTTTGAAAATGATAGAATTAACATTTCATATAATGTAATGTGACACAAATATAAAGATAGACTCTGAGTAGACGGCAATTCGAATATTGTACTAAACACTTTGATAAGCATTATTCACTTCATGATTACATTCCACCATAAAATCTAAATTCTTGGTTTAGAACATACAGCAAAAATATAAAATAATTCATTTCAAATTTTGGTCTGCCCTAGATGGATCCTGTGAATGCTTTTTAAACAGATCAACCAATTATGAAACGTTAAGCATTATTTTGATTATTTGCTAAAGTGTATACTGATGAATATTCCCCGTTCGCCATAGCCGAGTGGTTAAAGCAAGATGCCTTGGCGCAGAGTGACGGAACTTGCTCTGGCTCGAGTCCTCATGGGAGAAGATCTTTTCTGACGAAATTTCGACCAGTATCGAACAGGTACCCACCCATCATCGTGAGATATTTGGGTAGCTACAATAAGTAGCGGTTCCAGGTTGAGAAACCAGCTATAACGACTGGGGGACCCACATGCCACCCTATCACGTGTCTCTGATTAACACATGTGGATGTGAGGCCAGCAGCCGGCTGGTAGGGCAATGACCTTCTAGGCCAGTCGCGCCATGGAGTTTAGTTTAGGTTTTAGTTTTAGATCGCTTGGGTTTAGTGCTTTCTTACATAAAATCACGCATATCTGAGAAAATTCCATACGTATTATTTTATAATAGTTCATTGTGTTCCTTTAATTCAGATATATTTCAAGCATAATATCATTAAAGGAATTTCAAGGTGATATACATTGCAAAATCAGAAGTCTTAATTTTTAATGTAGGGCTCCAAGAAGAAACATTCTTCTAAATTATAAAACATAAATAAAAGGTTATCGGTAAAAAAAAATAGTTTAATCTAACTCGATTGGCAACGAAGATGCATCCAGCATAATACGTTGCATACGATCAACTTGCCCAATAATCTTGCCTTGTATTCTTTATTCCACTGCCTGCATCACAGTTTGAAGGGAAACTGTTATCGACTTATTTATTTTGAACACTTCTGTAACTGTGAAAAACAGTCGAAGCTCTAGTAGCAAAATGAACACCGTCATGTGTAATGGAGAAAAACGAATTTGAACTTTTCAACGTTGCTGAAAAATGACTTCGCTCCCCCCCCCCAATCGAGCCGTAAAGGATTTTTTTTTATTTTGGATCACGTATGTGACTACACAAGAACATGGCCGATTTTCCTCAATCAGTAATGAGTTAAATTCTAGGACACATCCGAGAGGCAACACGAACACACAAAACAAGACACGCCATTCATTCATACATTCATATTAAACAAGGCTAATATGATATGGACGATTATGATGGTCAGATGGTATTCCGGGACTATTTGGGCCTTAGAGTCTTTTTTTTTGTCTTACAGAAGAGATAAAACCCGAAGATACTCATCCCGGAATCTTGCCTCGATCGTGAATATTACCACTTCACCACAACGATGGAACACACTTAAATAATTCAAGCATAATAATAATAATAATAATAATAATAATAATAGCTTTATTTTAATAGTAGAATTAAGGCCTTAAGGCATTGTCAATCATTTAACCGGGTATAAATAAAAAATACAAAGAATACTGTTACATCTAAATTACAATAAACAAAATTATTACATAGTATATGTACAATACAAATATTATTTACAATATATTTTGAATTACTCTAGATTTAACGAATGAAATATAAAATATACAAGAAAGAAAAATGAGAAAAAATACTATTAACGACAAGAATTAGCTTTGATGTGAGAAATATGAATTGTTTATAACAAGTAATTGTGTAAGCATGCGCTTCAAGGTATCATGTGTACGGCAACCCCTAATATCATGAAGGAGGGAATTCCATAAGCAGGCAGAAGCTACTGTGAAAGAAGTAGAATAAGAGGAAGTGATGGGCTGTAGGGATATTATTACATCTGTAATAGCCGTGGATATATATGTGTGTGTGTGAGGTTGTGATTTATATGCAGATTGATTATGTCGAGTTGTTCCGTAATTTGTTATTGTAATTTGAATTTTTTTAAGATTTAAGATTTAAGATTTATTTAGCCTGGTGGAGTTAAGGCCATGTGGCCTTCTCTTCCACTCACCAGGACAAACACATATTACATAAGAATATAACAATCTTAATTAACTCTAATATTAAACACTAAGTAAAAATTTGATCAAAAGATAATATCTAATATACATATTACGATCTATAATACAACCAGTTAATATTAGTTAAAATTAAGACTAAAACTAATAATAAAATGTATACAAGCAAGACATATTAAATTGTCCCTGTCTAGTGTATATAAAAAACAGGAAAATAATGAGATATAGAAAACTAATTTTACGATTATACAATATTTAAAACAAAACAAATAAAAATATTTGTTATTCTTAATATTATTTACATAAATAATTAAATATATTAATATTGCTAAAAGAATACTATCAGTGAGGTGTATAAGTTAGTTTGTTATTAAATAATTCTTTAGTTTGTTTTTGAAGGATGTTATAGTTTGACAGTCTCTGACATAGGGTGGAAGGGAATTCCATGTTTTGGTAAGTGACACCGTAAAAGATAATGAATAATATACAGTGTGATGAGGCGGGATATAAAGGACAATGTGCTGATGGGATCGAGTGTCAAGATTATGTGTGTCGGATAGTCTGATGAAGCGGCGTGATAAATAATTAGGCGATGATGTGTGAAGTATTTTATAGAGAAGGGATAGGGAATGGACAGTTCTACGATCTCTTAGACGAAACCACGATAATTGTTCCAGGGACGGTGTAACATGGTCAAATTTGCGAATACCACAAATAAAACGTGCGCAAGAATTATGAACACGTTGAAGTCTTTGAGTGGAAATAATATTTAAGTCTGTAAAAAGAGTGTCACAATAATCAAAATGGGGCATTGCAAGTGTTTCTACTAACATTTTCCTAAGGGCGAATGGCAAACAATTTCGTACACGATTTAATGAATGTATTATTGAGAAGACTGTTTTGCATGTATGGTTTATTTGTGTATTCCAATTTAAGTTTTTGTCAATAAATACTCCTAGAATTTTTACTGTCTCACTATAAGGGATTTGAACTCCGTTTAGTGACACATGCGAAACTGTGTTTAGGTTAATTGTAGATAATAGTCTCTGATGACCCATAATGATTGATTGTGACTTTTTAGGATTTAATTGCAGTCCATATTTAACTGTCCAAGTCATTAGTGAGTCAAGATCCTCGTTAATTTTGGCAACAGCGTCATTTAGTGAATATTTGTCTGTGTGGATGTAGATTTGCATGTCGTCTGCAAATAAATTATGTTTGCAATGCTTTAGGGAGTTAGATATGTCATTTATGTAGATTGAAAAAAGCAAAGGTCCAAGTACCGAACCCTGTGGAACCCCAGCTTTACGGAAGGACCAAGAAGAACATAATGTATGATTTCCTATAACAGATTGCTGGCGCTCATGAAGGTAGGAATTGAACCATTTCGTGGCACTATCAGAGAGTAAGAGGTTTTTAAGTTTATGCAACAATAAGTCCAAGTCTACCGTGTCGAATGCTTTACTAAAGTCCAGTAATGTAAGAATGGTAAGTTTTCGATTATCAGCAGCTTCGCGTATGTCTTCGCAAATATTTAGTAGAGCAGTATTTGTATTGTGTCCTGTCCTGAAGCCTGACTGAAATTGATCTAGAAGGTTGTAATCATTTAGGTATTCAGTCAGTTGTTTATGGACTAATCGTTCCAGAGCTTTTGAAAGAGTAGGTAAAATGCTAATGGGTCGAAAGTCGTTCGGGGTTGAGGGCGTTTTAACTTTAGGCAGTGGACGTACGAGGGCTTGTTTCCACAATGAGGGATATGTAGAAGTTTGTAGTGAGGAGTTAAAAATATGAGTTATAGTAGGTAGTATAGCTTCGATTATTTTATTCAGTAAAGTAATATTTATACGGTCAGTTCCTTCTGCTTTGGTTTTTATTCGCATTATGGCTTTCTTTACGTCGTAGTCTGTAACATATGAGAAGTGGAAATGTTCTCTGTCGGGTTGATTTGTCAGTGATAATTCATTTATTGTTTGTTCTTTATCCTTTGGAGTAGTAGTTATACCTGTGAAGTGATTATTGAGTGTGTCCAGGGAAACAGGTAATTTGTCTACCTGTGTGTCTTTTCTCCCAATTCCCATTCTATTCAAGTTTTTCCAGATTTCTGAAGTATTGGTATTTGTTAGGTTGTATAAATGTCTAAGTTTGGCGTTTCTTATAGCTTGATTTGTCTTGTTACGTAACTGTTTATATTGAGTGAGACTTGTGTCTGTTTTGTTGAGTCTATATTTCTTATGTGCTGCGTCTCTATCAGTCATCAAGTTACGAATTGAAAGAGTCATCCAGGGTGCAGGGCGTCGTTTCACGAGTTTAGTTTTTAGTGGGGCATGTCTGTTGTATAATTGTAGTATAAAGTCATTTAGTGTCTCAACTTTTTCATCTACAGAATGCAGCGTCCATATTGAATGCCACGGCATCTGCATAGCTTCTTCAATTAGGGTTGCATTGTCTATATGTTTTAAGTCTCTATACGTAATAGTCTTTCGAGTCGGTTTAGGGCACTGCAGTGAATATGCTAAGAATATAATATCATGTGCTGATATTCCCGGGGCTGGCAGTTGCCCGTGAGTAAGTACTCTGTCTGGATTATTAGTTGCAATTAAGTCAAGTAACGTCTCAGAGTGATGAGTGTGATGTGTAGGTCGTAGGGGTAGGAGTGTCATATCACAAGCCTGGAACGTAGCCATCAGTTGTTGTGTATGTCTGTTATCAGTGTCTAGTATATTTATATTAAAGTCGCCCATAACGATAACGTGTTCATATTGTATTCGCGCGTTTTGTAAAGTGGACTCAATTTCAGCGATGGCTTTTATTTTAGGAGGTTGGTATACTACACAGAGAAGACATTTTTTGAAACTGACAAATATTTCTATGAACATAATTTCGGCAGATGGTTCGTTATTAGATAGATACACAATTTTAGGAGTAAGGTCTGTTCTAACGAAGGCTCCAATACCGCCCCCGCGACTGTAAACACGATCGTGTCTAAGAAAAGTATAACCATCCATGTCAATTAAAGAAGAGGTAATGGTGGGATTTAGCCACGTTTCGGATATGAGAAGAGCATGAATATTTAAAGAGAAGAAAATTGTTCTGATCTCATCTATATGTGCAGTAATACTTTGAGCATTGAAATGGGCTACCTGCAAGGAAGTAGGGTATGTGGACAAAGCTATTTCTAAAGCATTCCTTGAAGTAGTGGGGTCGAGAAGGGGAGTGGGAAGGTTATTGTCCTGTAGCCTGTCAAAGACTGTCAAAGGAAAATCATCATTTAAACGAAAAATGGTCGTAAAATATTTCAACAAACTTACAAACTAAACTTGGTATCACGTCACTAAGAATATCTTAATTTTATGTTATTATTAATAAAATGTTTAAAGTGATAACTGTCGGTTATTCACTGGCCGTGTTTGCACTAATTATATTTCTGAGGCCCGGAGAATGATGCGTTTGTTATCTCCTTCTTTAACATGGATTGCTCCGTCAATTGTCCACACATTTGTTACACCATATTTGGTGATGCATTCTTTTAATAGCTTATACCTCATTTGAGTTAAGTCTTCCCTAATTGTAACACCACTCCCTTTCAGCTGTTTTTTGTTCTGGAAAACCTCTCTCCTTTTCCGATAGCTTACGAATTTGACGATAACCGGCCGTGGCCGGTCCGCCTTTCTCCCCACACGATGACTCCTATCTATATCGCATGTTTCCAATTTAATACCTATTTTAGACGCCACATCGATAGCTATTTTGTCTGTATCCTCAGCGTCCATCTCAGGGATGCCAAAGATACGTAAGCATTGGCGGCGTTGGTACTGTTCAAGGGAATCAGTTTTTTCGCACAACAGTTGTTCTAGTTTCATTATTTTAGTATCCCTTTCCTGTAACGACAGCTCCAACTGTTTAATGACCTCAGTGTTCCGATCTATGGTTGTTTTCAACTCACTCACTATAGCCTCACGCACCGAGTCCTTTAGCAGCTGCAACATGGCAGGGTCCCTCAAACATTCCTGCATCACACGCTTTGTCATTTCTTCTTTATTCTCGTCGGAATTCTTTGTTTTGCGTGGCGCCATTATTACAGAATAAATGTACACACAAATAATTTCAAAATATCCTATACTACCTGTAAAACACAAACAATCACCTGCTGAAAACTGTGCAAAAACACGAGCGACCAGTATATTCACTACTCACTGTCCGCCATGACACTTGTTATAGGAATAATAAGTATTATTATATTATATATATATATATACATATATATAAACAATTGCAACTTAACTTTTATGTATCCCTATCACGATATTCGGCCTGCTACCTCCAATTTTGGCGCCAGCTTACTTCAGTTAACACGCTACAATTTGCAAGTTCGCCGAAGTGAGTAGCACTAGAATCGAAGCGAGTAGCAGACATGTTCTGTCACTCAGTGCTGACAACCTAGCTGGTATCTCGTGTCTATTATCAAAAATAGTTACGTCAAAAGCCTCCTACTGAAATCATATCACTTTACTCCAACAAGATTGTAAAGGAAAAATCTATATTTCAGAAAACTTGTATATTATGGAAATAAAACTTTGAATATTTATCATTTATATATTATTTATCCACCGCTCTGGTCTCGAGGTGGCGTGCTGCCTTGTCACACAGCGGGCCCGGTTTCGATTTCCGATCGGGACAGGCTCCTGGGTGAGGTTTTTTCGGGGGTTTTCCTCGCCTGTAAGACAAATGTCAGGAAGCTTAGGGCCCAAGGTCACCGAAAATCATCAGGCCATCATTATCATCATTCTTTACAGACGTGGAAAGCAACGGGAAGTTATCACACCTATAATTCGCTAGTAAAGCTGCAAAGCATAGCATGACAATGTTATGATTGCAGTGAAAGACCTACTAAGGAAAGATATATCAATTATAAATGAAAGAGCTTTTGTTTTACGCTTACAATACTATGTAAGCAATGTAAGATAGGGCCGAAAGGAAGTACAGCTATTATTGCTTTCCATCAATTCAAATATGAATACCGGTATTAGATCATATTTGAAAATACTGTTTTTATTACGTTATCACACTTTTTTACACATGTAGACATATATGGCTTACCGTATGTTATCCCTAACACATAAAAACTAGAATTTCATTATAGACTAAGACCAACAAATGAAATATTGGTTCTGAGGGCCGAGAATATCCCTTGTTGGTTTTCATATTTTCATAAAGAAAAGGACAAGCACGTAAACCTATTTATCTTATTTATAAATGTCTTTAATATCTAAGGTCAAATAGCTTCTATTTATTTATATTTGATTTTAGCTACCTCTATGGTCTTGGGATAGCGACATTGCTCCGTACACAGGAGGGTCCGGGTTCGATCCCCAGTCGGGACAAGTGAGTGAGGCCTCTTCTTGGTAAGGTAAATGTCGGGAACCTTCAAGACCCAAATAGTCCCCGAACATCACCTGGTCATTATAAACATCTTCCATAACAGAGTAGCCTCGTTTAATATGAATGATTGATATTTGTAATGTCGCGGAAGTGGCTCTGTCAATGAGCTGATCACTCATCTAGGGAGGTTCTCCATGCCCTTGTATGTTCAAAAAAGTATGTTATGAGATCCAAAGTTAAAAACTGTCTTCCGGAAAATTGTGTGTCTCTAAGGCATGGGTGGACAGGTTAAACTAGGGTAAAGAGGGAGGAATAGAGAGAAAGAGAGATTTAAGATTCTATGAAATACTCTATGGATCAGAAGCCTGGATACATAAAAAACAAGATCTAAGTAGGATAACGGCGGCAGAAATGAATTTTTTGAGATCTGTTAAAGGGTGCACTAAGGAAGACAGAATCAAGAACACAAAAATAAGACAGGAACTTGAAATATTTGCAATAACTGATAAAATAGATACATATAGACAAAAAGGAAGCAACACATATACAGAATGAATGAAGATAGATATCCAAAACAAATAACAAAATACAAACCTAAAGGCAACCCGAGATATGGGCAGACCTAGAAAGAGATGAGCTGAAGTCGGAACGGGTCAACAGACCTAATCCATGAATGCAGATGATGATGATGAAATACTGTAGTGAATAAGTTAAATGAGATCTAGTAATGAAATTCCAGCCCAGGATTTAGTCTCAACGATGAAAGGAAATGAAGAAACACCATCAGTCAAGTTGGTCGGCACCGGAATTTGAATCTAGGACCTCCTGAATGTGAGTCTGTAAACGCTACCGCTTGAACCAACTCGCTCGGTAACGCTAAAATATATTTTTTACGTTAAGACAAAAATGACATGAATCAATGCAACAATTGTCATCGAATCTTCACAATCTTCAAACATCTTTAATAATTCGGTAATCCTAAAATAAACTTCAAAAGCTCTGATGAGTGTTGCAATATTTTGCATTATTGTTCTCTTTGTTTAAATACAGAACATAATATTACATTAGAACATTTATCTTTTTTAAAATGTACGAAAATCTTAGAACTTTGATTTCGGGGTAGTGTTACTGCCTCGTACGCAGCAGGCCCGGGTTTAATCCCTGATCGGAACAGATTTTCAGGATTGGTTTTTAATCGGCGTTTTCCTCGCCTGCAAGACAAATGTCAAGAAACTTTAATAGCCAAGAGTCCCTGAACATCTTAGAGCTTTGATTTCGGGGTAGTGTCGCTGCCTCGTACGAAGTGGACCCTGGTTCGATCCCCGATCACGACAAGTTTTCAGGGTGATAGTTTTAATAGGGATTTTTACTCACCTGGAAGACAAATGTCAGGAAACATTAATGCCCAAACGTCCCTGAACATCAGTTTCCCATCAAATTTCACCATTTTTAGTATGGATATGCGAGTGAATGGTGTTCATCGTCAAAAATGTTGTATTTTCTCGGAGGAGGCCCTGAATTGAGCTGATCATTCATTCAAGCAGTCTCTTTAAGTCCTTGTGTGGCAAAAAATGTATGATGCAAAAAGTTTAAAATGTCTCTCCTGAAAAGTAGCGCCACTGTAAATTCCGGGCGGCGCGGCGTGTGGAATATAAGTGTACCCATAAAATGATGGTTAAACTGCGACGGAGAAGGCGAACAAAAAGAAGAATATTTTAGATACGACACTGATTGAAATAAGTAGCAAATTCAATAAAATATAATGAATAATAGCGAGCGAGTTGGCTGAGGCTATAACATTTAAGCCTCGTTTTTAAAATCCGGTGCCAACCAACCTGACTGAGGTCATTTCTTCGTTTTTTCCCAAATCGTGAAGGCAAATGCTTGGTTGAAATTTTGTTACCAGACTCCATTTCATCATAATCACTATTTTATACCATCAATAAAATTAATTCAGCAAACGTTTTTCAGACAACAAACACTACAATAGAAACTAAACATAATGGATACCCCCCCTAAAGTTCGATAGAAATTTTAAATCTAGCTGTACCTCCACATCGAAAATCTCACTATTTCTTATCATCCCTTCTTTCAGCCACCGGAATGTGGAATTCCCTCCCTTCTTATATGAAGGACTGCGGGATTCAGAAAGTTTAAAACAAAAAGCTCACTAAATATTTTCTTAGATAATATATGTAATCATGTCCTAGGTGTATTTATATATATATATATATATATATATATATATATTATTTTTATTTTGCACTTTCTTTGCGAAGTCAATCATTTAATCAAATTATAAGTTATGATCAGCAAGATGTTCAAAATTGGAAAATAATAAGAAATACTGTCATACGAAAAAAAATGGATATTAAGTATTCAACACTAGATTATATAAGATATAAGAAATTAAATAGGTATGGGTATGTACGACGAATGCAAGAAGAAAAGTTACCCAGAACAACATTGGAATGGTATCCACCTGGAAGAAGAAGGAAAGGAAGACCTCGAAACTCGTGGATTCAAGAAATAAAAATGGGAATGAAAACAAGAGGACTGGAGGGCATGGAGTGGGTGGATAGAGACGAGTTGCGATGGGAAATACAACTTTAGGCACAGAATGATGTGTAAATATGAAAAGTGTGTATATAAATAAAATATAGGCTATTATTATTATTATTATTATTATTATTATTATAATTATTATCATTATTATCATCATTGTTATTACTATTATTATAAATATTACTATTACTGTTATTATTATTATTATTTTAATATTTTTGTTCTTTCCTAGTCATCTGCACATTGAATAGTCTAAGCCTATTATGTATTATTAATCAAGTTGTAGACAGTTCATAACTGTTTTATAATCTAATCCATGTAAAGTGGAAGAGAAGACCTTAAGGTCTTAACTCCATCAAGTAAAATAAATAAACCTTTAAAGTTTCTAGACGCGATATGATTTTAGCTGTTAAAATCCATACATGAGAATGAAAAGTAATGAATAACAGAGAGCAACCGAGCGACTTTGGTCCAGTGGCAGTGTTTCAGACTTTTATTCGGACCAACTTTACTATGATTTTTCTTGGTTTTGCTTAATCGCCAAGCCAAATACTGTGTTGGAATATAATTATAAACACCCCTTTTTACAATCACCATTTCATAGTAGAATATATTTTAGAACAGATTTATTTAGCCTGGCGGAGTTAAGGCCAGGTGGCCTTCTCTTCCACTCAACAGGACAAACATATGTAACATTTAAATGCAAAAAATCACAAAAATAGTACATACTAAACAATTAATTATCTGTCAAACTGAACAATAATGAAAATAATGTCTAATAATAGAATAAAATTCAATACAATTAAAATTAAATTAATGAAAGAAAGGAATAACAGCTTGAACCTACTATACATAAAAAGAAAAGAAAAAATACAGAGAAAGTAATAAACTATAAAGTATTAATATGTCGCTTATATACTACGTGAATACATTAATTGTTAAAAAAAAGTAATATTAGTGAGATCGTTCTGTTAATAATATTATTATTTTCAATTTGTTTCTGAAATATGGTAACGTTTGGCAGTCTCTGACATAGGGTGGAAGGGAATTCCATGTTATAGAAAGAGAAACTGTAAAAGATTTCGAGTTATAGGTAGTGTGATGAGGAGGGATATAAAGGACAATGAGCTGATGGGATCGGGTATCAGAGAGTCTAGTGAAGCGGTGTGATAAATAATAAGGTAATGGTATGTGTAATATTTATAGAGAAGATATACGGCTATCGTTAAAAATAATAAATAAAATGGACACGATAACACTTGCAAATTAAAGCGTCTATAAGTAACAATTAAATAAAAATATATATTTTTAATTCAATGCCCCAGATTGTCATTTCGATATTTCTGGTGTTTTCGCCTGGCACAGACGTAATTGTAAAGAACTTCTGAGGTTGGGGCACCTGGAAGGCGGGGTTACGCTGCCTCGTCGTATGATGGATGATGATGATAGTGATGCGCTAGAAGAGTCCTTAATACTAAATGTAATCTAAGACGAACATGAATGATGATGATTATAATGGTCATATTATATTCGGGGACCATTTGGACCCTAAAGTTTCCTGACAATTGTCTTACAGGTGAGGAAAAACCCCGAAATACCTCACCCAGGAAACTTGTCCTGACCTGGGATCGAATCCGGGGTCGCTGTATGACAAGGCAGCACGCTACCTCGAGATTACAGCGATGGACTGAATTAAACATGTAAAACAAATAAAAACGGATAACACAATAACAAAAATTCAATTACAAAAAAAAACTATTAACTGAAGTATTCTAACAAAAAATAAAAGTGCATGATGAAGAAACATGCCAACGATGACGCAAGGTGTGGAAAGAAATGCCAAATGGTGGAGTTTTTCAAGTGTATGGTGTGACATTAATTTATTGCTATTTGCGTAATTTTTAAAAACATTTTTACATCTAATATTATAACGCGTAACTGTGGTGGGATTCTTGATATACTGTAAGCTCCAGGGACAGTTTATTAATCAAATGTAATATAAAATTTCATTGCAACC
Source organism: Diploptera punctata (assembly GCA_030220185.1). Lineage (NCBI taxonomy): Eukaryota > Metazoa > Arthropoda > Insecta > Blattodea > Blaberidae > Diploptera > Diploptera punctata. Next base: position 20,359 of record JASPKZ010008757.1, read on the forward strand.
GTAATCAACTGTATTTATCGATTTTGAACACGTGTTTCTAACAGCCGACACGACGGCGATTTGCAAATGTTTTTTAAAACAAATGAGCGTTGACAGAGCGCACTTTTATTCATTCGCTTGGGCGACAAGGGCGCTTTTAAAGCTTTCAATAGATTACGTCAAGTGTTTAGAACATTGTGGTCCGCGAGCTACTTGATGAATAATGATACAGGTCTCCTTCATAGAATTTATATTAATTGCAATACACAACAGAACATACAATTTATATAAACAAACAGATTAAATAAATATGTAACAATTATTTATATATATACTACTCAGCAGTGAGAAATTTTATTTATAATGTAACTTTTCTACAGAAGAACATCTCTTCTCATTTGTGTAGCTGCAATTTTTAAATTAATATATATATATATATATATATATATATATATATATGTGTGTGTGTGTGTGTGTGTGTGTCTGTGTGTTTGTGTGTGTCTAATGCCAGCATGTTGTTTTTTATTACTTTTTTACGTTGGGGCAACTGGAAGACGGAGTTAGGTCACCAGTTACGTTACCCCGGTGATATGATGGGTGATAAATGATAATGAAGCGCCAGGTGAGTTCTTACCTAAACGTAACTTAAATTCCAGATCATGGGCAACCACAGGAATAATTCCCTTTAAGTAAAATTTCCAATTGAGCCTATGTTTGTTTTCTTCGTGCACCTAATTCCTCTTTGTAATTATTATTCCTAGTGTTTAAGTCACTTCCCTCATTTGTCATTAACCATAAATTTCCATTATGTAATGTATTTCTATGTGTGATCATGTATTTAATTTAATTGATTTTTCTTCCAGCTCCAATTTACTAGTGTTACTCAAAAGATATTGCGTTTTGGCTCATAGTATCTATCGCCTATCAGCATAACTAACAGCTTATTAATACCACTGAGTTGTTGGCCTCTTCATCCTCTAATGATTTTATGATATGCTCTAGCAGAAAATTGAATGGTAGCCACACTACTTTTAAGTTGAATCGTAGATCATGATAACCTAATAATCAACTTTTACGAAAATGGCTGATTTCTTTTTCTGATGTGCTCGTATGTTAAATTGCTTCTTCGTAACCGCCGAATAACCAGGTAAGTACGAGTATATACATTTCTTTGCTTCATATTTTACTAATTTCAGTATGTATTTTCCCATTTGAATTTATTTATGTTTCTACATACGTAAATTGTTCCATATTTTGTAAACGTATTCTATATCTAGATAACAAGAACGGAAACTGAGAGCCACTGAATTGTACTTCTTTGTAAGAGTAGTTAGGAAGTCAAAAAAGACCAAATAAAATCTAGAAATAACGCAATCAATAAATATAAAAAAATTAGTAAAAGTGGTACACCAGGAAAGATTACAGTGGTTGGGCCATATAATAGAATGAAATATTAAAATCTACATAAAGAAATTATGCGATTGATACAGGTGGGAGAAACAGGAAACGAATGCCAAATAGAAACTGGATGGATTGAGTAAGAAGTTTGTGGAACTGAAAGGACTTTGAAATACAGATTCATGGATAGGAACAATGGAAAAGAAGACTGAATAGTACACATTTTATGTATTTATATTATTGTTGTTTAATATTTAAAAAAAATTGTGCCTGTGATGGCAGTCGTCCTCAACAAATTAAAACTTGGGAAACACTTTACAACATGTGACGCGAAAATAAATTCGAAGTTCCAATCATATATTATGCGCATGCGCCAACAAACGCGAAGCGGTTTACACTATGTAATCACAGGATGCAGCCAGCATATACTCGATATTTAAGGAACCTAAAAAATAACCTAACGTAATTTAAATACTCTAATCTGTGAAATACCAACCTAAAAGCTAACGTAACGCAATTTAAGAACTCTAACCTGTGTAAGAATGCAACACTCAAAAATAAAGAGCAAGTTCGGAAATTCTGAAGTATGTGCGTACAGTTAATTATTACATACTCTATGTGGGCTCCACTGGAACACGTCTTTGTTGTTTCATAGAGTATTCGTTAAAAAAATCAACATGGCTGCCACGTCTTTATGCTAGATATGTAATTAAATATCATAGAAACCATTGAAATAATCGTCAGAAAAAATGTAAAAATCATTGTGAATTGTCGGCAATAATTTGAAAAATGAAACCCTAAGAAAACAATTTGACAAGAATTTATGAAGAAATTAATCAAATCACGTCACATGTTGTAAAGTATTGCCAAAAAGTGTTAATTTTTTTTAAATTTTCATTAGGGCGGCCGCCATCACGGGTACAATTTTTATTGTTTTGCAAATTTTACATCAATCTCAACGGTGGTTAATAAAGTTTTTAAAAGTATTATTGCTTGGTTGAAGATAACTTCAGTATTGTAAAAAGTCCTAAGCAAATTAAATCAATTATTCTAAATCTCTCCCTCTCTCTCTCTCTCTCTCTCTCTCTCTCTCTCTCTCTCTCTCTCTCTATATATATATATATATATATATATATATATTATATCACTCAATGATATCTTTACTTGTCGTGGTGGAGTGGCTTGCGTGCTTAAATGATCCGAGAGTTATGCCGCCGCGGCGGTAGCATTACTGCCGTTAGGGTTACCCATGCCGGACTGGTCGAAGGTGATATTGCGGGGCGCTAGAGATATTAACGAGGGAATTCGATAAATCATCCTTGGATATAGTCGCTTTAAAGGATATTAGATGGCCAGAAGAAGGTAGTCAAGAATCTGGAAACTTTGCATTATGCTTCGGGGGTGCAGAAAGACCTTAATTTGGAACAGGCTTTTCAGTCCGAAGGAAGATCCTCTCCGCTATCCGAGATATTAAGTTTGTAAGTGATAGGATTCCATGTATAATTCTAAAGGGTGAACGACATGATTTTTAATCGTAAATGTACATGCCCCCACAGAAGATAAAGATGACAAGATCAAGGATGATTGCTATGAAGAATTAGAATGCTTATTTGATAGTCTTTCACAATGTCATATGAAAATTGTCTTAGGGGGTTTTAATGCAAAAGTGGGGCAGGAAGATATATTCAAACCAACAATAGGCAAATTCAGTCTTCATGAAGATAGTAACGGCAATGGGGTTAGATTAGTTACTTTTGCCAAATCGAAGAATGTACACCTGGACGTCTCCAGATGGTGATACTAGGAACCAGATAGATCATGTATTAGTGGATAAACGCTGGCACCGTAGCATCATCGATGTTAGATCAGTTAGAGGGACAGACTGCAATTCGGATCATCATCTGGTCAGGGTGAAAATCAGACAACGAGTATCGCCTATGAGAGGAAGAGACGCTAAAGATGATTCAGAAAAAGTTGAATTAAGAAACTCGAAAAATGATTAAATGTGGCAAGAATACCAAATCAAAATTACTAATAGATTTGAAATACTGGAATATTCAGATGGCAATGTGTCAAATGAAGAAGAAACTGATATAATTAATGAATAGGTGGCTGTAAGTGATACTATTAAATTGACAATAACAGAAAACATTGGTTATTTAAAATAGAGGCAAAACTATAAATGGTTTGATGAGGAATGTGCAGACATAGTAAAGAAAAGAAATCTAGCAAGACTGAAATGGTTTCAAGAGCTAAATGAGATAAATTTAGAGCAATAGGGTAGTATTAGATAGGAAAGCACTAGGTTACTAAAGAGTAAAAAGAAGGAATATTTGAGAGAGAGGATTAATGATCTTGAATTGAATGCAAAAAATAAGAACATTAGAGAATTATATCAGGGAAATAGGATAGAGAAGAATGGGTTTCAGATTAGAACAAATATAATTAAGAATGAAAATGGGGATATGATTGGAGATTCCAGGACTATATTAAATAAAAGAAAAAATTACATAAATGTACATGCAGAACAGAATATTGAAGAGGATAATTTACACAAAGCATGGATACATTATGCTAGTCACATAACCAAGTGCATTAGAGGTTGAAATGGCGATAGAAAAAATTGAAGATGTATAAAGCATCAGATTTAGATAAGAACCCAGCAGAAATGATAAAATCAGGGAGAGAAAAATTGATGGGTAAGATACGCCAGTTACATAATAAGATTTGGAAAAAGAAGCTCTTCCAGATGAATGGAAAGAATCGATTATCGTATCAATCTGTAAGAAAAGAGATAAAACTGATTGCAACAACTACCGTACAGGGGCATCTCATTACTTTCAACTTCGTACAAAATTCTAACAAATATAGTAGTAAGCAGACTTACCCCCAATATTGATGATATTCTAGGAAATCATGAATGTGAATTTAGAAGAAACAGGTTTACAACAGATCAGATTTTTAGTATAAGACAGATTTTAGAAAATAAATGGAAATATAATGGTACCGTACATCAACTGTATGTAGACTTCAAAAAAGCATATGATTCAATTAAGAGGGAGAAGTTATATGAGGCGGTCAGAGGACAAGGGGTACAATTGACAAAAACTTAGTTTGGAGAAAAATTAGGTTTAAAGATCAATGAGAATATAAGATTCCAGGAACATCTGACAAGTTTCATATATTGTGTTTATGTTCCTTATAGGCTATGTGAGTCCATTTAACCGCAAAATATGAACAGATTCAATATAAACATTAGACCATATTATAACTTTTTTTTTTGCATTAAGAGTCATTGGTACCCCTTGCCCTCCAAGCAATATTTTGAAATAAATTGTCCAAGAAAAGTAGATTCATACCAAATTTTTTATTATGACTGTAAATACGTACATTTCCAAAGAGTTACATATTACAACAATATTAATTCAAAAATCAGTCTTAAAGTTCATTGGACTTAAAGCTGCATTCATGGATACATTTTCTTACCCGCCTCTCCACATTAATGTTTCCCTTCCTATCTGTATATTGTTTGCCTGCATTCTTTCCTCTTTTTTCTTTATTTTTTATCCAATTTTCTCGTTTACCAATCTTTTTTATGCCAACGTGCAATATTGGAACATCTTCTTCTTCTGTAGGCCCTGTAATGCCGGATACTTCAATGCCATCTTCATTGGAATCAATCAGGAAAGCAAAAAAAAAAATAAATAAAAACACACACAAATGATTAATCTTCATATTTTAAAAGTCATACCTTTATTATAAATATTATTAAATTGCAAATCATGTAGATCTAAATCGTATTATATCTTTAGATTGTTAAATAATTTCCAATTACCTCAATATGTATTGGGAAAAAAAATAATATTTTATAATATAGGCCTACAAATGTGAAAATATATATAAAGTAATTAAAATATTTTACTTATCATGAAGGCTGAGGTTAACTTCATTCTCATCTTCATCAGAATCTGATTCAGACATAATAGTATTTGATAAATCAATAAACCTCGAAGAATCACCAGCACTATATTAAACACTAATAATACAATAATAATCTTCACGTAAAATTTGTTGCAAACGGCACCTAACAGTTTGTCATATTAGCTAAACATTTTTGCACTTAACTCATTTTTTTAAAATGTCACTTGTATCCCTTGTATTCTGACCGCCTCATATAGTATCCTGCTGGTGTTCGGAATTCCTAAAAAGTTAGTTACAACTCAATGGTATTAATAAGCTGTTATGCTGATGATGTAGTTAGTACTATTGGGCTATAGCGATGAGATACTAAGGGCCAACACGCACACACTATTGAGTAACACTAAGAAATTAGGAGTGGAAGTAAATATCAATAAAACTAAATATTTGGTCACACACAGAAATATATTATATATTGGAAATGGGCAGATGGTGACAAATGAAGGAAATTTTGAAGAAGTGGTTGAATTCAAATTCCTAGGAACAATAATTACAAATAGGAATGAGATGCACAAATAAATTAAACAATTCTACAAATGCATGCTATTATGCATTACAGAGACTCTTGTAGTCACAACTCCAAAAAAGTTAAAATGAAAATATAGAAAACTATTATTCTACCAGGTATATATAATGGGCACGAAAAATGAACTCTTACTTTAAGGGATGAAAGGAGATTGTGAGTATTCGAGAATAAAGTTATTAGGAAAAATTTTGGACCAATGAGAGATGAACAGAAAGGTAAATGGAGAACTACATAACAGTGAACTACATGGTCTTTATACGAAGCTAGATATAATAAGAACAGTTAAGTTTCGTAGACTGTGATGAGCAGGACATGTGGCACGAATGGGGAATGAAAGATGTGTATTTAAGCTTCTTATAGGAAAACCAGAGGGAAAACGCCCAGTTGGTAGACCAAGAATGAGGTGGGAGAATAATATTAAGAATGATTTGAAGAAAGTATATCATAAAGGGAATGATTCGAAAACATTAGCTCAGGATAGTGATGTATGGAGAGTTTATGTTCGCGCGGCCATGAACCTACGGGTTAAATAGTGCAAGTGAGTTAGTTATAAGTTATAGGCCTATATATACACACATATGAAATTGTGTGTGTGTGTGTGTGTGTGTGTAAAAGTGATACGGAAATACGGAAGAGGAGTTATAATATATAGCCAGCAAATTGATCTAATTGCACATTCTTTAAACCATGATGTTACGTACTTCAGTATCAGTTTTACGCACACAATTTTACATTCTGAGGTCAGAGAGTATTAAAGCTCTTTTCTTAAAACAGTGGTATTATTGTGAGTTGGATAGGATCAAAAAAATTAATTGAGCTCTCCTGAAAAAAAAAATGAAGTTAGAAAAGTCTCATCTCATTAGGCTATAGCATATATATATATATATATATATATATATTGGAGGCTAGGTAATGTTATTAAGAGAAGTTTCTCATTTTAGCATTGGGTAGCATTCTTGAAACAAAGGTAAAAAAAAAGTTGTGCTGCAACTGTGTGCTTTTTGGAATTGAAAGTCTTCACAGCGACATTTGCAGGAAATGGAAACTATTAAGACAAGAGAAAAATAAAAAGGTCATGTGATGAACTGGTAATCTTCGCAGGCTGACCACAATTCCAAGTAAAGTGACTCCTTCCTACTTTCTTTTGTTCTCTGAGCTTCAGAGTGGTTCGGCTAATTAGAAAGAGATGTACACCGGACTTCATGAGGTTTATCTAGCAACTATTCATTTGTATTCTAGGTATATCAACAAACATAAAAGTAATTTTTCTACAACTGTGAAAATATAATGATAATACTAAGATAAGTCAGAAAATCTAAATAATAATAATAATAATAATAATAATAATAATAATAATAATAATAATAATAATTTTATCAATTTAAAAAGCTGTTTGCCACAATGGTGCACAGTTGTTTTAATAATTTAAAATATTTATAATTTATAAAATTAATAATAATTATTCGAAGTAATGAATATCCAGCCCATAATTGTTACTGATGACTCAGCAATGCCGTGAAGGAAAGCTTAATTCAAGTCAACCGGCCCGAGGATTGGAACCTATCATGTTCAACAATGAAGTAGATAGAAACTATCTCAGTCGCTTCCACTTCAGCCGCCCAGTTGTTTCATCATCATCACTTTGATAATTTTCCTCATCATTGAGGGTTTTTTCCAACCAATCTTAGTAATTAACATGAATTTAAAAAAATAAATATAAATTACTACGGACTTACAGACTATCAGTTTGCAACAAACATTCACAAATATCCCTTAATTAAAGTTCTCCATCGTTCTCTGTCCTCTATGTCTTCATCTGTTACAACAAATTTCCTCATTGAATTTTGAATGTTGTTCTTCCAGGTTGTTCTTGATCTTCCTTTTTTGTTCCTTCTTTCACTTGTCCATACATAGACGGCCTTTGGTAGCCTTCCATCCTGCATTCTTGTAACGTGTCCATACCATTTTAGCCTTCTGGGTTCAATCTCATCCATTATATTTCTTTCTGCATTCATCCTTTTTCTAATTTCTGTATTTCTAATTTTTTCCAGTCGAGATTTTCTGGCAGCTCTTCTCCAAAAACTAAATTATTTTTTTATTATTTTATATTTCTGCATTATTCTAAGTTCATTTTGTCTTATAATGGTCTAATACTCTAACAGTTATTATGAATCACCTTTGTGATTTCCATATAAAATGTTAGGATAATAAAATATGTACCTGAAACTAACAAGAGAACTGTCTACCATTTCATGTCGAAACCTATTTCTCTCAGAGAAGCGTGGTGATATACCAAGGACATGTAAAAAATAAGTCGGCCTTTTTAACTGTAAGGCACTAAAATCCAGCCCCAAATCTTTCATTTAAACTACAGAGAAGTAATGAAACTTCACAATTGGTAAAATGGATAACTCTGACAACCTGCCCGAGCGCCGCGTCCCGCCACACATCACTCCGCTTTAATCACGCAGGGAGTCCATCTGGTTCGCACAGAGTGTTGCCATTACTGGATTCTGGCTTCGATTTCGTGCCTTTCAGAACATGTGTCTTTATAGCAGCTGGTGATGGGGCATGTTGCGAAAGGCCTACGAGTTGTTTTAATTGAAATTTGACTTAGTTAAGTACGACTGAGAGCTCATGTACGTATTTTATTTTAACCTTTTGTGATCACCTGCACTGTCTTCCTCATATGTCTGTCTAATATGTGGTTCAGGACTTTTCTTCCGTCCATAGTGAAACCCATAGGTTGTAAGTTTCATGGGGTGTGTAAGTACTACACAAGAAGAATACTTGATATTTTATTTAAATATGTCCTTTAAAATCTTAAATCATTAGCATTAGAATGCGAGGCTGGTCTTAAAAATACCGTCACATTTTAGTGCTCAGATGCGTCTTACATCAGGATTACTATTATTTTATAACCGTAAATCAGATATTAGATAAACAGGTTTATTTCCTTCCGAAGGAAGAATCACGTTTAGAATTTTTACGCTCTAAAAATTCAGCGAGGTGGACGGGTTTGAAGCCACGAACCTAGGATCTAGGAAGGAGCATCTAGCTTCTAAACTAATTATTCTGCGAAAAAAATAATTTTTGCTATTGATTGTTCAATTTGGCACTCAAAACTGGATAAAATTATTTTGAAGTGATCTACATTCAAGTTACAAGACCTAATTTTCATTTTAAAGCACCATGGTAATTATAACAAGCGTTGATGCTCCATTGTTTTCCCTTCCTGTCCGTTTCCTAGCAACTATGCATGCACCAAAACAAAACACTTCCGACATCCTACTAATGACAAATTACTGACATAGCTATTTCTCTATTGCATCACTCTATATTGAATTCAACACTGCGAAAACTAGATTTGCAAGTAGAACAATTGAGGTACTCAGCGAAATAAGGCGCACTCCAATTAAACTAAGTTTAGAGAAAAATAAACCTTTATTAGCTTTTACCTCAGTCGAATGTATGAGACGTGCCAAGTTTGTATAGTAATTAGATTACAAACCTCTGCTTATTTACTTTTACGAACCTATTCGGTTAAACCATTGTTACGAATACCACATTTTCTCTACATTTTTATTCCCTTATATTTTATAAATATGGCATTTGAAATAATTTAGATTTAAAAAATCTTCCATAATTGATATAAATGTCAACTAACTCACTGGCACTATCGAACCCGTAGGTCCATGACTGTGCGTACATATCCCTGTATCATGCATAATGTTAAACTCCCACATCATTTTTTGGTCTACTAACTGGGTATTTTTCCTATGGTTTTCTTTCAAGAAGCCTCCATACCCTTTTTTCATTCCCCAATCATAACATGTACTGCTCATCGCAGTCTAATTGTCCTTATATATCAGATTTCCTATAAAGATCATGTAGCTCACTGTTATGTAGTAATCTTTCCTCCTCCATGTTTCGCATCCTGGAGAATAACAGTTTTATATATTTTCAGTTTAATATTTTTTTAACACGTTGGGACAACAAGAATCCCTATATTGCATAATACCATGCATATATATAATCTTTTACGGTCTCACTTACCAAAACATGGAATTCCTTTCCGCCCTATGTCAGAGACTGTCAAACTATAACATCCTTCAAAAACAAATTAAAGAATTATTTAATAACAAACTAACTTATACACCTCACTGATAGTATTCTTTTAACAATTAATAAATTTAATTATCTATGAAAATGATATTAAGATTAACAAATATTTTCTTTTGTTTTGTTTTAAATATTGTACAAACGTGAAATTAGTTTTCTATATCTCATTATTTTTCTTTGTTTTATGTATACATTAGACAGGGACAATTTAATATGTCTTGATTGTATACATTTTATTATTAGTTTAAGTCTTAATTTTAACTAACATTAACTAGTTGCATTATAGATCGTAATATATTAGATATTATATTTTTGATCAAATTTTTATTTAGTATTTAATATTAGAGTTCATTGTGATTGTTATATTCTGATGTAATATATGTTTGCCCTGGTGACTGGAAGAGAAGGCCACATGGCCTTAACTCCACCAGGCTAAATAAATAAATCTAAATAAATATATAGAATTGACCCAATATCTAATTTATTTGTGCATCTCATTCCTATTTTTGTAGTAATTGTTCTGAATTCAACCCTTTTAAAAATTTCTCTCATTTGTCATTAACTGTTCATTTCCATTATATAATATGTCTATGTTTTGCCATATATTTAGTTTTATTGGTGTTTACTTCTAGTCCCAATTTCTCCAATTTCTTAGTATTACTTAATACAGTATGCGTGTTGGCCCTTAGTATCTCCTCGTTATCTCCTAATAATAATACATCATCAGCATAAACTAACAGCTTATTAATACCGCTGAGTCGTTGGCTTTCTTCGTCCTCCAAAGACTTTATGACATGCTCTAGTACAAAACTGAATAGCAGCTGAGATAGAGCATTATTTGCTTTAACCAATTGTGAATTTCAAAAGTATCCAAAAATAGTATCCCTACACGCACCCTACTCTTTGTGCCACTTAGACATATTCTTTTTCTTTTTTTTTCAAATGCCCCAGGTTGTCTTTCGACATTCCTGGTGTTCTCTCCTGGCATGGCGTACTTGTAACCCACTTCTGAGTTTGGTGCCTGGAAGGCGGGGTTACGTTGCCCTGATGATATGATGGTGATGATGATGATAGTGGTGCGCCAGGAGAGTCCCTAATCCTAAGCTTAATCTAAGATGAATATGAATGATGATGATTGCATGGCCATATGATTTCGGGAACCGTTTGGACCTTACAGTTTTTCCGATATTTGTCTTACAGGTGAGGAAAAATCCCGATAAAAACCTCATCCAGAAAAACAATCCCGACCGAGGATCGAACCCGGGCTCGTTGCGTGACAAGGCAGCACGCTACGTTGAGACTACAGCGGTGAACTAGACATATTTTAAAAAGTCTAACTAACTTTTTAGGAATTCCGCACTCCAGCAGAATACTATAAAAGGTTTCCCTCCTAATTGAATCGTATGCTTTTTTAAAGTCTACAAACATTTGATGCACAATGCCATTATATTCCCATTTATATTCTAAAATCTATCTTATATTAAAATTCCGATTTATTGAGAACTGTTTCTTCTAAATCCACATTCATTATCTCCTATTATGTCATCGATATAGGGCATAAGTATGTTTAATAATATATTTGTTAGAATTTTGTTACGAAGTTGAAAGTAATGAGATGTTCTGTAGTTGTTGCAATCGGTTTTATCTCCTTTCTTATAGATTGGTACGATAATCGATTCTTTTCATTAATTTCGAAGAGCCTCTTCTCCCAAATCTTACTTAGCAACCAACATATCTTAATCATAAGTTTTTCTCCTCCTGAATGTATACGTTTTGCTGGGACCTCATCTGAACCTGATGCTTTATACATATTCAATTTTTTATCGCTGTTTCAACCTGTAATACACTTGGTTCTGTGATTAACATTTCTGCTATGTGTAAAGCATCCTCTTCAATATCCTGCTGTGCACGCATATTTAACAGCTAATTTAAAAAAAACTTTTCTTTCTACTTAATACACTTCTAGAATCTGCAATCACATCCCCATTTTCATTCCTAATTTTGTTATTTCTAGCCTGAAACCCTTTTCTCTCTAATCTATATAATCCTGATGTAATTATCTGATGTTCCTATTTGTTTGCATTAATTTTAGGACAATCAATATTCTTTCTCAAATATTCCGTCATTTTATTCTTTAACAACCTAGTGGTTTCCAGTTTAATGCTACCCAATTATTTTAAATTTACTTCATTTGGCTCATGTAACCAATTATCTTTTGATAGCTTTTTTCTCTTTAGAATGTCGGCATATTCCGCATAAAACTATTTTTGGTTTGCCTCTACGCTTTGTGATGCTGACTATCTAATAATATCCCTTATAGCCTCCCATTCTATATTTTTATCAGTTTCTTTTTAGTTGTCATATTCTTACAAGAAGATTCCACTATTTCAAATCTATTAGAAATTTAGATCTGGTATTCAGACCGCAGTTTATAATTTCTCAAGTTTTTAAATAAAAATGTCGAATCATCTTTAATGTTTGTTCCTCTCATATGATAGGCATTTTTAAAACAATTAATTAATTAACTCATTAACTTCAAGAAATTCGAGATTATTTGATAACCGTTGACTGATTTTCCCCCTGACCAGATGATGATTCGAATTGCAGTATGTGGCCACTTTTATATTGAAATACAAGTGAATCTTATCTCATGTATTTGTAAAGAAATGATGGAATTTGTTAACGATTATCATTTGATGCCAATTGAATGACATTTGTATAAATTAAAGAAGTGTTACAGTAAGCTAATACAGGAGAGCATAAGGGAAATCAACAGACTATACAAATTTTTTAGCCTATTTAATATGGAGTAAAATGTATTTACAAATTGAATAGTAAATATTAATCAATATCAAAACTATTTATTAAGTAAATAAAAATAAAACTTAGACACGTTAACAAATTATGAATTGTGTTATTATAGTACATATCAACTGATCTAAGCAACAATACAACAATAATTTATTTACATTTTTAAATTTAACAAAGATGATTCATTCAAATCAAGTTGAGAATTTAACAGTTTATTACTACTTTTCAATGTATTTATTTCTACAGCCTTCAAAAGTCCAACTTCTTACCTTTATCACAAACATGTACAATTTCAAAATTTGGATCGAAACAATGATTAAATTGGAATGGGTGGTTAGCATATTTTGAATATTCTAAATTTCTGTTATATGCTCTCATGTGTTCCTTTATCCGAGAGCTAAAAGGTCTACCAGTTTGTCCTCTATAGACATTGTCACATGTGCCACACTTCAATATATATACACCTGATAATTTTTCTTCTTTTATTTTGGTTTTATTGTTTGTATTATATTTTGTAAAGTTTTATTAGTTTAAATGCCACATTAATGTTCAACTTTTTAAAGTGTTTACATATTTCATTTTATAGTGGGCCTATGTTTGACATTATGACATATTTCTTTGTTTTCTTTGGGTAAAGGAAAAACTTTGTTAATTGCTTTTTTTTAATGAATTTTCTTAATTAAATATTCTATAATTTTAGGGTCATCGTTATTATTAATAGCTAATTGTTTAATAATACTCAATTCATTATTATATTCCAAGGGTGAAAGAGGGATATTTAAAAGTCTATGAATGTAACTATTAAAGGCTGCCATTTTATATGTATATGGGTGAAGAGAAGAACTATAGTCCACCGCTGTGGTCTCCAGGTAGTGCATTGCCTTGTCACGCAGCGGGCCCAGTTTTTCTGGGTGAGGTTTTTATCGGGGTTTTTCCTCACCTGTAAGACAAATGTCAGGAAAATGTTAAGGCCCAAACGGTCCCCGAAATCATATGGCCATCGCAATCATCATCATTCATAGTCATCTTAGATTAAGCTTAGGATTAGGGACTCTCCTTGCTCACCACTATCATCACCACCCATCATATCATCGGGGCAATGTAACCCCGCCTTCCAGGCGCCCCAACCTCAGAAGTGGGTTACAATTACGCCATGCCAGGAGAAAACACCAGGAATGTCGAAATACAACGTGGGGCATTTGCAAAGAAAAAAAAAGAGAAAAACTATGGATAGTGGTATCAGTATGAGATGGTTTGTGAAAGATACCAAACTCAAACATAGTATCAATGTGTTTTATTGATAAATCCAAGAAATTTATACTATTATTTGTTTCTAATTCCATTGTGAAATTAATACTTTTGTGAATGTTATTAATAAAATTTAAAAAGGAATTCAATTGTCTTTTGGTTCCTGAGAAGCCTGCTATGACATCATCTACATAAGGATACCAAAATAGAACATTTTTAGCTAATACATCCTTATGTATGGTTTGTTCTAAGTCATCTATAAAAATCTCTGCCAAAAGAGGGCTCAGCGGATCACCCATAATCAAGCCACCTTTAGCTATGTACAATTTGTTATTAAATTCAAAATAATTTTGATGTAAGCATGTTTTAAGAGTGTGTAATATTTCTTCAACTACAAAACCATTCACTTTATTAGTTAGTAACATTCTATTAATAATCTCTATTACATCAATAGTAGGTATACTGGGAAACATATTCTTTACATCAAAATAAACTAAAATTAAGTTATTAGGCAAATCAATGTTCTTTATATTGTCAATTAATTCAATAGTTTTTTATACTGTAAATTGGATTGAACTTAGTATTAGCTTTTTAGACTTTGGTATGATGGAGAACTTATGAAGGATACTACTGGTCTAATAGGATAATTTTCCTTATGTAATTTAACTAGGTTTGAAGATAGAATTTATTAACCCTAAAATTCTTAAAATGTTTGCATTTACATTCTTTTCTTCTTCATATGAGATATTGCATCCTAGATATGTAAAATTATTCACCTGCTCCAAAATTTTATTATCCAGTACAATTTTACTTCTGACGATCTACACCTTGAAATGCCATAATTTTTGTTTTTTCTGTAGATATTTTTAACCCATATTCTTCTGTAATTTTGTTAAGTTCATACAGATCTTTTTGTAGATTATCTTCGGAATTTGCTATTATTATTTGGTCATCTGCAAACAATAGGGTGTTTAATTTTCTATTTTCTGATATTCTTATTTCAAATTTATATGTTTTGTTCCAGCAACATATTACTTCATTGATATAAATTGCAAAGAGTGTTGGGGATAGGGGGCAGCCTTGACTCACACCACGATTTATAATTCCTTCTTCAGAAAGTCTGTTATTTAATTTAATCTTTATGGTGTTGTCTTTGTAAATATTTTGTATGTTCTGCCGAAGTAAATTTGGTATATTTCTGTCTTCCAATATATTTAAGAGTTTTGATCTTTTGACTGTGTCGAATGCTTTTTCAAAATCTATGCAAGCAAAATGTGTTTCTAAGTTGAATTCTCTTCTTTTTTCAAGCAATAGTTTAACAGAAAATACTGAATCAATACAAGATCGTCTTTTCCTAAATCCATTTTGACACTCCATAAGGAATTTTTCACTGAAACTTTTCAATTTTCCATTTAAAATGTCTGCATAAATTTTGTAGCATGTGTTTAACAAACTGATTCCCCTATAGTTGTCCATTTTTCTCTTGTCTCCTTTCTTCAACAGGGGTATAACAATGCTTGTCTTCCATTCTTGTGGTATATCTGCATTTTTGAATACATTATTAAAGAAGGACAACAGTCTTTCATGGAACTGTTTGCCTGCATATTTGTACAATTCAGAATTCAAGCCATCTGTGCCAGTTGCCTTCCCATTTTTTAATTTCTTTAAACTATTGTTCAATTCTTCCAATGATATTATGGAATCTGTCTCATTATTATTTCGGAAAATTGTATCTTCATAGCTATTGTCAGCCCAAAGACTTTTATAATAATTGAAAAAATCTTCTTTTGTTACTCCGCAATTAATTTTGGTAGATTATTTAATATCTTTATTCAAATGTTTTAATATTTTGAAGGCATTAGGTTGGAGCTTATGCAAATCTGATTCTAAATGTGTAACAAAATTTAACCATGTTTTCCTATGTCTCTTTCTTATTTCCCTCTTAACAATAGCTCTACAGCGTTTGAATTCTATTTCATTTTCTGCTTTCTTTGTGTTCAAATATTTTTTATATGCTGCATTTTTTTCTTCAATCAATTGTTTTATTTGATCATCCCAGATTTTTAGAGTTCTATTTCTTCTTTGTTGTATATTTACTTTTCCTAAAGTTTCATTAGCTGCATTTTGAATTATCATTTTAATGTTTTTCCATTCTTCTTCGACATCATTACTTTCTGGAGTTGTAGCCATATATTGCTGAATTCTTCTCGAATATAACCATTTAATGCTGTCATCATAAAATAATTTTACCTTGTACTTTTGTTCTATGCTCTGTTGTTGTTTTTTTCTTCTTTTTTTAACCATCTTGGTGGAAATCTTATTTTTGCTTCTACTAGGTAGTGATCTGAACCAATATCATATCCTCTGTAGGCTCTGACATCGAGAAACAATTTTAAAATCTTATTATTTGCAATGAAATGATCAATGATTGATTTTGAGTCCTGACGATCCCATGTATACTTATGTATGTTTCTATGATTGTAAAAGGTATTCGTTATTCTCAGTTCATTGTAGATAGCAAAATCTGTTAATCTTGTCTCATTCCTATTGCTGGTTGGTTCGCCAAATGTTCCAATATTATTGTTGATTTGAGCATTGCCCACTCTGGCATTTAAATCTCCTATTATGAGAATGTAATCATTTCTATTAATTTTGCTATACATTTCTTGTAATATTTTATAAAATTCTTCATTGTTTTCTTCACGGCCTTCCTCTGGTGCATATACACCAAGAACTGTCAAATTACCTCTATTTATGTTCAGTCGAAGCTCTAATATTCTTTCATTCCAGTAAGTGTAGTGTTGAATTTTATTTCTTATGGTTTTATTAATCCAAATCATTACTCCAGCTTGTCCATGGGTTTTCCTGTCGACACCGCTATATATTTGTACATAATTGTGTGTTTCTTTCGTTCCTTTAAGTTTCTTCTTAGTTTCTGTAGTTACTGCAATATCAATGTTTCTATTTTTAAATATACTGTCTAGTTCCTCTTCTTTTTCATGGATGCTTTGGACATTCCAGGTTGCATATCTTACAATATCATTGTGCCGTTTTCTTTTAACCATATTTCTTTGCTGTGGGTCGTCATATTTCAATTCCTTCTGGATTTTTTCGTGTTGAGACTTGAAAGTAGTTTTGAAGTTCCTTAGGACAGGTTACTGGCCCGACGCTAAGTAGTCCAGTGGTAGGGCTGCTACCTTTTAGTCTCTGGACAGACATTAGGGTACCGCATTTACTCAGTACGGTTATACCGCCGTGACTCGGTCCTCAGAGCCTCGTTTGTAAAAACGGGTTGTACCACGAGAAGGTGAGGATGAGAATTGGGTAGGAGAGGTTATACACGTCACTACCCCTTAAAACCCAGTTAGTCCAAAAGCATTCAAGACTGAAAGTGTATAAAACACTGGCTCTTCCAACTCTTTTGTATGGTAGCGAAGTATGGACGTTGAAACAGAAGGATATACAGAGACTTAGATCTGCTGAAATGAGATATCTTCGGAGGACTGCAGGATACACACTACTAGATCACAAAAAAATGAAGACATCTTA
The DNA here is from genome assembly GCA_030220185.1 of Diploptera punctata. NCBI lineage: Eukaryota > Metazoa > Arthropoda > Insecta > Blattodea > Blaberidae > Diploptera > Diploptera punctata. The sequence continues at coordinate 37,970 of JASPKZ010008757.1, forward strand.
GAAGAATTACACATGGAATCTTTAGAAAACAAAATTTCTGATTATAAGTCAAGATGGATGCAACGTGTTCATCGAATGGAAGATCACAGAATACCCAAACAAATGTTAAGATATCAATCTGCAGGAAGAAGAAGACCAGGACGTCCACTCAAAAGACTTCTGGATGGTGTTCCTCTTGAGGCCGAAACAGATCAACAAATGGCCTAAATTCGTGAATGTACTATGATGATGATAATTTAACTAGGGAGTACAGTTTGGGTGGTTGGGGATTCTTTATATTATAGAGTATTCAAAAACGTTATTAAAAATTGTACAATTTTTATAAATATTTATAATTTTTTTATATTTCTCTGTTGGGTATTTATCAATAATTTGAAAATAGTCTGAATATTGAAAATCTACAGTTTTAGAGATATAATCATCCTTATTTAAAGCTATTAAAATTTGTCCTTTATCTGCTCGTGTAATAACAATATCATCATTTAAAGTTTTCTTTTTTATATCTTTAGCTATCTGATTATAGAATATATGCCTTGGTATTGTTTTCTTACCATCCTTGATAATAAAAAACAAAACAAAAAATCAGGTGTATATAAATTGAAGTATGGCACATGTGACAATGTCTAAATCTCAGGGATAAAGGGACACATGAGAGTATATAACAGGAATTTAGAATATTCAAAATATGCTAACCACCTATTCCAATTTAATCATTTTTTCGATCCAAATTTTGAAAGTACATGTTTGTGATAAAGGTACGAAGTTGGACTTTTGGAGGATGTAGAAGTAAATAAATTGAAAAGTAGTAATAAACTGTTAAATTCTCAACTTGATTTGAATGAATCGCCTTTGTTAAATTAAAAAATTTCAATAAATTATTATTGTTGTATTGTTGATTAGATCAGTTGATATGTACTATAATAACACAATTCATAATTTGTTAACATGTCTGAAGAAAGTACAGTGTACCGAAACAGCTGTCACTGAATTATATCTTAATAAATATGAAAATCAAATAAAACTAAGTTTTATTTTTATTTAATTAATGAATGTGGATTTTCATCAAGTAAACACCAACTTATTAGATTATCAAAATTATTTGTCTAATATAGAAAGAATTTGCAATACCGATACATATTTTTAAATATATGTTTTTTACGTACATATACGCGTATACACATATTTAAAAATAAATATACATACAGTACATCTGTATTTAACTGTGGAACAAGATAAGCACGAACAACCAGAAATGTCTGTGCACATAGCTAAGTGTAAATATATGTCGTCAATTACGTCATAAATTCCACTTACATTACGATTATTAAATCGTAAGAATAAACTATTATTTTAAATATGAACCATTGCACACAAATAACCCATTCAACAAATTAGCGTTATATTTTTAAATATGTTTTTTATATCTACAGAAAAAACAAAAATTATGGCATTTCAAGGTGTAAATCCTGCCAGAAGTAAAATTGTACTGAACAATAAAATTTTGGAGCGGGTGAATAATTTTACATATCTAGGATGCAATATCTCATATGAAGAAGAAAAGGATGTAAATGCAAAAATATCTAAATTTTTCAGAATTTTAGGGTTAATAAATTCTACCTTCAAGCCACAGTTAGTCCAAAAGCATTCAAGATTAAAAGTACTGCAGGATACACACTACTAGATCACAAAAAAAATGAAGACATCTTATAGTAATTACACATGGAACCTTTAGAAAACAAAATTTCTGATTATAAGTCAAGATGGATGTAACATGTTCATCGAATACCCAAACAAATATTAAAATATCAACCTGCAGGAAGAAGAAGACCAGGACGTCCACTCAAAAGACTTTTGGATGGTGTTTCTCTTGAGGCCGAAACAGGTCAACAAATGGCCTAAATTCGTGAATGTACTATGATGATGATGAATATTAAGGGTTTTAAGCAGACAAAAAAAATCAACGTACCAGACCAATAAGAAAGGAAGAAAGAAAGTTAGATGCAAAGATGAAAATAATTGATGTAACTTAAATAAATACGTTCCTCACTTCTAGTATTTGGGCAGAAATTTCAACATATTTATGGAACAATCAGACGAACGCTGAGGAACAAAGTAAGAAAGGATACGCAGCTAAGATTTTACTCAACGATGACACTACCAGTGGCGATGTATGGAAGTGAGGCCTGGGTCCTGAAGGAAAAAGAACAAAGTAAACTTCAGACAGCGGAAATGAGATTCCTACGGGCTGTGAAGGTTGTACAAGGGAAGAACGTATTAGAAATGAGAGTATTAGAGAGGAACTAAAAATACAACCACTTCTCCAACAAATAGAAGAACACAGGAACAATTGGATAGAATATCTGCAAAGGATGACAAAGAATAGGATACCAAAGATGGCACTGATGTTTAACCATGGGGGACGAAGATCGGTAGGAAGACCAAAAGAGCGCTGGGCTGTACAGATGTGAGATCGGAACAGGCAAAGCCCTACTCGTGAAGAATGAAGATGATGATGATTAATAAGTATGTAACTCGAAAGCTCCGAAGACTAAGATCGATAGAGACGGTTGCTATTTGCTGTTAGCAGAATGGCATTATAAGGAGACCAGGGTTGTGCTCATCAATTTTAAAATTCTAGTTTGTTTTCTTAACCGGATTTTTAACTGTCCTTATGAGATATACAAGTGAGAGGACTCCATTTCAAGTTTTATAAAGAAGGGAAATTTTTATGATATAGCTGTTAATTGAATTCGTGATCCATGAGAATATCACAGAAGCTGTTATTTAAAAAGTACAAAACTTACTTAGGGCATAGTATGACATTATTGTACAGTAAAAAGGAAAGTAGTAACAATAAAATACTGTATAATACCTCCCAGTTTATTTCTTATTTCATGAATTATATACTAGTTATTAAATGTTGAAATTTAGTGAATTGCATTTCCATTTGGCAAGTTTTTAATAATGCTGTCATAAAGCAATGATTTGTTCTCGTAAAATTTAATAACTTGCAACTTGAGTATTATTTTCTAAGTCACGCCAAGTTGAATTACTGTTACCATGGAAAACTGTCAATTGAAATCAGGAAATATTTGTTCCTCACTTCATGTTAGAAATGTTCTCTATTAATTTGTTTTTTTATACTCTATAGATTTGTTACTAATAAATATTTTCTTGGTAAAGTGCATTAGTTTACAAAATGTATAGTGGATCCATGGTCTTGGGCTGCATTTGTAACGTTTTATTTTTTTGTCCGATGAAAGAGAGAACTAATATCATATTAGATATCTTGTACACATTTAGCTTGTATACAGCGGTCTGAGATTACTTTTTATTCATGCATCTCATACGTATTTACTGACATGTTAACAGATAGTGAAATAATTATTAAAATATTAAATTCAAATTTAGATGGATAGATGGAATGGAGAATGAGATGCAGTATTTGGGATGTTGGTTGACCAGTATCGGAAAATCTGGCGACATTTACTAGAGGAGACACGGCTTAGACCATGCTGTAGAGCCAAAGATAATGAAATGATGATTAGTGACTAAATGGACAATGGCAATGAAATACTTTATCTGAACGGTAGAGAAACCGGAAAAGTGCATCTATCAGATCGATTTGCCCGAGACTTCAATTTGTTTGCGAATATGAGTGTGAAATGCCCCTAATATAACTGCAGGTCGACAGCGAATAAAATGCAATGCTAATGCGTTCTCGCCTTGACTGTACATATCTCATTATTCAGACCTGTATTCTCCTCTGCCCCTCTTTTTTCAACAATTAGCGTCAAAACCCGTAACGCTTCCAATGGAGCTTGTAACGCCAGCAAAACGATGTTACGTAATAACCAATAAAAACACTGCAGATGGAATTCAATGCATTTCAATGTTATAACTAAATCACATTGTTCATGAGGAAACCCCCCTCAGACTGACTCGTAGGGAGACATTACGTCATTAAAATTTAACGCAAGCGCAGCACGATTCTATTTTGTTCGTTGCCAAGCTATAGTTCCGTTACATTGATATTATTAAATTAAGTATTGAAATTTGCTAACGTAAGAGGAGTTGGCTATGAAGAGGTGAAAAGTAACTCGAAATTAAAAAAACGCTTACTGATTTTAATTACTTAACTTTTTTATTTGATTAACGATACATTTACCTATAAAATATGTATGTATTGCTTCAAATATCTTGAATTAATGTATAAATAATGTTCCTAAAAATCACCCTACTGGTGCGATTTTCATCTTCTGGATGTGGTTGATCGTGCGGCTTTATACCACTAAATACTTTCATCCGTGCCATTATTATTTTTCTCAAGAACTAACTAACTAACCCAATGACACTATCTAACCCTTAGGTTCATGGCCGCATGGACATAAGTTCTCCACACAAATAACATCGTGAATTAATGTTTTCCATTCATCCCCTGTATAATCTACTTCCCTCAAATCATAGTTAATGTTATTCTTTCACCTCCACTTGGTCTACCAACTAGGTGTTTCCCCCTGGTCTCCCACAAGAACCATCCATGCCTGTGTTTCAATCCCCATTCGTGCCAAATGACCTGCCCATCGCAGTGTACGAGACCTAAATGTTCTTATTTTAACAGGTTTCCTATACTTTACTAATTGCTTATGGCCTCTGTTCTTCAGGCGTATGCAGTATTGTCAATTCGCTTGTCTGTTCACCTCTCTTTGGTCCAGAAACTTTCTAAGAACGTTATTATCAAATACTCGTAATCTATTCTCATTCTGTGTAGATTTTTTTTACATACAATGACTACCTGTAGAACTCTGCCACTGCCGATTCCAAGCCCAAACGAGAAAAGAGGAGAAGGAAGGATTAAACAAACTGGGTCCAGCTGGCTCCGGCTAATACTACCCTGTAAAGCCCCTTGTCAGGATAACGATGAAGACCTCAACGAAAAAATTGACCGAGTAGGAAGCGGAAGGAACAACCCACTCTCGGTATTAAGGAGAGACCCGCTGACTTGCGATGAAGAGCGACTTCAAAGGCTATGGAAGTGAACCCTGATAGAAAATCAAGGGTTAGATGATACTCTGTGGCTGTAGTGAAAGCAACTGATCTAGGGGACGGAAACCTCATAATCAAAAGACTGGCCCTCCAGGTTGGAGGTTGGGCGATGGGCTGACAACCCCACAGTGTAAAAAAATATTTTGAGAAGCCTAAAGAAAGATGCCAGACGAATACATTTATGAAATGAAAATGGAAGAATAAGGACATGATATTGGTAACCTGGAATGTTTTAAGTTTAAGTAGATCTGGAGCATTTGCCAACAAGAAAATATAATGTTGCCATAGCCATAGTTCAACTGATAGGATTGACAGAGATTCATTTTTTATTCTGGTGATTTTACGATATGTTGTAGTGCATGTAACAAACAAGGACAATTTAAGACTGGATTTATAATTTTAAAAATGTAGGCAGTTGATTTTAGACTTTCATCCAGAGAACGGACATCTTCTTTACCAGGAATAAAAGGTAATCTACAGAACACCACAATAATTAGTGTTCATGCTCCGACGGAAGACAAAGAAGAAGGAATTGAAAGAAAAAAAATGGGATTTGGGTAGACTCTACATGAAAGCACCAAAGAATGACGCGAACATAATCCTAGGAGATTTTAACGCAAAAGTAGGCAAAAGACATGAGCTGAGACCTAATATAAGAAAACATAGCCTTCATGAAGACACCAACGATAATAAGCGGAAAATGTTAGATTTTGCAACTAAACAGATCATGGCAATTTATAGTTCCTTACTTGAACATAAAAAAATTACATGTGAACATGGAGATGACCTGATGGGAATACTGTGAATACAATTGGCCATGTTATGATTAATGTAGTTTATATATATAATATTTTGGTTGTGAAATTTTTAAGAGAAGCGGATTGTGATAGTGACCACTTTATGGTCAAAGTTAAATACAAACAACGTATAGCAAGTTTTGGGAAACTAAGAGCCCATGATATAATGAATTATTATTTAGACAAATTGGAGGATGGAATTATAGTACAGGAATTCAGGCATGAACCAGACACCAATTTCGAGTTAGATTTATCAAAATAATATAAAAACCTAGATTTTGAATCAAAATGGAAACATATTAAAGAATCTGTTTGTAATGCGGCAAAAAATATATCAACGAGCACAACGAAAGTAATATATATATATATGATGAAGACTGCAGAAATGCAATGAAACTATGAAATTAAGTTAGCATCATTATTTTGCAGCGAACAGGAGATAATGAATCGATACTTTTAAAAATTCATGACGAAACACCGTTGAGCTTAGCACTTAATATTTACAATATAAAAATAGAATACCTGCGATCTCAGTCTTTCTCAACTTTAGATGTGGGATGTGAAGTACTTTCGGAACATATGCTTCATCTTCAGCTTGTAAATCAGGTGGAGTACTTTCGAAGCATATGCTTCAAAAGTACTCCACATCCTACATGTAAAGTTGAGGAAGACTGAAATCTCAGGTATTCTATTTTTATATTGTAAATGTTACAGGAACTAATGTTGATGAATATAAAGAAAAACAAATGGATGCCACGAGAATATGCAGCACTAAGAAGAAATTGTATGAAGAGGAAAGATTACAAAAATGCAGGAAGACGTCCAAAGTAATTATGCCAAAGAATTTTATGAAAGCAAAATAGGAAAGGATTTCATCCAAGAACAACATTATGTAAAGAGAAGTCGTGATAAATTGTGGGAAAAGAAGAAGTGGAAAAAGTATGGGTTACTTACTTTAAAGCTCTCCTTAATCTAATGTGAATATTACAGAAGAATTAAACTATTCTGGACCAGAAGTGAATCTAGATGTACCAACAGAGCATATGGTCAGAAGTACCATACGAAAATTAAAAATCAATAGAGTACCAGCAGGAGACACAATAACAGAAAAATTGTTAAAATCTGGAAGGAAGAGGTTATGGGAAGAACAGTATGGTTTAATTAAAATAATATAGGAATTAGAACAAATGCCTCAAAACTATAATCCGCCCCATTTATAAAAAGGGTGATTGTAATAAATTATTGTGTTTAATTGTAATAACTATACTAGCATAGATCTCCTAAACGTTGGGCATAAACTATTTACTAACATTTTGAGCGTCTCGAACATTACGTAGAAAAAATAATTGGTCATTACCAATGTTGTTTTAGAAAAGGGAGATGGACAACTGACCAAATTTTCACCTTGAGAATTACTCTAAGGAAGGCTTTTGAATATAATATAGATATAAATGAATTGTATATAGATGACAGGTAGGCCTATGATAGCATAGATATATCTCAATTAATTCAAACGATGAACGATTTTGGAATCTTCAATAAACTAATAAGATTAGTTAAAATGACTCCGAATAAAACTAATAACAGAGTGAAAATACAAAATCAACTAGTTTTGAAACTGCGTTGGGATTAAGACAAGGGGATATACTGGCTACACTACTTCTTCAATTTATATTTAAAGAAGACAATAAGGAACGCGGCTAGCGAATTCGACACCTGAACAAACGTTATAGGAAAACTACTACGCGGAGTATAGAAAGAGGTGGGGATTAGTATGCGATCCTGCGGAGTATCGTCCAATTACTATGCAACTGTGTAATACGTTCAGGGAATAACATATTACAGGTATTGTTCGACTTGTGCATTTTTTATGTTTGTTTCTCTGTGTTTGCTAGCATCAACAATGATGTTTAGTGTTTAATTACTTTATTGCACAATTGTAATTTTCTGCTACATTATATAATTTTTGCAACACCTAACTATACCTGGTCCCGTCTTGACGATGCGTTCCTTTTGCTCTCGTACCTCGTCCATGTAATTATTAATTACATTATTTCTTCAGTCATGTCGTCCTGCACTTGGGAGTTCGCTGGCCCTGGTAAAGAATATTAAATATAATCGCGGAGGCTCAATATTTAATAGAACTAGACAATATTTAGCATATGCAGATGGTGTGATTATCCTTGAGCGTGCGGCTAGATACGTAAACGAAACATTAGAGAATATTATTGAGGTGGTAAACGACATAATATTAATAACTCGTGATAATAACATTGAATCAGAAATTAAAGCAAGCCTGGCGGCGGCATGTTATTATGCACTTCAAATATATAATGAATAACAGATATACTGTATAATATTATCAGCCAAATTAGATCTGTATAAAACAGTGCCCCTCAAAATCCAACCTCAGTGGTCCACGTCCCGAGGGGTGGGCAACGGGAAGTACGGAATAGCCGGGTGGAAAAATCGGAGAAAGCTAAAGGAGGAGTATCAATTTTAATTAAGGAGAAATGGAAATCCTCAATAAAACAAATAGAAGAAATAGATGAAAGATTTATAGTTATGGAAATAACAATGTACGGGAAAGAATTAGTAATAATAGGTACATAAGCCCCTATGCCCCAACAAACGATGCATCACAAGTAATAAAGGAACCATACTTTGAAAAAGTTACTGGATTGGTAGTAAAGATTTCTCAAAAGAAGGAATTAATAATTATGGGAGATTTGAATAGCAGAGTTGGAAAGGGGACAGGGTGGTCCATATTGAGAAGATATTGAGAATGAAAATGGACAACGTTTAAAAGAAGAATGCAAAGTGAATGACCAAATTATTATGAATTCGATGTTTAAACATCGGGACATCCACAGATATACGTGGGAACAACGCACTAAAGGTCTACGATCGATAATTGATTATGTAATAGTGAGGAAACGGAGAAATATTATAGTTCAAGATATTAGAGTGAATCGAGGTCCCGAATGTGGAACAGATCATTATATGCTGTCAACTAGGATAGTATGCCCTATAAACAGGCAAAAGTTAAATAAAGATCAAAATATAGAAATAGAAAATGAATTAGAAAAATGTAGATATAATCTATATTTATTACAAGATGAGAGTATTAAAAATCTATATGCCCAACGGAAAAATTAAAATTTGATGAAGATTGGAACTCTGTTGTTATTTATGAACATTTGAAAAAATATATACATGAAGCAGCAAGAGAAGCACTTGGTCTGGAAAATGATAGAGCGATTCCATGAAAATGTCATACCGAGGTGAAAATTTTGAAATTGACGCAGGAATAATTTTTTTGACGTAATATATATCTTTATGGATCAAGTTTTCTGATTCTATAAGATAATGTTCCAAAAGTGTGTTATTTTAATCTAATATTAGTGGAAGAACTTGTAATTTTCTGAACTTGTAAAAACATGCAAAATGTTACCAATTTGTTGTTTAATGATTTGGTCGTATTACTTCGTTTTATTTTACAAACTGTTTTGTTAAACCATACTTTGGTCTCCCTAGTCGTAGATGTAATAATATTAATTGCATTCTAATGTCAGTCAGTCACACATACTTTGATAGATAATAAATAACGTTGTTTTTCTTCAGAAGCTGTATATTTATGTACAATCTTAATCAGACACTTTTCCTCTATCACCTCTAATTTCAAACATTGTAATATGCAAGGATTTTGCAGCAAAAGTGTATTGTAAATGTCAGTCAGTCACATATGGAATTACTCGATAAACACCATAAAAACCATTGGGTGAATAAGGAAATACTTAATAACAAAACAGAAAAGAAAAATGCATATCAAAAATATTTATATTCCAAGAAAGATGAAAATTATTAAATTATAACATACTTAAAAGAAAGGTTAAAGCAGAAGTCAGGAAACATAAAAAATAAATGTGGAATAGGGTATGTGGAGAAGTAGATCATACAGTAGGCTATTCAAAGTCAGACCAAGCATGGAGGACAATTACAAACCTGCGAAATGATAATATGACAAAGAGTTTTAATTTAGTACGAATGAAAATTTTTCAGGAATATTTTAAAATGCTTTTTAACAGAAACTAGGAGAGAATTTATAGACTATGCTACACTGGATAACGGAAAGGGTGACTTAATAGAACCTATAACAGAAGAGGAAGTAAGAAACGTGTTGAGAACAGCAAAACATGAAAACGCGGCAGGTCCAGGAGGAATAACCATGGAACTAATTAAATATGGTGGTTCAGGAATTATAAGAATTTTAACTAGACTTTTTAATCAGGTGATAGAAGGAGATCCTATTCCTGATGATTTGAAGGGAATAAAATAGATCTAGCAAACTATAGAGGGATCAGTGTTATGACAGCAATTAGTAGAATTATTAAAATTAGATTGGAGGAACTAATAAAAATAAAATATCAGAAGAAAAAAACAGGTTTCACAGCAGGTAAATCGTGCCTTGATAATATATTTGTGATTAGGCAGATTATAGAAAAGATGTTGGCTAAAGGAAAAGAAGTTCGTATGGCATTTATAGACCTGGAAAAGGCATATGACTCTGTACCCATGAACAAGCTTTGGGTCGCAATGGATAAGTTTGGAATACCACAATCTTTTATTCATTTTATTAAAAGAATGTATGATTGTAAAGCAAGTATTAAGGTTGGAAATAGAGTATCCTTAGAATTTCATAAAACAAAAGGATTAAGACAAAGATGCGGGATGTCACCAATATTGTTCAAGATATATTTAGAAGATGTATTAATGAAATGGAGTAAGTTATGTAGGGGAATGGGAATCAACATTCATGGCCATTTACTGCACAATTTATTATTCGCTGATGACCAGATTATAATTGGACAAGATAAAGAAGATATAGAATATATGATTAGAAAGTTGGTAGATGCATTCGAGGTAGGTGGACTGAATATAAATTATATTAAAACAGAACATGTGGTAATCGGAACAAATTCAGAAGACCTACAAATAAATAATATGATAATTAAACGTGTTGAAGAATTTAAATATCTTGGATCTATAATAGATAAATCTGGTACTTGTGAAAAATGTATTATTAACTGAGTAAATTGTGCAAGGAAGGCGATTAGATCCCTGAAAGATCTTTTATGGAATAGAAATTTGACCAGAAAAACAAAAGAGAGATTATACAGAAAATAATAGAAAGTATACTCACGCATGGATCAGAAAGCTGGACATTAAATTAAAGGACGCAGAAAAGAATTTTGGCGACAGAAATGGATGGATTACGGAGACGTATGAGAATATCCAGGCTACAACATATTCCAAATACATATATCAGACAAGAAATGGGTGCACAAGAAATTGTTATCGATAGGATAACATAGAGAGCTCTACAGTGGTATGGACATGTACAACGGATGTCGGAATACCAGTGGCCTAAACAGGTGTTGGATTGGATGGTACCAGGCTGAAAGAAGAGGGGGAAGTAGAAGAGCAAGGTATGAGGGAATATATGATGCCATGATGAAGAAGGGTATGGACGATGGACAGTGGGAAGATAGGAATCTCTGTAAAGCAGGAATCAAAGGCAAACTGCTGTAAAGTGGAAAGCCTGTATTAAGTATTAAGTAAGTATAAAACAGTAAAAAGACAAATAGATTTATATGGATCTCAATCTTGGACCCTGGCAGCTAAACTGAAAAATTTGTTACCTACATGAAAAAAAATAAAGATTTTACGTATAATATATGGATCCATATGCGAAAATGGAAGATAGAGAATTAGAATAAATTATGAGTTAAAATAAATATAATTCACGAAGTAGTGTAACAGTTATTAAAGCTCGCAATGGCTGGAGCATGTGATGAGGATGTCAGGAAACAGAACAATTAGAAAGATTTTAGAAAGAAAACCAGAAGGAAGGAGACAAAGTGGAATACCCAGGTTAAGATGGATGGTGGCCATTAAGGTTGATCAAAGGAAATTACGAATGAAAAAGCGAAGGCAAAAGGCTGTGAAAAGAGCTGTGTGAGTATGAGTCGTTAAGGAGGTCGAATGCTAAGGACCGATCGCCAAATGAAGAAGAAGACTACTTTTAGTTAAAATTTAATTTAATTTTTTGTTATAGAAGATGACAAAACTGTCTCAATATAGGTATGCAATGACCAAAATTCAATTATGTGTAAGTTAATTTATTGTATAAGATATCTAAAAATACATCTAGATCTACACTTTTAAAGCTAATTACCATTCATCAACACTTTTCAGCTGACTCCCCTTAAGTTGGAATGGTAATATTGCTTCAATATAAATTTGGTTAATTTCTTTCTAATTAAACTAGAATTACTATTATTTCTTCAGATTATTTAAGTTGCTTATAGACAAAAATTAACAGGTACGACAAAAACATAGATCATGATTATGTTCTGTACAACCCTGAGTTTGGTAATTCTGTCGCCTGAGGTCAGCATGTGCCCCATGGGACAAGCCCCTGCACCTTTACAACTTGTCTATTATTCACTATTACCGCGTTACTTGACAAATAACGTTGTTTACACACCGTCAGCTTCAGAACAGTTGACAGATTACTAACTCTTCTGCTGCATTTTGGTTTCCTGTTCATGACCAACATGTTTAACGAAGTCGGATTAGCAAATATTTCATTCGTTTTATATTTGTAAATACATTTAATTTCATATATATATATATTACAGAATCTCCAATAATATGAACCCGATTTCACCATCCGGTATGTTAGGGTTTTAGTTACAATACAATTAAATATTTACAATAATTTGGAGTATGGTTAATTTCTAGCGTTACATAATAACGTGTTATGAACAAATTAATTAATTAATTAATTAACAACACCAAGAAAAAACTAACTCAAAGTATCTTAAAATATTATGGATAAAGTCACACAGTTTTCTATAGCAACACTTCTTACATAAAATATTTGACAAAGGCAGTTGAAATCTATTATGGCAATAATCTGTTTTTTAAATAAATTCATGTCTTTTGGAATCAAATGCGGGACACTCAAATAACAGATGTGAGATAGTCTGGCTGGAGGTTTTGCAAATACAGGTATCTGTACCTATTTGAAATCGTTCCAAATAATGTCCAAATTTAACGTGTCCAGTAATAAATTGTGTTAATACAATATTTGGTTCTACGTATTTCGACTTTATTCGGTCAAAACAGTTGGGAAAAATAATGTTCTTTTCAAAGCACCATTAATACAGTTTAACCACTCTGAATTCCAATTTTGTAAGAGATAATTTTTTAGTTCTTCTTTAATATATGAAAGAGGACAGAAGGAGTAAAAGTAATCCATATTTGAATTAGCAGCTGGTTTGGCAAGAAAATCTGCACGTTTATTTCCTGTAGTTCCAGTATGTCCTTTAATCCAGCCTAGGCAAATATGTCCAAGATGTTGGTTTAATTTTGTTCTCATGGAGCTTACAATCGGGTGACGGTTGAATCTGTCATTGATAGCGGAAAGTGCTGCCTGGGAGTCACTATAGATACAAGAAGACTTGTTGGTGGTTATAACCCATTCCACAGCTTGCAATAGAGCTAAAAGCTCTGCTTTAAAAATCGTACATTTGGAAGCAAGCTTGTATCCTTGGTGAAAGATATCAACTTCATTATCAAATACCACAAAAGCACATCCAACTAGATAGTTTTGGTCCTCCATTCCAGAGATACGAGAGCCATAGGTATAAATGAAATAATCATGATGACTGTTGCTGCAATAATTTAGCATAAGTGGCCTCTGATAAGTGCTAGGATGGCCAGATGACAAGAAATGTTCCTGTCTTTCGATATCAGAGATGGGGATTTGGTTTAGATGTTCACGACCTTTCTTAATATTAGTTATTCTGGCTCTGTATATGCAAGACAAATATAAGGGTTCAATACCAGTTACCATGTAAGCAGCATCATTAGATACTGTACGATATGCTCTAGCTATGCGTAGTATAAAGCCCATTTGAATTTGAGCAAATTTCTTTTAGCCCATTTTTTATTCACACAATCCTGAAAAGCAGAAGCACAATATAATATCATTGGCTCAAATGCTCCATGGTAAATTATCTTCAGTATTGAGCTATTAAGTCCCCCGAGAAGGTCTTGTTGCGATAGAAAGACCAGTCAGAAATTTGCTAGCTTTTGTGGCTTAAGAGGCTAAATGTGCTCGAAATGTAAGTTTTATATCTAGAATCATTCCTATCGAAATTCATCGACAAACTTAATTTTTTCACTATTCATCACTAGTTTCAGTTCTTCAATCTTTCTTTTCCTAGTAATAACCATGTACTACTTCTATTTATGCCATGTCATTGTTGCAAAATATGCGATTTGTACAAAACACTGTGGGTGATAAGATCTTTTGAGTATCATTTTCGGATTAAGGAGGTCGATATACATAAAGAACGCCTACATTTTCGAAAAAAGGTTTCCTGACCTTGCAATTTGTTGTACTGTATTATTAACTGCATTATTAGGCATTTATATTATCGGCTATGTAATTTTCATTTTGTTAGCTGTTATAGGATTTGTATTTTTTATTTCTTCTTTAGTTATTCTTTATAGAGATGATTATATACATGGGGACTTGAATATTAATCGATTTATTTTTCTTGTCCTTTTATTTGTTATATCAATAATATTTTTGATTATCAGTAAACTAACTTATAAGATGAGTTCACCGCTTATGGTTTAGGGCCAATGTTGTAGCCGAAAGCGGCGGTACAGATTTTCTGGTTGAGTGCTTTAATGGGTCTTTCTGTCACTAAAATGCAAAAGCAAGAACAATTAAGCCCAAAATAGTCCGTGGTATCATCTGATCATATTCACCGATATCACAATCGCCTTGTCTACATTATGTTCTATTTTTCAATTGGAATATATCGATATTGCAATCTCGATTAATTGTATTAGGGTTAGAAATTATGGGAAGAGGAACCTCCATATTGTAAGAATGTATGCGTGAATGGCGTATCTTGTCTTTAATATCCATGTTTTCTCGGTCGGCCCTGGCTTTGAGCTGATCAAAAGTCCGGGGAAGCTCTCCATGCCATTATGTAGTAAAAAAAAAGGAGTTACAAAATCCGGAATTAAAATTTTCCGACAGGGGACGTAAAAGTGCCAATAAAAGGACATGTTAAACTAAGGAAAGTATAATAGAGAGAAAAACTTATCAAATACACAACCAGCCTGATGTTATCTAAAGGTTATCCGCTCTTAAAGTGATCCTCATCAAAACAAAACCTTGTGACCTGCTTGCTTTTCGTTGGTTAAGGACACCGACGAACGAAGTAGAAGCTATAAGTACACGAACAAATAGTTTCCTTCATTAAATTAAAATCTGTCCTCTGAATATACTTGTAAATAATCGTGAATGAAAATAATAATTCAAAATATAGAAATTATTCTAAAATATACTTAATCAGTAATTACAACATAAAATAGTTTATTACATATTAAGGATGCATTTGAGTCATGCGCTAGTCGATTCTGATGCAACAAAATGGCTGAAGATGTCGAGTCTTCTGTTACTGTGGCGCCGTCTACATTTTTAAAACACAACTCTTGCAAACATTTGACTAGTGGTCAAAAAACAGTTATTTAAATGTACTTCACATTTCCGTGAAAAAATCACCAGCTTTCTTGTATCTACTCCATTCAACGATCACATGTCTTATATACTTCTCACGTGCTCCCTGTCATTGTGACAGTAATTATGTCGTGAATGGCTGAAGGACACAATTGGTGTTTGTTTATGTTAGGATCACTTTAAGAGCGGATAAGGTATATACATACCACTCGGAAGCACATAAATGATTAATTTCTCAGTCAGATACATTTTTAGCTGTTAACAAAAGGATAATTAAACAGTGGATAACGTAACAACTGGGTAAAGTAATAGTTATACAAATTAACAGTTGGCTAAACTATTACCTACCGAATATCTTAGTTGGTAAATTAGCAGCTGGATATTGTTTAGTTAAATTGGTAGTATGTGAAATTAGAGCTCCGTATAACATAACAGCCGATTAATTTAGAAGTCGGTTAAATTAGCAGCTCGCTGCATTGTACCAGTAGATAAGACATACAGTAGTACTTGCCATACATAAATCCCACATGAAAAGGGAATATTTACAGTGTAATGTAGATAAGGAAGCTTATCCCTGGATTAAGATAATCCCGCGCACGGTGTACATCAGGTTCATGTAACTAATTAAATATTTCAACGCTGCTCTAATGAGAACGCCACAAAGCAAAAAGTGTGCATCAATCTAATTTCAAGCGGATAATCATAAAAATGCACTTTATGTACATTTTGGATTTTCATCCACTAATGGAGAAAGCAGAGATTTGTAAACACATGGGATATAACCTTTGTACTTTCTATTGTACATGTTCTATACTTGCATAAAGAACAAAAATTAAGTCCTAAGAAGATCTGTACTAATTACGAGCTAAGTTCCAATTATACTGTAACCAAACTTGCATAAGGTATTATTTCGCCGACAACGTCTATTGGGGAAATCGTGGTACTACTTTTACCCGCACACGACTGAATTGTGTACGGAACTATAATGGAGAACATTGTTCTTAGATAACGTCGTATTTTACGGGATATAAGACTAAATACAAGGTAAGATCGTACCAATAATTAGGAACTTCTATTTCTGATTTATTTATGACAAAAATTTATATATGAGCATACCCAATTAGAGGTTTGCTTTTTTTCCATGATGTTGATAAATATATTTTATTTACAATTTCATTGCGAGCAAAGTTTATGTTCCATGCTGATTTACCTGGAAATTTTGCTTTTTTTCATATCCTCAATGACTAATGTAGGATATTTTTCACTAAACTGTTTGAAAATGTTCAAAATGATTTATTTCTCTCCGCTTTTTAAACATTTTCATTTTTATGTTTTAATAATTGTATAGGAGAAGCAGCCATTTAGAACAATTGATATTCTAATGTATTCCGCATTGCGCATGCGTAAAATTAAACAATGCATTATTTATTTATGTATTTATCATAATTAATGCCACAAGTGGTTTCCAAAATTTATCTAGATAATTTGGAAATCAAGAGTGGCATTTGTTAAGACTATTTAACGAATAAAATTAAGCTGTTCACTCACAAATCTTTATTTAAATATCCGATTGGGGGTCTTTCCACTTTTCAGCGGTTACCCTTTTACCAGCCGGCTGCTGGCCCTTCACATCCACATGTGTCAATCACAGAGGTAGATGATCAACAGCCAGTGTAGGGGTGACATGTGGTTAGCATGTCGAGTCCCCCAGCCGTTTTATAGCTGGTTCCTCAACCTGGAGCCGCTACTTATTGTAGCTACCCAATTGCCTCACGATGCTGGGTGGGCACCGGTCCCATACTGGCCGAAATAACATGAGAAAATTTCTTCCCCCATGGCGACATAATAGTTATTTTAAAATATTTATATATTTAATGTAAATGGCGATGTTTGAAAATAAATGAGAAACGTTTGTTAAGTTTCACTTGTTCATCACTACAACTAGATCATATTATTTATTTGCAAAGGATCGCAATATTGTAAGAATGCACCCTAGTGGAGAAAAATGAAACACATCAAACTGTATATTAATTAATTTGTGATGTCCTATGATGTAAATATGTCGATTATATTTCTCTGGAACATAAATTCCTGGGAAATAATACGTTTAAGAAAGTGAAAACAGTGTTTTTTTGGTATAATCAATTGCTACAAATGTCTTTATATTATATCCCGCTAGCGCTATCTGTTTACACTCGTGCACTATATATACAATCTGGTCGCCGTATTTCTTAAAGTCAGTCACTGCAAATTAATGCTCTGGCCTATTCAGAATGTTAAAAAGGAGGAGCTTTCTGTAATATGATAATAAAACTTATTTGATAAATTCCAGGTGAAACAAGACAGTGATTGTTTGTAAATCAAAATTCATTGAAACGCGATTGGTGATTGACTTCCATTTAGGGCACGAGTTAAATAGTCTATTAAAAATTGAACTGATATATGTTAAGATTCGCCTGTAGGTTTATAACTTATATATAAATGTGCTAGATAATACATATATTTATTGTTTTCATTTCCATTATTTCGAGTGTTAAGAGAGAACCTCATTTTCTTATACGCTTAAAGGTAAAACCAACATTCGGCCAATGAAAATGATGCAGTCATGCATCTGGTTTGCTTACATTACAACTGGAACTTAGCTCGGAAGAGGTATATCTGGAGGTCATAAAGTTACAGTTGTGTAGATAATATTTCCTTTGTTTTTCACAAATTAAAAAAATTAAAAAATACTGTAAAACATTTGGGAACAAAAATGTTGTAACGTTTTAATTTTAGGATTGTGGTCTGGTTCCAAACTTAACATATAGTTCTGAATCGAACTGAATTTATACAATGCATTGTAATGGTTGCTATTTTGTTGTTGACTTAAATAAGTGTAACTTTAACCCGTTTACATGATGATGTTGAATCGTACATTTAATGTCAGAGTGCGATGACGCTATTATTTCTCTTGTATTCCAATATTTTTTTAAAAATGACTGTAAGCTCGACAGAGAAGAAGTCTATACCGGTATCCATCGATATACACATCATGATTATAAAAAAGGAAAAGTAGAACATTCAGGTTTGCCAGTTTTATCCAGTTGCTTGTGGAAACAATCGTTACTTATGGAATTTGAAAGTTACTTTTGTCGATTTTCTCTGGACCTAAATTTGATATGTGAGATAATTTTTCCCCAAAGTTTCCCTGTTGTTTGTTCGGTATAACTTTTAATTTATCTAATGTATGCTGAATGGGTTATTCATTTGATAAAATCGTAGATTTGGATACATTTAAAACAGTTTTTCTGCCATTCTTACTCAAGAATTCAACTTTTTCACTGATAGTTGAATGCAGGATTTCACGGCCGGTAATCATAATATTAAGACATTCCGGGCTATGTGGCCGTGGTCCATGACGGAATCTCTTAATATTCAAACTTTTTCTTGATCACTCACTCCACTATGCGAGATTGTATGGTGTTTTCAATGGTAACTGTACCAGGAATTAATAGACCCATATACTAAAATAATAAAAACATACCATCTTATTAATATTGTCATAAAATGCATATGTGGCAAATTAGTAATACTGGTCCAGGGAAATTCCAATATATCAAACGAATAATATGAATTGTTAAAATTGACTACACAGGTAACAAGAAAACATGAATACAATGAAAGGTATAGGTATTGTTATAATATTTAAACTCTCTCGCTTGATTATACCGGTAACAAGCAAATAATATATGAACACAAAATGTATTGTTAAAATAATAAAACTATTTCAATATATTGTACAAGTAACAAGAAATATTCATTCCTCCTTAAGAAAAGATAACATAGTCTCTTCATATGACAGTTTACAAATTTTAAAGAAACTGAAAACATAGTTATCAATATCAAAAGCAATTATAACCCAGTTCCCATAAAACGTTAATTAACGCCTCTGATCAGTAGAACACCAAGAAATAATTATAACATTTACACGTGGAAGAATTACACATGTAAATTATCAAAATGCAGAACTTTCCTCATCCTGGCTATCATTGAAGGGTAGCGTCCATCAAGGTTCAGTGTTAGCACCACTTCTCTTCTCTATCTATATTAACGATATATCCACTAAACTTACTTATTGTCGACATCACCTATACGCTGACGATTTGTACATTTACATTCATTCCCATCCTGAAGATGTACATGACACACTAGACAAACTAAATAGTGACCTACTCACAATTTCCCAATGGTCGAGGAAACATGGATTCAATCTTAATGCTGACAAGACACAATACATAATTATAGGACATCGACTAGTCCAAAACATTATAAATTGCGAAAATATCCATACCATTCTCCTAAATGACAAAAGCAGCCCAGTAGGAATAAATCTAGGTATCTACATGGACCAACACCTAGACTGGAAAATCCAGGTGAATAATACCTTCAAGAAAGTGTTCTCAATTTTTCACTCCCTAAATCATTTTAAAAACTTCCTTCCTACAAAATTAAAACAAATACTTGTTCAGACTCTTATAATCCCGCACTTCGACTACTGAGACATATTACTGACTAATCTGACAACTGATCCATCTGACGGACTACAGCGTGTTCATAATGCGTGCAATCGATTTATATTCAATCTCCGTCGTTATGACCACGTGTCTCCTTCATTTTAGGCCTTATATCATGGCTATGCCTAAATGACAGAAGAACTTTATTCGCATACCTTACTATTCCAAATCCTGCACACATATTTACCAAGTTATTTAACAACAAGTTTTCAAAATTTATCGGCTCATCACAATTTAGGAACAAGATCACACGACTCTTCTTTACTTTTGATACCACAGCACAGGACATGTCTATATTCTGAATCTTACACAATATCTATGACTAGAGCATGGAACTCACTTCCCAGTCATGTCTGGGACTGTCAATCGCTATCACTATTTAAATACAAATTAACTAATATCTTAAGTTCGACACAATGAAAACATTAACTGCACAACTACTATATACAACAGTCTATAAATAATCATCTAGGAAGCTACTTACTTTATTTTATATCATTTTAATTTTAAAATATTCCATGTTTTTGTTACTATTAGCTAGTATTAGATCAAATCATTACTGCATTTTTATTAGTCTGTATTTTAATAAGTATGTAATTTTTGTATAATTCTACTATTCGCCGTTTGAGTGGAAGAGAAGGGCTTAACTCTGCCAGCTAAAAAAGCATTATTATTATTATTATTATTATTATTATTATTATTATTATTATTATTATTATTATTATTATTACTATTACTATTATTATTATTATTATTATTATTATTATTATTATTATTATTATTATTATTATTATTATTATTATTATTATTATTATTATTATTATTATTATTATTATTATTATTATTATTATTATTGAAAATGTTTATAGCTGACGTGAACAAACTTACATTTCAGGAATTCCCAGGGCGTAAATCCCCCTTTAAGGGAACACATAACTAACGATTAAGATTTACTGAATCATGTGTGTAATCAAATTGTATCGAATGCAGTGGATGAAATAGAAGGAGCCATCGTCTTTTTAAGTGAAAACGCATATAAAAATTTCTTCACTCTCGCTCACGATCTATTCAGTATTATAAGTAATGGTAAACAAGACAGTAGTTATAACTATGTTCTTCACTATTTTTAATATGGAATGTTGTTCATTATAATTACGTTTGCATATAAAAATATTTAAATAACGCGAATGCAAAATAAATACAAATTGTTTCAATCATTGATGAAGTAAGTTCTATTCATGTTTTAATTGGATTATAAAACAACAACAGTCTACAAATATGATGATTAAAAACATATATGTAAGTGTGGAATTTATTTAAATCAGTATGATTTTACCCATTCGCGTTGGTAAACTATGATACTTACCTACATATCATGGTAAAATTCCAAAATTTAAACATCGACGATTAATAAGGTATTTCGCAGTTATACCGCACTGTAAGTTAAATGTTAGTTATATCGGTAAATATTCGACCATTTGTAATAAAAGTATACACTGCACTCATATACTTAAAATGAAGCTCCATTACTCCCTTCAAATGGGAAATATCTCTGGGCGTCCTATAAAACAATAAACCTTTAACAAGCCAACAGGACTGACACTTATTGAGAAGTTAATGGTAACATATTTATAGTTTATAGGAAAGAGGGGCATGGAAACACAATAAGACTTTAACAAGTCAACAGGACTAACAAAAAAAAGATTAGATAATGGTAACATATTTATAGTTTATAGAAATGGGGAGCATGGAAACACAATACAACTGTAACAAACCAACAGAGCTAACACTTATTGAGAAGAAACTAGTAACTTATTTATAGTTAATACGAAAGAGGGGCATAGAAACACAATAAAACTTTAACTAGCCAACAGGGCTAATAATTATTGAGAAGATAATGGTAACATATCTATAGATTATAGGAAAGAAGGGCATGGAAACACAATACTACTTTAACAAGCCAAGAGGACTAACAATTATTGAGAAGATAATGGTAGCATATTTATAGTTTGTAGGAAATATGGGCATGGAAACACAATAAAACATTAACAAGCCAACAGGACTAACACTTATTGTGAAGATAATAATAACATATTTAGAATTTATAAGAAAAGAGGCATGGAAACACAATAAAACTTTAACAAGCCAACAGGACTAACACTTATAGAGAAGATAATGGTAACATATTTATAGTTTATAGGAAAGAGAGGCATAGAACACAATACAACTTTAAGAAGCCAAAAGGACTAACACTTATTGACAAGATAATGATAACATATTTACAGTTTATTGGAAAAGGGGCATGAAAACACAATTAAGTTTTAACAAGCCAACAACACTAACTATTGAGAAGATAATGGTAACATACTTCCAGTTTATAGGTAAAAGGGGCATGGATACACAATAAAACTTTAACAAGCCAACAGGAATAACACTTATTGAAAGGATAATGATAACATATTTATAGTTTCAAGGAAAGAGGGGCATGGAAACACAATAAAACTTTAACAAGCCAACGGGACTAACACTTATTGAGAAAATAAAGGTAACATATTTATAGTTTATAGGAGAGGGGCATGGAAACACAATAAAAGTTTAACAAGTCAACAGGAATAACACTTATTGAGAAGATAATGTTAATATATTTATAGCTTATAGGAAAGAGTGGCATGGATACACAATAACATTTTAACAAGCCAACAGGAATAAAATTTATTGAGAATAGAATGGTAACACATTTATAGTTTATAGGAAAGAGGGGTATGGAAACACAATAAAACTTTAACAAGCCAACAGGGCTAGAACTTATTTAGAAGATAATGGTAACATATTTGTAGTTTATAGGAAAGAGAGGCATGGAAACACAATAAAACTTTAACAAATCAACAGAGCTAACACACATTGAAAAAATAATGGTAACTTAATTATAGTTTATAGAAAAGAGTGGCATGGAAACACAATACAACTTTAACAAGCCAACAGCACTAACACTTATTGAGAAGATAAAGCACAATAAAACTTTGACAAGCCAAAAGGAATAACACTTATTGAGAATATAATGGTAACATATTTATAGTTTATAGGAAAGAGGGGCATGGAACACAATAACATATTAAGAAGCCAACTGGGCTAACACATATTGAGAAGGTAATGGAAACATAAATATAGTTTACAGGAAAGATGGGCTTCGAAACACAATGAAACTGTAAGAAGTCAACAGGACTAACACTTGTTGAAAATATAATTTTAACATAATTATATTTTATAGGAAATAGAGGCACGGAAACACAATGAAACTTTAACAAGCCTATAGGACTAACACTTATTGAGAAGATAAATGTAACATATTAATAGGGAATAGGGGCATGCAAGCACAATAAAACTTTAAGAAGCCAACAGGGCTAACACTTATTGAGAAGATAACGGTAACATATTTATAGTTTATAGGAACGAAGAGCGTTGGTTGCTTAGTATGATTTGGGAAAAAGAAGCTCTTCCAGATGAATGGAAGGAATCAATTTCTTACCAATTTATAAGAAAGGAGATAAAACTGATTGCAACAACTACAGGGGCATCTCATTACTTTCAACTTCGTACAAAATTCTAACAAATATATTAGTAAGCAGACTTACTCCCTACATTGATGACATTCTAGGAGATCATCAATGTGCATTTAGAAGAAACAGGTCTACAACAGATCAGATTTTTAGTATAAGACAGATTTTAGAAAAGAAATGGGAATATAATGGTACTGTACATCAACTATATGTAGACTTCAAAAAAGCATATGATTCAATTAAGAGGGAGAAGTTATATAGTATCCTGCTGGAGTTCGGAATTCCTAAAAAGTTAGTTAGACTTATACGAATGTGTCTAAATGGCTCAAAGAGTAGGGTGCGTGTAGGCAAACAGTTTTCAGACACTTTTGAAATCCAGAATGGGTTGAAGCAAGGAGATGCACTATCTCCTCTACTATTCAATTTTGTACTAGAGCATGCCATTAAATCTTTAGAGAATGAGGAAGGCTTACAACTGAATGGTATTAATAAGCTGTTAGTTTATGCTGATGATGTAGTACTACTGGCCGATAGCGAGGAGATACTAAAGGCCAACACGCACACACTATTGAGTAACACTAAGAAATTGGGACTGGAAGTAAATATCAATAAAACTAAATATATGGTCACACGTAGAAATTCAGTATATAATGGAAATGGACAGCTAAGGACAAATGAGGGAAATTTTGAGGAAGTGGCTGAATTCAAATACCTAGGAACAATAATCACAAATAGGAATGAGATGCACAAAGAAATTAAACATAGGCTCAATTCTGGAAATGCGTGCTATTATGCATTACAGAGACTTTTGATGTCCCAACTCCTTTCAAAAAACGTTAAGCTGAAAATATATAAAACTATTATTCTACCAGTTTATATTATATGGGTGCGAAACATGGACTCTTACTTTAAGGGAGGAAAGGAGATTGCGAGTATTTGAGAATAAAGTTCTTAGGAAAATTTTTGGACCAAAGAGAGATGAACAGACAGGTGAATGGAGAAGACTACATAACAATGAACTACATGGTCTTTATAGGAAGCCAGATATAATAAGAACAGTTAAGTCTCGTAGACTGCGATGGGCAGGACATGTTGCGCGTAAGGGGAATGAAAGACGTGCATGGAAACTTCTTGTAGGAAAGCCAGAGGGAAAACGCCCAGTTGGTAGACCAAGAATGAGGTGGGAGAACAACATTAACTATGATTTGAGGGAAGTAGATTATACAGGGAATGATTGGAAAACATTAGCTCAGGATAGGGATGTATGGAGAGCTTATGTCCGCGCGGCCATGAACCTACGGGTTCGATAGTGCCAGTGAGTAAGTAAGTAAGTAAGTAAGTAAGGAACGAAGAGCATGGAGACACAATAAAACTTTAACATGCCAACAAGACTAACACTTATTGCGAAAATGAAGGTAACATATTTATAGTTTGTAGGAAAGAGGGGCATGGAAACAATAAACGCTTAACAAGGCAACAGGAGAATCACTTATTGAGAAGATAAAGGTACCATATTTATATTTTATAGGAGAGGGGCATGGAAACACAATAAAAGTTTAACAAGGCAACAGGAGAAACACTTATTGAGAAGATAAAGGTAACATATTTATAGTTTATAGGAGAGGGGATGGAAACACAATAAAAGTTTAACAAGGCAACAGGAGAAACACTTATTGAGAAGATAAATGTAAACATATTTATAGTTTATAGGAGAGGAGTATTGAAAGACAATGAACGTTTAACAAGCTAACAGGCCTAACACTTATTGAGAAGATAAAGGTAACATATTCATAGTTTATAGGAAAGAGGGGCATAGAAACAATAAAAGTTTAACAAGGCAACAGGAGAATCACTTATTGAGAAGATAAATGTAATATAATTATAGTTTATAGGAGAGGAGTATGGAAACACAATAAAACTTTAACAAGCTAACTGGGCGAACACTTATAGAGAAGATAATGGTAACATATTTATAGTTTATAGGAGAGGGCATGGAAAAAAAATGTTAACAAGCTAACAGGGCGAACACTTATTGAGAAGATAATGGTAACGTGGTAATGGTTTATAGAATGGAGGGGCAAGGAAACACAATAAAACTTTAACAAGCCAACAGGACTGACACTTATTAGGAAAATAAAGGTAACATATTTATAGTGTATAGGAGAGGGGCATGGAAACAATAATAGTTTAACAAGCTAACAGGGCGAACACTTATTGAGAAGATAATGGTAACGTGGTAATGGTTTATAGAATGGAGGAGCATGGAAACACAACAAAACGTTAACAAGCCAACAGGAGGAACACTTATTGAGAAGATTAAGGTAACATATTTTAGTTTATAGGAAAGAGGAGCATGGAATCACAATAAAACTTTAATAAGCCAACAAGCGAACACTTATTCAGAAGGTAACTTTAACATTTTATAGTTTTTAGGAAATGGGGGCATGGAAACACAATAAAACTTTAACAAGCCAACGGGACTAACATTTATTGAGAAGATAATGGTAACATAATTACAGTATATATGAAGGAGGGGCATGGAAACTCCATCTAGGAAAACCGGATTGAAAGCACCCAGCAGGTGGTCTAGGAATGATATGAATGAGGTAAATTATACAGGAGATGATTGGAAAACATTAGCTCAGGATGAAGAGCTGATATTCCTGCGTCTATGATCTTATGGGTTCGATAGTGTCAGTGTATTTGTTAAGACAATTATATGGTATTATACTTTCAATAGTCAACCGTTGTGGTTTCGAGGTAGCATGCTGACTTGTCACGCAGCGGGCCCGGGTTCGATTCCCGGTAGGGCAAGCTGCTGGGTGAGGTATTTTCGGGTTTTTCATCACCTGTAAGAGAAATGTTAGGAAGCTTAGGGTCCAACGGTCCCCGAAAATCATCCGGCCATCATCATCTTTTTCATTATCATCCTTCACCAGTGTGGAAATCAACGAGATGCTACCACATTCCTTAGTGCAGCTGTAAAGCATAGCATGAGAATGCTATGATTGCAGTGAAAGACCTGCCCTCGGGCAGAATTACTAAGGGTGAATGATGCCCTCAAAGATCGCACTGATGGGCTGTATGCTTTTTTGTTTTCTATCTGCTAATAATGTTTGTGGTATTGTTGAAATTTCATCTCAAAGTTAAAGATAAAGTGATCCCACTACAGGCTTTAGGAGGGTCTTTTTCTAGACAATCGAAATCTTGTCTGCCTGGTTGTCAGCTCTCCGTGAAGATCTACTTTAACTCCGGAAAAAGCATCTGGGTCTCATTTCCATTAGAGGCTGATTCGACCTCAGGACATAGTGCCGCCGAATGTTTGGAGCAATTTAAAAATCCTGATTCAATTAGGATGTTCCGACTTGTAGCGTATTGCCTAAATCACTACGCTACGGGATGCCCCGGTTCATATCAAAAGTAACCACTAATTGAATTCTTTTGATTTTTTAATCGGGCGGCGATTTCTTTAATTATGATCGTCAACGTGATTAGCGAGGAAAACATATGCGTATTAAAATGTTGTTCTAGTATATGAAATAAAAGAGCAAGACCCAAACTTGAATATAAATAGAAAAGTATGTTTGAAGCTTTTTAAAAAGGTTGGTGTATTTCGCACTCGTATAGAATCCCTGAAACAATATTTCATTGCCCCGTAAAATGGTTAAAGATCGTAACAGGCTCAATACTTATTGAGAAGTTAATGTTAATATAATTATAGTCTGTAGGCCAATTGTCCACCGCTGTGGCCTCGAGGTAGCGTGCTGCTTTGTCACGCAACGGGTCCGGGTTCGATTTCCGGTCCGGACAGGCTCCTGGGTGAGGCTTTTTGGGTTTTTTCCTCACCTGTAAGACAAATGTCAGGAAGCGTAGGGCCCAACGGTTCCCGAAAATCATCCGGCCATCATCATCATCCTCATCATTATCATCACCATCCTTCACCGGTGTGGAAAGCAATGGGAAACTACCACACCTATAATCCCCTAGTAAAGCTGTAAAGCATAGCATGCAAATGCTATGATTACAGTGAAAGACCCGCCCTCGGGTAGAATTACTATGGATGGATAGGCCAATTAAATAGTGTATTACAATTTGGGTCTAATGTGGAAAGTAACAAGAGGGTGATCCAAACTTCGTTAAAAATCAAAGACTTGTTGAAGTTTTTGAAGAAGGCCGAGGCCCGATATCTTGGAATTTCGTTGCAATGAAGATTTAAAGAAATCACAAGTCGCACCGACATGGTATTTGGGATGTTGTTATGCCAATCATGATGAATTCTCAATGAAAGTTCCTCTATTATGCGTTTGCTGTGTGCGGACCCCAGGTTGAAAATGAAACTGTATAATATTAGAAACCCCGGGGGATATATTACTTCGCTCGGATACAAGCAGCTGGTCGTACAATATAGTGTAGGCTTCATTATGAGATTAGCTTGTGCATTGTCCCTCAGATATGAAGTTGATATTTGAAAAAGAGTGGGCATTGTGGGGGATTTCCCGAGCATATAATCGCAACGTGTTTGTTATTGTCTTATCACTTTGTTACCATGGAAACTGCCCATCACTTAACTCCTAGTACAAGCTTGCCGCAAACATTACCAATTCCATATTATATCTTATCACTTCGATATTATACCCCGGAAACACTCACAGGCAGATCATATTTATATAGGGTAAAGCGTATTCAATTTGTGATAGTAGTTAATTCGTGATGTAGGATCTAGATTTTAATTTCGTCGGAAAGTAGCTATTACAGTCAGTCCCTATAAAGGGACTGAATGAGACGGGCTTAACATTAAACCAAGTTCAGGATTTAGATAACTCTGCAAAGGATAGAAAAAAACTAAGGAATTAAGGCCGACACACACATTAATAAAATAAATATAAAATGAAAATATATATTTAACAAATTAAAATACGAAAAAAGTGAAACATAATAAAATTTGACGTTATTAATCAATAAAGTTTATAAAGTGAGCTGATGCAACGTTATCTCAACTAAGACTTTTTTCCTCTAGTTTAATACGAAGTTATATGCTGGGTTAATTAAGCATATCTAAATATAAAATAATACTATTCTATGATTAAGCATTAACAAACATGTCGGCTTACGTTCGTCCACGGTAGGGGATATTGGAGTATAGGACGCTCGCTGCAACAAGCCGTATGAGGGTCAGAGCCACCTATCCAACCCCCGACGAGTTCTCTTTTAGGGAGAAAACACCGAATATATATACGTGTAAGTCTGTCGCTTTCACCTAACGGGAAGGTGTTTACAAAATAAGTTGCCGTGACAATATATGCCTGGTACGAAGTACCCGGATATATGAATTTCGATTAAATAAACTGCATAAAAACTTTCTTTTAAGCTACTTTAAATTAATAAAACAATATAATTATATTAAGTAAATAAAAATAAAACTACGTTTTATTTTTATTTAATTAATACATATGGATTTTCATCAAGTAAACACCAACTCAATTGATTAATAAATTATAATCACAATTATATCAGTCAAGTGTACTAAAATCATTCTATCAATTACGGGCCCAATAAACAATGTCTTTACGAAGCCTATACATTTTGGGGCATAACAGTAGTCAATATTTAAATTAATGTTCAATGTTACAAGAAATATGTTTTTATATTGTGTAATAACACTGGTCTACAAAAATGAGCTTTTTTCACAAGAATAAAAATAATATATTCTGTAAGTATTTTTCATGCTGAATTCAAATATCATTTCAGTTTTTTCCCGATCAGACAAGAGTTTTGTATGATATTTATTTGAATTTTTTACAATACTACTCATTCTGACTTTAAGTGGTAGGTAGTGATGTTCGGGCATATTTGCATCTCTTCTTGGTCCAACAGTAATCTGCCAGCATATTAGAACTTCACTTGCCTTGGTACCTGTTTTCACTGTAGAAATTTGCTGATGATATTGCTCACCGTGCTCATCGCTGACAGCCCCAAGAATTTCTGGGATGAAGTCTAAGTGAGAGTCCAAGAAGTGAATTTTAAATACCGGTACATGTTACTTTATTAGAATCCAGAAGATCAGCCACTAGACCAAAATGCTTTTCAGCTTTATGGTTTCCAAGTAAATTGCAACATATATTTTTGAAAGACTGCCAGGCTGCTTTTTCAAGTGGATTTAACAGTCCTCAGAATATTCATCAGCCATTAATGATCATATTTGTGGTCCTATAAAAATTCCTTCTTTCAGTTTAGCATCACTGATTTTGGGAAAATTTTCGATTTCAAGTCCAAGAATCCTTCAGATAGTTTATCCATAACTTTGACGAAATGTTTCATTACTCCTAATTTAATATGCAGTGGAGCTAAATATATTTTTTTCAGGATTCACTAAAGGGACATGTGACACATTTTTCTGGCCTGGGATAAGAGATTCACGTTTAGGCCATAATTTTTTTTTAATGTAGTGAGACCGACACGTCAACATGCCAGAATAACAGGTCTGAGCATGTCAAAACATGATTGAACCTGAGCAGTCTTGTCTTTTGATGCTTCAGCATGACATTATATATAATTCCCTTGAATACAACATGAATAAAATAGCTAAATATAGAGTAAAGGTTCCCATGAAAGATCAAAGAGAATGTTGAAATAAGATTTTAAAAAGTAGCTGTCACAAAACATCTGTGCCTGATGGAAAAATTCTGACCACATTTTTGATTTCAGTATTAAAAAAAATCACTAGATTCACTAATCAGATTTCTTGTGAAGAAAACCTTGTCGACCAGTGTAATCTGTAATTACATTTACATGATCATTGATTACCATGAAGGAATAAAACTGGCGTTCTAATTGGATTCGACTTATTTTTTCAGTGCCTTGTCATTTATAGTCTTTTTAAAACAACGGTTCTATTCCGAAACCTGCCATAGCCTGTCCCAAGCCAGGTTGAAAAAGGGAGAGGAGGAGGAGTAACACCTCGTAACAAAACCTCGGTTCAGCTTGCCAAGCTGATAGTACCTTGTGAGGGCCCCTTGCCAGCGTTACGGTGAAGACCTCAACGGCAGATACAGCGGAGAAAGAATCCTTCGGTACGGTGTACCTGACGGAAGAGTCAACTCTACATCTACTGCCTTGTAGATTGACAAACGGGCGATGGGGTTCGTTAGTCCTGCAAGACAACCCAACTAGGAGAGACAACTCCGAAATAAAACGGGGTAGGCTGAGCTCTGGAGCTGGGTGAAGGAAATCGGCCTAGGGAGGAAACCCCGAATAAAAACCCGCCATAAAAACGGGCTAGCAACCTACTTCAAGACGTATCTTATACATTGCTCGCAGTCCCAAGGATCAAGCCTCGGACGAAAGATGGAAAGAAATTACGACAAACGCTAGGAAAAGTTCTACGATTTGGGGGAAAAAAATATATATATAAAGAATTCCTACTTGGAATGTTATGTCTTGGTTTGAAAGGAAAGAAGAAATAATACAAGAAATAAAATAAAAAGATATAAAAATTTGTGCATTATGAGAAACAAAAAGGTATGACAAAAATTGATGATTATATTTATATACAGTGGCCAACCGAAAGAAAATAGAGCACAATCTGGAGTAGGCTTGTTGCTACACCAAATGTTTGAAGAAAGTATAGGAGATGTTGATTATATAAATGATAGAATTTTACATGTAAAAGTAAAGTTACAAAATAATATTATACATTTTATAAGTATATACGCACCTGATATATCTAAACCTTTGCAACAAAGAGAAGCATTCTATGAAACTCTTCAAAATGTTGTATCAAAAATAAACAATAGAGAAACAATTATTATATTCGGAGACTTCAATGGAAGAATAGGGAAAAACTGTTTACCAGGCATTACACGAAGGTTTAATGAAGATGTCAGAAATGAAAATGGAGATATGCACATTACGTTTGCTGCAACGAATGCTTTAAGAATTAATAATACATTTTTGATCATCCAATGAAATATAAATATACGTAAATATACTTTCCATAATAGCAGATCACAGGAGTCTGTAATTGACTATATTTTAATAAATAGAGCAATTAATTTTGATCAGATAATTTATGTCAGGACACTTAATTTAGCTGATACAGGAAGTGACGACCAATTAGTTTTATGCAAAATAAGAATACGATTGCCAAACATAAAGAAACGAAAGTCAACGTATATGACAAAATTTAATATTGAATCATTTATAAATGAAAGCACAAGACAACTATACCAGCAAAGATTAAAGGAAAAACCGCAACAAGTCCAAACGGATACACAAAATATTGTAGATCAACAATGGCAACAAATAAAATACAGTATATTAAACACAGCTAAGGAAGTAATAGGACTAAGACAAGTAAATGAAAACAGCAATAAGAAGAATACTTCATGGTTTGTACCTGAAATTAAGGAAACAGATAAAAATATAAAGGAATCATATGTACAATTTTTTAAAAATAAAACCCCTGAATCTTGGAAAACATACACAACAGAACGCAATGTAGCAAACGCTAAAATTAGAAAAAAATTAAGCAAGATTATTGGGAAAAATATTCCAAAGATATGGAATATGATCTATATGGAGGCCAACAAAAAATATGGGGAACATTAAGACGAAATAAAATGGAAATTAGGGATAGTATACAAACAAACAAATTGACAATGCAAAAATGGAGTAATTATTTCCAGGAACTATATAAACAAGAAGAAAATAATCAGGAAAATAATCAGGATGTTTATGAATATCAAAATCAAGATGAATTAATTGAAATAACAATAGCTGAAGTAACCGACACAGTACGGAGATTGAAAATCGAAAGGCTGCAGGTCATGATACGATAACAAATGAAATGTTGAAATATGAAGGAATACAACTGATAAATGAACTACAGAAGTTATTCCAAAATATCCTAATAAGCGATACCACCCCACTAGAATGGAAATCGAGTATAGCTATCCCAATATTTAAAAAGGGTGATAAAACTGAACCAAAAAATTATCGTGGAATTACGCTACTTAATTGTTCTCTAAAAGTATTCACAAAAATATTAAACAATAAATGAAACGCATTAATCCATATTAAAGAACAAGAACAAAAATTTAGGAAAAATAGATCCACATTAGATGCAATTTACATAGTTAGACAAATTGTGGAAAAATCATGGGAATTCAATAAATCAGTATTCTTATGTTTCATAGATATGAAGAAAGCTTTTGATAGAGTACAGCTTGAAGATATTGTACATATCTTGAGAGAGAATGAAATTCCTAATGAACTGATTAGAGCAATAATATCAATTAAGACACACTGCAAAACAGTAATCAAAGTAAAGGAAGCAAACTGAAGAAATAACCCTCACAAAGGGCATCAGGCAAGGTGACTCTTTAAGTCCATTCTTATTTAATATTATCCATCCATAGTAAATCTGCCCGAAGGCAGGTCCTTCACTGCGATCATAGCATTTTCATGCTATGCTTGCAGCTTTACTAGGGAATTGTGAAGGTGTGGTAGCTTCCCGTTGCTTTCCACAATTATAATGGATAACATTATTGAAAACATACCAGCACGTTTGGGTTATAAAATGGGAAACACTAGATTTCACTTAATATGTTGCGCAGATGATGTCGTTCTCCTTTCAGAATCTGAAGATAATTTACAAAGATCTTTACATCAATTTAATATAAATGCCAGAAAATACAATATGGAAATTAACACGAATAAGACAAAATGTTTACCAATATCAAAAGAACCAGTAAGATACAAATTAGAAGTGAAAAGAAAAAATTATAGAACAAGTGTCAGAATTTAATTATTTAGGTGTATTAATAACAAACACTAAAACTTTAGTAAAAGAAGTAAAGAAACAAGCTGATAAAGCAGCATAAATATCAGGGTCTATGAAATATTTAATTTGGCGCAACAAACATATGTCAATAGAAAGCAAACCCCGCATATACAAAACGATAGTCCGACCAGTTATTGTATATGCAGCAGAAACTAGGGCCGATACAACAAAAACTAAACAAATAATAAGCAAATGCGAAATTAAAAACTTAAGAACTATTCAGGGGAAAACATTATTTGATAAAATACACAACACAGAAATTAGGGACAAATGCCATATTCAAGACATAGCCAAATTTATTATAGATAGACGAAAATATTGGAAGGGTCATATAGAAAGAATGGAAGAAAACCGGCTTGCAAAAAGAGCTAAAGAACATAGACCAATGGACGGGAGAAGAACAAGAGGAAGACGAGCCAAAAGATGGATAGACAGTAAATGCACATCCAATACGCCTTCCTCCGAGGAGTGATTTTGGAAATAAACAGGATGAAAATCCTACAAATTAAGTTTAAAAAGAAGAAGAGAAGTTATATTCCGAAAAATTCTGTCAGTCATAATGGACTAAGTTACCATGCTCGCGTCTAATTCCAAAATTCGCGGGTTCAAACCTTTTCGGATTTATCGAGGATTTTTCAGGCATAAAAGTCTTTAGTAGCCTATGTGTTCATTTAAAAGGAAAAATCATCGTGAGTTCCGTGTCATAAATTTACGACACATAAAATAAACTGAAGCCTGAAAGTAGAGCGCCTTAAAATAAAAATTTGTTGGGTCTCTCACGCTCAAATTTGAAATGCGACACTGATAATCTTATCTATTAAAGACAGTCGTTTAATAAAGTAATAGCAAACGCCGAATTTTCTGCAGGTTACTGATGTACGTTCGGTGTTCTCTCTCGAGCTAGAGACTTCTTTTATAAATTTCAACTGTCAGTTAAGTAATAGACTGATAGAATTATGACGAATAGCTTGTATTGTAAAATAGATGGCTTTGTTCTCTGAAGCTAATTTCTATTGAATATGATCGGTGATAACTGGAAGGATTAAAGTTACAACGGCCGTGTGTCATTTTCGTCAGCAGTGAAATTGTAATCATAAACGGGTTATAAATTCAATTCAGTTCAATTCAAATATCTATGTTAAATTTAGATTCAGGTGTCACCCCTAAAATGATAGAATCAACGTACAACGTTTTTATTCAATAGCGTATTACAGTACCTTCTGCTTTACGTTCATTTATGGGAAACAAAGAAATATCACTTAAACCACTGTAGGTAGAACGGCCGAAATGGAGGGTTGTAGTTGTCCCTCGCGGCCATGGGTCGAACCAAAAAATGGCGGTATGGGTTATGTGAATAGAACCTACAAAAAGACGTACAACTTACATAATACTATAGAGTAGATTTAAACTTCACTCATCTCCACAATACTGAGATAGCGCAAGTCGTGCTTCACAGGGAATTACAGCCTTAACAGTTCTAGCATATCCAGATAATTTCACAGTCTTACCATTCTTAATAAAGAATTAAATCACTGTAAGTTTAATTAAATGACCGCGTGACCGTGCACAGTCATTAGTCTTTTAATTGGAGGCTGGTTACGCAATAAAAACCGTCTTATTTTAATATAATTCCAATTAAGAGTACACTAAGTTTTCATAAGTAATGCCACGAGTGATTTCCAAATTAATTTACCTAGAGAATTTGGAAATCAAGAGTGGCATTTGTTAGGACTATTTAACGAATAAAATTAAGCTGTTTACTCACAAATCATGATTTAACTATAGTTATTTTAAAATATTTATATATTTAATGTAAACAGCGATGTTTGAAAACAAATGAGAAACAAATGTTACGGTTCATTTGCTTCTTTTGATTATCACTGCAAGCAGATCATATTATTTATTGCCAAATGATTGCAATATTGTAAGAATGCACCCTAGTGGCGAAATTTATAATCAACATTATAAACATTATAGGTATTAATTAATATCTGATGTTCTATGATGTAAATATGTCAATTATATTTTTCTGCAACGTCATTTCATGGAAAATAATTCGTTTAAGAAAGTGCAAACAGTGGTATCTTTTTTTTGTGGTATAATCAATTGCTACAGATGTTTTAATATTATCTCCCGCATGCGCTATCAGCTGACATTCGTGCACTACACATATATATATATATATATATATATATATATATATATACACACACAATCTGATGGCCGTATTTCTTAAAGAGTCAGCCACTGCAAAATAATGCTATGACGTATTCAGAATGTTAAGAAGGAGGAGTTTTCTTTAATATGATAAAAAACTTGTTTGATAAATTCGAGGTGAAACACGACTGTGATTGGTTGTAATTAAAAATCATTGAAATGTGATTGGTCATTGAATCCCATTTGGGACATGAGTTAAATTGTCAATGATATTTGGCCCACATTTCTTGAAATTTTTCTTACAGTTGAAGAAAGCATTGTAAAATTTCAACTATGAATTTCAATCTGACCGATAATATTCGAATCCGTAATCGTTCTTTGAAAGGCTACGATGTCGCAATCGTTTACACAGGACCTGTTGTGATCCAGATTTTGTTCTTCCAGTTCACACGAAATTTCTTTTATGTAATATAGAAAGGATATTTGTTATAACGAAAGTTTTTGTTAAATACTTATTTTTTATTTAATTATTATTTAGTTTTGATATGTCCGTATAGCCTTTAAGCGCTGGGGTCTCGAGATGGAGTCTCAATCGCTCCATATGGGTTTCGTGATGGATGAAAAGGAGCTTGGACAGGTATTCCTCGGAGTTTTCTCGTTTTCCCCTGCCACAAATTTCATTCCACAATTTGTCCATTCTCATCTCATCCATTTTGTTTATCTGCCCCCGTCTGGCATTGTCTCTACTGACCTCATCTCATCTCAACCCTCGATCCGACCCTGAGTTGGACAGGAGTTGGGGATATTATTATCTTTACTTTAACATTTAAGATTATACTATGGCTAGAATCTTTGGTTGTATTCTGTAGGATGAATATTTACAGTGTCTATCGATTGTTTTCTTTATTTCACTGATTTGATTTCAGTGATAGTGTGAAATGATGATTATGTTGAAAGAGTCCTTTGTCATGGAATTCCAACCCAGAAATTTATTAACGGTTCTGAAAAATAATGAATAAAACACTAAACGCGATATTTTAACTCGAGACTTCCAGAATATGTCGTATGAGGTAGACTCACTCAGTTCTTTAAATATTTTTTCGAGAAGCTAAGTTGTAAAATAGTTATATTGGCAACACTGTATTTAGCTTTGTCTTTGTTTCGAAACGCTCAGTATATCGATCCCAATTGTTCTCCATGCAACATAATAGCTTCAGTGACAATAACATTATTATCGGGATATTGTATGTGTCTTTTTAACATAGTTTATCTCTACCACTTAATTTTAGGTTTCCTACTAAAATACATTCCAACATAACATGAAATAATACTGTAAAAAATCTTAAATTATATTTTATATCTGTGGCCCACGGAAATCCTGTGTGACTATTGAACATAATTAGCTTCTAGCACATTCTTCATAGGCATACTGTGATTTTTTTTTGTTTCCAAATAACATTCAGAGAGTGACTAGATTTTCTGATTTTACCGGAACAGTCCCACTTTTTACAAATTTTTCCGGTATCCCGAGAAATTTTTTCGGCACGTGTAACTGTCCGGTTTTTAAGAATGGCAAGTTTAGTTAAACATAAATTTTCGCAAAACTTTAAGTTTAATAATAAGTATTCACGAGTATATCCTAAAGGACATGAGTAAAGACCAATGGCGATACGTTATTACATGCAACACTAGAGTCGATTCTTAACGAGAAATGTCGTTCCTTGCTTTCGAGATTCTTAAATTTCATTATTGAACTTGGTAACAACTAACTAATAGATTCGTTGAATATCTATCTTATTTACAGTTAATGATAAATTTTGAGTTTTTTTCCCTTGAGTTTCTGTTAATTATACATTCGACTGTTTGCATTAAACCACAAGTGAACATGCCTAAAAGCAAATGTATATTAAACGATGCATTTAAGTCAGATTTTCCTTTTATAAGGGAAACTAATTACACTGGCCACAAAATTTGAACGTTTTTATGTTACGAGGCAGAAAATGTGTGTTTCTAACTTACTTTTTTGTGCTAATTTCAAATCTTTATACGGAACTTTTCCATCACCCAGGGTTTTCGAGTAATCACACGAAAAACATTTTTCGTGTCTATACATTACAATTTATTATATCTTAGCTGAAATTATATTTGCTCACCCAAAATGTATGTGAATTGGATTTTAGGCTGTACTTCGCTTTAGGAATATCCCTCTTTAGTGTCCAGCAGTAGTATGCTAACATATTTGGACACCATTTACCCTGATAGCGCCTTTCCATTTCCGCGATGTCCTGGTGGAAGCGCTCCCCGTGTTCGTCGCTCACAGCCCCTAGATTTTCAGGGAAGAAATCAAGATGGGAGTGCAGAAAGTGAATTTTCAAAGACATATTACATCCCATTATCTTGTAGTTCTCAATTATCTCATTGACAAGTTCTCTGTAGTTATCATACCTGAAGTTCCCCAGAAAATTTGAGACAACATTTTTGAAAGATTGCCATGCAGCTGCTTCTTGCATATTTAACTTGTTCTGAAACTGCGTATCTTTCATCAGTTCCTTTATTAGAGGGCCAAGAAATATCCCTTCTTTCAATTTAGCTTCACTGATCCTTGGAAATTTCTTTTTGAGGAAGAGAAATGCACTGCCATCACGATCCATTGCTTTCACAAAATTTTTAATCAAGCCTAGTTTAATATGTAGTGGAGGCAATACGATTTTTTCAGAACGTACAAGTGGTTGGTGAAGAACATTTTCTTGTCCTGGATTAAGGGACTCTCTCTTTGGCTAGTTCTTCTTAATATAATTATTACTTCTTTCTACCTGCCAAGAAAAATTGTCATACTTTATAGCAGATAGTAAGAACTTCATATTCTCGTGATTTTCCTTCATACCAACTGCATGGGCTAAATGAATGATGAATATATGTTTCCATTATGTAGTAACACTCCTTTCAAACTTGTTTTCGAGGAGTCTATGAATAAACGCCAATCCTCAGATTTATGCTCAACACCCAGTGACTGGAACAAATTCTCAACATCATTGCAGAAAACTAGGTCCTTCTCTTTAGAAAAAGAAATCCTAAAATTACTTTTGGCGATTGCGGAAAAAAGTTACTTTGGTATCATCCTGCAGTAGCTTTCATCCTTTCAAAGTAATTCTGCCTTGCCTTTACTTAAACCAAGATCCCGAACCAAATCATTTAAATCCTCCTGTGTTAGAAAGTGAGTTTCATTTATAGCATCACCTTCCGCAAAGTCTGAATCATTCTGCAAATCCTGAACATCAGAATGTTCTTCAATCATTGTTATGTGATCTGGTGGAATAGGTATGGGTAAACCTGGCCCATGAAGTACCGGTCGAATTGCTGAATCTAACATTGGATATTTAACGGTGTGTCTTGACTTGGAAGTTATTCCAGATATATTTGTCAAGCAGAAGTAGCAGTCTGTCAAATGATCATTAGGTTCGCGCCATATCATTGGGCCTGCGAAAGGCATATGACGGGATCCTTTCAACCAGCCAGTTAATAGTGTTACACATTTGGTACAACAGATTACCGGGGCCCATATCTTGTTCTGGTCTATTTTGTTGTTAAAATAACAGTGATAAGATCTTCTTATTAGAGGAGTAAACTTTCGCTTCTGCGCTTTGAACATGAGCTCACCACACACGAAACAGAAGTTGTTTCTATCGTTAACACACTTTCGAGACATATTTCTTATACAA
This sequence comes from Diploptera punctata, assembly GCA_030220185.1. Classification (NCBI taxonomy): domain Eukaryota; kingdom Metazoa; phylum Arthropoda; class Insecta; order Blattodea; family Blaberidae; genus Diploptera; species Diploptera punctata. The sequence continues at coordinate 77,253 of JASPKZ010008757.1, forward strand.
ATACAATTTTACTCTTCTCTTTACAATACACTACAATGCAATACACTACTTCGTCTTTACAATACACTTCTATCACAATTCACTTGACTACGGAAGTGAGCACAGAATTAGCTTCTTTCTTTTAAGAAAGCTTCTATTCAACTGCGAACTTAAAACATACAATCACAGTTTTGTAGGAGAATTTCATTGTTGTAAGTTATGAATTCAAGGCAACAATCGCAAAACATTATAAGTCCATTGTTGGCACAATGAAATTAAATATAAATGTAAAATAATCCTTCTAATCATCATGTTATATACCAAAAATGCTAATAAATAGAAAAATAATTATTTTCAATATTACAAAAAAAATGGTGGGTGATGGAAAATTTCTGACTTCATTTTTGGAATCAGCAGATGAAAATACATAAGAATCACGCAAAATCTTTTATGTAACAAAATCACTGTTGACCAGTGTTATCAATAATAAAGTGGAATTTACAATTTTCCATTTTGTAATATCAATTCAACATGGTGGTCGATCTGACACCAAAGACTATATTCTAAAAATAAACAAAAATACAGTCTCAGCTTCGACTTCGAGCACTAAAATGACAACGTTTTTCAAGAGTTATTCTGTGGGTACTTCGGAACTTCAATTAGCTGCCTATAACTATGTTTTTCATAACCACAGTTTCCTCTCTATATAAAGTACATCATCCGCTGTTCGCAAACTATCCGAGAGGCCGAAATTCTCCTGCGTCGGAACGAATGCAAAGGAATTATTGTAAACGTGTTATATTTACATGCTTTGGAAATATTTGTAACCAAGTTAAATTCTGCAAAGTATATATCAGTGCTAATAGACGCCTCTAACCACAAAGCAATGAAGACAGTTCCAGTCATTCTATGTTATTTTGATTCTTCAGAAGGTATAATCACCAAATTAATTGAACTAATAAATCTCCCAAATGAATGAACAGAAACCCAAATTGCCTACTTAGAAAAGTATTGAACAAGTACAATCTATTTAATAAAGTAATTGCTATCGCAGCAGACAACATGAACACTAAGTTTGGTGCGGTAGACCGGAAAGGAAAATATAATGTATTTGTAAGATTGCAAAAAAAATATTAGAGGTCGGATGTAGTGTATATGTGCTACAGAATAGCATTCAGACAGCTGCAGATTGTCTTCCGATTGATGCTCAAGTTACAAAATCTACAAATACTTCAATATCTACACAGTTAGGACTGTGAATCTTCCGACGTGGAATACAGATCTTTATCGAGTCACACCAAAACTAGATGGATGTCATTGTATCGTGCGCTTCAAAGAGTTATTGCCATGTATGATGGTTTGAAGTCATAGAGAAGTGCCCACGCATTCTTAGTGACTTCTTTTCAGATGAAACTTCTTTGTTGTGGATGAAATTCCTTGCTGATCGATTAGATGTATATGACATATTGATAAGACAAATGCAGTCAGAAGAGCTTTGTTTGGTTGAGAGGTTTCCGGTTTGATTGAAAACCTTTGTGAAACACTAATTATCAACAGGAAGGCAAATATGTTTATCGCTTCAAGTGTCAGGAATATTCTCCAAGGAAAATTCATTAACTCTACTCGATCTTTGTTTGACAATTGTGTTGGATATATAAAAAACGGTGTCGCCTTAATATTGTAATCAACAAAGTGCTTTGGGTCTGATTAAAAAAAGTGCCTGAACGGAGTGATGTTGAGAGTTCACTTAAAGTGTTTTCTAACTTTGATCCGTAATATGTTTAAATGATAATGTGTTGTTTGGTGAATTTATTTATGTAAAAAAATCATAAGCAGAACAGTGAGGACTGAGCAACTAGAAAACACAATGTTGGATAATAGTATTTCAACAATGTAGAGAATTTCACATTCATGTTGATAATATTTCCAAAATGTTAAGGTTTGTGTTGTGTGTTCCTGGGACAACTGCATATTCAGTCTTATTAATATGCACTGGTCAGACGACAAACGTCGCCTTGCTTCTCTAGTGTAAAAATATTTGTTGTATGTCATGTAGGAAGTACTCGACGTTCGTGGGTAACATAATCTAAAAATGTTTTCAAAATTACGCTGAGAAAGATGTCCCCGTTTTTTCAATTTTATAATCTGGTCATTCTAAACATACATTTTATAGAGTTCTTCAACATTATAATGCAGTTGTTTTGAGCAATGACATAATGATAGTGCAATAATGAAAAGTGGATGTGGTTCTCAGTTGGAGACCACAACATGTTAAATTTTTTGGGCTCTGATGGGAAATATCACAAATTACATGATGATTAAATGTTATCTTATTGAAACACGTTTAGATAACACGAAAAATGGGAAAAAAATTGAAGCTAGAGAACTATTTTTATACATGTTGGACATTCCACTGTGCATGGTAACCTCCACAGATATCAACGGAGAGTACATGTTTTTAGTGTGAATGTAGCTGTAAGCGCAAGCTCACCGATCTGCCCAACTACACTTAACTTTGCCTCTGGAGTCTGCCCATTTATTTTGTCTTAAAGTGTCAAAAATTCATGGCTGTGTAATTTTATCATTTATGTTACTGGCTAGAAACACGATAACATATCCAATGCGACGCCTCTGAGAGTTGCAGTGCACAGTTTGAGAATTATTTACTTAACAACTGTAAAATAATTATAATTTGAAACGTTATGGGCCCTACACTCCATAGTGCGACATCCCAAGATGCTCTCGTTATAAAAAGTAGCTGCTGGCCTCATATCCTTACGTCAGATTGTCTATCAATCTGCCAGTATGGAGGTGATATGTTGTCATCAAGTCGGATCCTCCATTAATTATAACTGGTCTTTCAATCTGGAGTATCTGGTTATCATAACTTTCCAAATTGTTTTAATACTGGTTGAACACCTATCATATACCTTGGCTGGAATTCCATGACATATATACATATTTGTTTTTCTCATGAATTTTAACCAGCGTCCCTGCAATAGATCTGTACCAAGTCAGGATACCTAAGATTACTAAACCAAACAGCAGGACTCTTTTAACTATGTTTAAACTTAATTAGAGAGAACATTTTGCGTTTGAAGAGAAATATAAACCTGGCTCGCACTCTTTTCAATTAACTACAGCCTTTAAATGCTGATACAAAAATTTGTACAGTTCTGAAGAGTAAATTTTCTTAATCCATATTATACAGTGTGCTCATAAAATCCCAGTGCATTTTTGGGATAACATAGTGCAAATAAAACAAAAAAAATATAATTTAGTATTTACTACAAGGTCACTGTTTCCATTGAACTCCATCAATCTAGAAAGACATTTCCTAACGACGCACCGTCGCTCGAAAAACATTAACAATATACACTCTGTAATAATTTCACTCGCTTGGTATCTGCGTTCTTTAAGCACTTGCAGATTAGCAACCTTGGTTCTGTACATCTGTTGCTAGATGAAGCCCCAAGCGAAAAAGAGATGTAAGATGTGGCGAACGCTGTACCGAGATACGAGAAGATGCCCATCCAATCCACCTGTTGGGAAACATGTCATTGAGATACTTACGTACACCGGAAGCGAAGTACTCCATCTTATTGTAAACCGCTCTATCCATGACTGTGGTTGTAAGTAAAGTTGCAACATATCAAAATACATGTCTCCCGTGATTGTTTGCTCGACGAACATGTATTTTTGTTTAAGTGAAGTCAAGCCAAACATTCTCTTTCGATGAATGCCTTTCCCACTTCGTTTTCATTGGGCAACTGGTCCGCAACAAGTTGGAGCACCACCACACTTTACTCCGACTGTACGTGAGTATCTCAGCATGTGACTTGGTAGGACATCTCTTCATATCTGGGCACCGCGTTCGTCAGACCTCACACCTCTAGACTTCTCCCCTTTAAGGTTCATCTAGCAACACGTGTATAGAACTAAAGTTTCCAATCTTCAAGTTCCGAAAGAACGCATACACCAGGTGAGTGAAATGATTGCAGAGGGTATGTTGGTGAATGTTTTCTGGGCGACGGTGCGTCATTGGGGAACGTGTTTTGGGATTGATGGAGGTCACACTCATTTTCTAGTAGTTACTAAATTATGTACAGTTATTTTTCATTTGTACTATGTTATCCCAAAAATGTATTGGGAGTTTGTGAGCACACTGTATAAAGCGTGGAAAAATGTATTTGAATGTTTAACTTAAGTCGTTTATACCGTATTAAAATGATGTTCTGATCTGATTATTTAATTCCGTATGAATAAATTAACAGGTAACGTACTTGTTTGTCGAAGCTAAATCAATATTTATTTTTTCAATAAATAATGTGTACAGGTACTGATTTTTTCTCTCCTTGAATGCTCTTTGATTTTCTGTCTTCTGTGTATTTCACTTAATATTGAAACAAGAGCTCAAAATATAGAGTGATCGTTTAACAAAGACTATGGTCTCGAAGAAGATGCTGTCGTTAAAATAAGATATTCACGTGTTCAAACCCGGCCGTTGACAACTGAATTTTTTCTCAGGGAATCAGAACGTTGAGTATAGTTCTAAAAAAGGAAATAAAGTCAGAACCCATGTCTTAAATTTACGATACGTATATGAACCTCAAGATTAAAGTAAAAGACGTCTGAGAAATACTTGTCAACTCTTCTACGTTTAGCGACGCTAATTAACTGAGTTATTACAAAGCGTACAAACACTGATTGGAATCATCACTCAAATCATTGGTGTTCATTAAAATGAAATGCGATGGTTTGTTTTTGTTGAGTGTTTACATATACATATACTATGTCCACCGCTGTGATCGCGGAGTAGAGTCACTGCTTCGTATCGAAACGGATCCGGGTTCGATCCCGTTGGGACAAGTTTCCTGGGTGATTGTAATTTTTCGGTTTATTTTCCCCTCACCTGTTAGATATTTGTCAGGAAATCTTAGAGCTCAAACGTCCCCGAGCATCATCTGGCCATCATAATTATCAATAGCTAATTCACCATGTTCAGTATGAATGTGTGTGTGAATGGTGTGTTTCGTTTTAATGTTGTGTTGTCTCGGAAGAGGCCTTGAAATTCGGGATAGCCCTTCATATCCTTGAATGATAAACAAAGTATATATGTAATCCATGGTTAAATGTCTCTCCCGATAGATGGTGCCACTGTAAGACCGGGTGGCGTGTGGAACGTAAACGTACCTATAAGATGAAAGGTTAAACTGCGTTAATAGAATGCAATTACATTTTAAGGTACGTAGAGTATAATTAATTATGTCTATATTTATTAGAGCTACTCTATATTAATTATTTTTAAGGAAATTTATACATAATATTCGGAATTACAATAATGAAAATGATCAACCTGTTTTTTTATTTTACTTATTATTACCAAACATCAACTTATTGTAACGAACTGTCATAGGCATGTACGGCTTACTGCCCAATTTGTAAATAACATTGTATGTATCTTACATTCAGTTTAATAAAGTCCTTACGCATGTATGTATGTATGTATGTATTTTTTTTTTCTCTTTATTCAGCATGTTCCATAACAAAAAATGTAATACTACATGCTTTAGTTTACAACATTATTTACATAAAATTATTTACAAGGAAATAACAATTCTTGTCTTTTAATTAATTTTCTATGGCCACTTTCATTTTTTTTTATTTGTTATGCTCATTGAATTGGCTTTTTTTTTCCTTTGTTCTAAAGTTTGTTTAATTTTATGGAATTAATGAAGGAGATTAATTCTTCTGTATACACCACTACTAGTCTTACTTTATCGAATGTCCAATTACCATTTTTCTTAAGCATGTTGTTTTTAAATACCTGCCTTTCTGTTTCTAATTTTGTACATTGAAATAATAGATGATCTATAGTTTGTTCTGAAATGCCGCATGTACACAAAGGGCTATCTTTTATATGTATGTATGTATGTATGTATGTATGTATGTATGTATGTATGTATGTATGTATGTATGTATTTTACTTTACTTTACTTAGATTTATTATCTTATACAATAACTGTCCACCGCTGTGGTCTCGAGGTAGCGATTCCCGGTCGGGAAAGCTCCTGGGTGAGGTTTCTTCGGGATTTTTCCTCATCTGTAAGACAAATACCAGGAAGCTTAGGGTTCAACGGTCCCCGAAAATCATCCGGCCATCATCATCATCATCATCTTCATCCTTCACCGGTGTGGAAAGCAACGGGAAGCTATCACACCTGTAATTCCCCAGTAAAGCTGCAAAGCATAGCATGAAAATGCTATGATTGCAGTGAAAGACCTGCCCTCGGGTAGAATTACTATGGATGGATGGATATAATAACTGCTTACATAGAAGTAGAGTTACAGAGTAGATAATTATTAATGTTTTCTTATTTAAATAAGTTACTAGAGTAAGGTAAAATGTTCCCACTATAGGGCTCAAGAGCCATTGGGGTAGTAGGAGGTTAAAGCTCCCACATTTTTAGACAATCTTCAGACAGTCGACACGAGATCTCAACTTGGCGTGACAGAAATAAAGCACTGTATCGCTAAAATTAAAATTCCTATAATAAATAGTATCTTTCTTCTGATACAAAACATTTTATCTGTTACTTAAATAAATGTAAGAGATTTAACAATGGGTAAGTATATTTTTAAAACTTATAACGGAATTGTTACAACTCATGTTAATGCATGAAAACGATTTCGTTGATAGTAAAAATGTGTTCATATCTTCAAAATAAGTTCTAAATAAGCTGAGAACAACATGTCCCTTTACTACATAGCATAATATGCTGAATTGCATGAAAAACGTGGCATAACCCATGAAAATTAAAGCATCTTCTCTGCTACCCAGAGTGGTATATTAGGCATCTGTCATGATTCGTGTTGCTGTGTAATATTACAAAATCATACGTAACTGAGAATTGTTTGTTTTAATTAAAATTCTTACTTGACGCAGAACCTGTACGTCAGTTACCTTTAGTTGTAACTCAGTTAGCTTTGTATTGTATAATTAACGAGAAAAATGTATAAGAACGTAAAACTCAAAACATGTATGTCGTAACACCTCCTATGTAATCACAATAGTTTATTAAAATGAAATTGAAAGCTGCACAGGAGTTATTATTTTACTTTCACGCTATAAAATGTGATGGCATTCTACAGTTATGTGAGTAACCGATATAAAATCATATATATTAAGTACAGTTATTAAACATAGAAACGCCATATTTCCTATTAGTCAAATGCTTTGAGATTGAAACCAAGTGTTTCGAAGAGAAAACGAAGTGTCATACTATATCTTATAAGCCATTGTTTCCCTTAACGAGATTACACTTGTTTTTGTATAGATGTCATTTGAGTGGCCCATGGTCAGCGTTCCGCCTCATACTGGCATCTAGGAAGGCTAATAATTAAAATATTAATTTATTTTATTGAAATTGTTACTTAGTTATGTGCCGGTTCGCTCACGATAGCTTCATGAGATTTCAGGGTTTATAATTTTTATATAATTGGAAATAATTTAAAATTATCACTCAAATTTTAAACGAGTGTTAAATTAATTATTAATAGAAAAATAGAATTGTCACTATTACACTTATTACTTTCATCTAAGAGTGGAGTCGATGAAGCTATTCTTAAGTCCACGTGCGTAATTCAAAATATCAAAGTCCAAATTTTAGAAGACTAAATCTTTCTAAGTTCTAAATCACTTTAAATTTGAGAAGTTCGCAGACGATTCCAAATTGAACTGCATCGGAGATCGCGGCTGTAAATCTGCGTATGTTACCCATTAATCTAGGCCTCAGACGTTGTCGGCCCGGGTTCGATACCCGGTCGGGATTTTCTGTTTTTTTTTTAGTTTTTTCTCACCTGAGAGAGAAATGTCAGGACCAAATAATTCGCGAACATCTAATAATAATAATAATAATAATAATAATAATAATAATAATAATAGCTTTATTTTACCTGGCAGAGTTAAGGCCTTAAGGCCTTGTCTACCACTCAACCAGGTTTAAAAAAAATACAAAAGAAAAGTCTTAAATCTAAATTACAATATATATATATAAACGATTACAAGTTATGAATACAATACAATTAATATTTATAATGTATTTTGATTTACTCTAAATTTAACGAATTAAATATATAATATGTACAAGATATATAAAAAAAACGAGGAAAGAGATAAGAAATAATGACATAGTATAAAATTAAATAAATAGAGAAAAATTAATTATTAGACAACAGGTAACTGTATAAGCGTGACTTAAAGGTGCCAAGTGTGCGGCAACCCCTGATATCTTGAGGAAGGAGATTCCAGGAGCGGGCGGTGGCTACTGTGAAGGAAGTAGAATAGGAGGAAGTGCTATGAAGAGGAATTGTTAGCAGACTGCTATCTTGTGACCTAGTGTCAATATTGTGGTAGGAGGATAACTTCTCAAATCTGGACGCCAGGTAAGTAGGAATGTAGGAATTCAGAAGCTTGAAAAGTAGCGAAAGAGAGTGCAATTTACGTCTGTCAGTAAGACGGAGCCAAGAGAGGTTATTAAAGTGTTCGGAAATATGGTCATAACGGCGGATATTGAAAATGAATCGAATGCAAGCATTATGAACTCGCTGCAGTCTCTGCGACAAGGCATAGTTTAGATCATTATATATAATGTCACAATAATCGAAGGGTGGTAACACAAGATTCTGCACTAGGATTTGTTTTAACGAAACTGGGAGAAAATTCTTTAAACGTCTAAGATAATGTAAGATGGAGAAAGTCTTTTTACATATGTGTTTCACTTGTGTTTGCCAGGTTAAATTTGCGTCTAGACACCAAAATCATATTCGCCTTGGTTAGTAAAAATATATGAGTAATGATGTGTCTCCTTTTAAATGTGTGTGTTGTCTCGGAGGTGTTTTGGCGTTCAGCATCACTCATCCAGGGAGGCACTCCTTGTGTTTGTGCGTTAAAAAAAAGTTTGTCAAATCCACCCTGTAAGGTCCGTATGGCATGTGAAGTACTTAGAAATGGAGAAATTTAATTATAATCATCATCATCAACAACCACGGATTAAGCCCATGTGGCTTGTTCCGGTCTCATAGATTCTCATTCAAAAGTTGGATCCATCTCTTCTTCGGTCTACCAACATTCTTACGTCCTTTGGTTTGTATTTAAGTATAATTTTGGGAATGCGATAGCTCATTTCTAATATCTCCACTTCTTCTCTTATCTAGAAGTTTGCAACCAGCCACACTTCTCAGAAATCTCATTTCAGCTGCTTCTATGATCTTCTCTTCTCTTTTAGTTAAAACCCAAAATTCACTACCATACAATAGTAAGGGGACTGCCACTACTTTATAAAATTTTAGTTTTGTTTCTTTTCTTGTGCTTTTAAATATCCTTTTGATTGTTCCACATATAATTAAATTTATTAAGTTTGTAAAATAGATCTTCATTTTTAAAATAGGAGATTTCATAACCCATGTATTTAAAATGGTTCACTTGTTCAATGGGTTTCCCCTCCAGAATTATTTTAGCTCTTACGGTATCTGATCCCTTCAAAGCTAGGATTTTCGTTTTACTTATTGATATTTTGAAATTATATTTCTATATAAGTTAATGTTATTTAACTGAAAGAGCGATTTCTGTAGACCATCTTCTGAACTAGATATTAGAACTTGGTCGTCTGCAAAAAGTAAGGTATCTAACATCTTATTTCTTATTTTGAAATGTGAGTCCAAATTTATCTGCCAATTATATATGATATCGTCAATATAAATATTAAAAAGGGAGGATGAAAGTGGACACGCCTGTCTTACATCTCTATTTATTGTTGCTGATATATTGCTTTTATTTTTGCCTCCAGTTTCTATTGTTATTTTATTTTCTACATATAGATTTTTTATTGCAGTTATTAGGTGCTGAGTTACGTCTTTCTCTTTCATTATATTCCACAATTTATTTATGTTAACTTTGTCAAATGCCTTTTCAAGATCTAGAAGTTTAATTAAGATACAGAAGTAAAGAAAGGAATAAAGTACTGTATTTTATAATACTCCATAAAATATTTTAAAATATCAAATTCTCGAAGTGTGAGATTAGAACAACGGAGACTCGTATGAGATGCTGTGGAGGAATGTTTTAGTTTACGCTGGCAAGAAATATTCCCATGGCAATGCTAGTTAATGCAACGCCTGTTCGTACGTATTCTCGGAGTCTGAACTGGCTCTCCACACACACAAGCTTCGCCACTTTTATACAGTAAAACGTGTTTAATCCGGAACGTGAATAATGCGGAAATCTGTTCAATGTGAACAAATTTATTGGTCCCGGCGAAATAATAGTAATTTTACGTGTATTAATTTTGCATAAAAAGGAATCTGTCCAACGCGGAAACGGAAGGATATTTCTACACAATTCATGAAAGTAAAAATATAAAGCCGAAAGTTATATATATATTTTTCTTATTTATTTATTAACCATCAGCAGTTTTTTTTTTTACTGAAGGCAGGTGCCAAGACGGCTTTTACAAATAGTGATTCAAACCAAATGGACAAATGAATATTAAACAAAATAAACCTAATTGTGACTGATCGTAAAGTTCATTTTTAAAAGGTGTTGTCGTATTTCACGTGCCAGTATGTACTTTGATAATTGCCTCCATCGCCACGATCGGTATATTATTGTTTCAACTTGTTCGTTGCAATAATTTTGATTGAATAACCCGTGTCTCTTGTGCTTTGTTCTCAGTTTATAATGTTGGGTAAAAGGAAACAAAAATAATTAGGACCTAAGAGAAAAAAAATTAGTGTTGTCGCTTAAAGTAAAAATAAAAAATGCTTGACCATTTGTGCGCTTGGCGAGTCGTTTTCGTCTAAATCACGCTGTTTCAATTTTAATGATTTAAGAAATCCGAAGACAAAATAAGGAATTATATCGCAGAATTCACAGCTGTATTTCAATCTTAATTGAAAGACCTTTTAAAAGCGGAAAAATAGGAAACAATTACTTAATTATGTATGTCCTTTCCTAAACCTGACAGCAATAATTAATACAAATCGTTCAAAATCTCTCAATAATTAATTTTATTTTGATATGTTTTATTTTATTCTGTAACTTTGGAACGTATCCGCTATATAACCATACAAATTCCTATTCCATATTCGCAGTTTCTGTATTCGCGGCATATTTGCGGAACATATCCCCCGCGAATACGCAGCCTTTATTGTGTAGATTCTACCTGTATAGATTCAGCCTCATTTCAGACCCGTTATGCGAAATACGTATATCTGTCTTGCAAATAACAGTTTCGCTGTAAAAATCTTACATTATTTAAGTTCTGAGACCGACCTTTCACAGGTAGCGTTCTGAATTTACGGAATAAAGATGACTGAAACGTATGTATCATTCTTATTAAGCAAAAAAGTGAAAGTGATTGAAGATAAATCCGGACCGATGCTCCAAAGTCAAGCTTGTTAAATCCCTATCTTCAGGTTGGCTGTACAGGTTTGAAACACGACACAATGTAGTGTGGAATGAAATTCGCGGGGAATCAAAGAATGTGGAGGAAAGTGTAGTTAGTGAGCAAAATCGAAACTGCATACTTTAATTTCAGGATACGCACCTAAGAGATATTTTTAACGCTGACGAAATGGGACATTTTTTCGCGCGTTACCGTCGATGACGCTCATACATACTATACTTCACTTTTCAAGGCAGCGGAACTACAATTAATCCAAGGGATATAAAAATACATATACAGTACTCTATAATCTAAGATTATTAATAAGTTTTAGTTTTTTTTAATGCGGAATTTTGTCCAATTTGGAATACAAATTTGTCCCATGCGATTCCGCTTTGAGCAAGTTTTACTGTATATAGTTAATAACACTGTCGTAAAATAGGCAACATTGTGAAAGTTATTTATTATAATTCTGTATTTAAAACTTCGGTCATCTTATTTGATCTGATTAGGTGAATCTTTATGTCTATATTCCTGAACAGCTGTTCAGCACTTCTTACGTCAATACAAAATTCCAGCCAAAATTATGTCACAAAGTATCCCAAGTTGTCAGTGCCAATTATTTGTACAAGTGTTCAATAGACAAATTTAACAATTTAATTCATAAAACTGATTATGTATATATATATATATATATATATATATATCCCGACTCAAGCATTCATTTTTCTTTTCATATCATAATTGCCTTCATTGCCAAATGTCAAAAATATAGTTATAACATCTAAATATACAAGAGTTACTGCTATAAAGTAAATATTCTCTTTAAAAATTTTCTTAACTGTTATGTTAGCCACTAGATGTCAGTCGGAACAAATCTCCGCTATCTCTTATGCGAATTGAGAATACTACATATAAGAAAAAATGTATGTTTGAATTGGTGTATTTGAGTAGCTCAGGTCGTTAGAGCGCTAAATGTACAGAGATTATATATACATATAATCCACCGCTGTGGTCTCGAGGTGGAGTGTTGCCTTGTCACGCAGCGGGCCCGGGTTTGATTCCCGGTCGGGGCAGTGTTTCTGGGTTAGGTGTTTTTATCGGGGTTTTTCCTCACCTGTAAGACAAATGTCAAGAAAACTTTAAGGCTCTAATGGTCTCCGAAATCATATAGCCATCATCATCATTCTTATCATTATCATCATCATCCTTCACCGGTGTGGAAAGCAACGGGAAGCTACCACACCTACAATTCCCTAGTAAAGCTGCAAAGCATAGCATGGCAATGCTATGATTGCAGTGAAAGACGTACCTTCGGGCAGAATTAATATGGATGGTATATATATATATATATATATATATATATATATATAGAGTGTGAGTCTTTGTCTGTTCTTTATGGACTCAAAAACTACTTGACCGATTTGAAAGGTTATCTTTTCCCCATTATTTAGAGAATTTTTCTGAGACAATTAACATTTATAATATATTGCCCTATGTACTATTATTTATTTGTTTATTTTTATTTATTTATTTATTTTACCTGATGGAGTTAAGACCGTAAGGTCGTCTCTTCCACTTCACCAGGTTAAATTATACATACAGTAAGAATTATAGTTGATACATAATAGATGTAAACTACACAATATAAATTTGACAAGGGTAAGAAAGAAAATAGTAATAATAATAATAATGATGATAATAACAAAAATAATAACATATAATTAGATTAGGTAAATGACTTGGTAAAGGAAGTTTAAAATATAAAGAAACAATAAAAGTATACGTGGAACAGGGTGATATATTATATTTTTATCTAAGGAAATATGAAGTGAGTTTCTTTTTAAACTGTTTTTGAGTCGGGCAGTCCTTGTTATACGAGGGGAGGGAATTCCAGAGTCGTGTGATTGAAACAAGGAAGGATGAGGAATAGTGAGATGTTCGATATAGAGGAACAGTTAGAGTTAAATTTTCTCTCGATCGTGTGTTTAAGTTATGGTGGGAGGATAGCGAATGAAAGCGAGTAGAAATATAAAGGGGTGATGAGGTGGACAAAGTGTTGTATAAGAAGCAGAGGGAATGTATCTTTCGTCTGTCTTCCAATCGGAGCCAAAACAACTTTTCAAATACTGGAGTTATGTGGTCTGATTTACGGAGATTGAATATATATTGTTCACAAGCATTATGAACTCGTTGTAGTCTTTGTCCGAATGTAATATTCATGTCACTTAGGAGTAAGTCACAATAATCGAAATGCGGCATAATCAAAGTTGAGACAAATACTTTTTTCAATGAAGAAAGAACGAAATTTTTCAAACTATAGGGCAGGAGCTAAAACAAAGTGAATCGATGCACTAAACAGTTGCATTTTTTTCACTCAAATAGCTTACACTGCCTAAACCATAACAAATACACCAAAATTAATGTACACAGAATTGAATACCTAAAAAATTACAAAACGTTCGCAACAGTATATATCTATCTTTTACGGATAACTTACAATAATCAAGTACTAATGACAGCGTGATGATGTCACAGGGAAAATCAATACAATCTGTAGACAGGTTGGCCTGAACTATTATTTGAAACCGGAGAATTCAGAAACCCGAGTGTAAAAAACTTTTCGTTGAGTGAAGTCATTTGGTTTTGATGAAAACTAAGTTATTTTATTGAATGCAGCGTGGTGTTGGTAGCATATATTGAACGCAGTATTGATTGCAGATAACGTTACATGATATTAAAGAAAATAACAGAGCTGTTGTGAAATGCGTGACTATGTATCAGATGTAGACTACTAAGCAAAAAGACGATATATGCGCCACATAGAATGATAAAATATTTATTTACATTTTTTCCTCTAATGTCTCTTGCAATATCATGTCACGATATCCATTACCAATGACAGGGGTCGCAAGTTATATTCCTTTGGTCTTTTAAAAATAATTTCCTTATTTAAAAACATCTCATACCTACTCTATACAACTTTAAATAATTATATAAGATTTGGAGCGTCAAAAGAATAAATATTTTACTACAGCTACCAACTTTGTTTTAAAATCACGAATTCATATTTGAAATTAATTATGTGAATAAAAATTAAAATTAAAAAACAAAACTACGTTAGTTTATTTGACCATGAGATTTGAACTCGAGATTTACAGGAAACGAATCTCAATCCATGCACTGAACTAAATAAGTGCATACATAAGTATATAGTAATTCTGCCCGAAGGCAGGTCCTTCACTTCAATCATAGTATTTTTCATGTTATGCTTGCAGCTTTACTAGGGAATTGTAGGTGTGGTTGCTTCCCGTTGCTTTCCACACCGGTTAAGGATGATGATGAATGATGATAATGATAAGGATGATGATGATGATGATGATGGTGGTCTTATGATTTCGGGGACCGTTTGGGCCTTAAAGTTTTCCTGACATTTGTATTACAGGTAAGGAAAAACCCCGATAAAAACCTCACCCAGAAAAATTGCTCCGACCGGGGATCGAACCCGGGCCCGCAGCGTGACAAGGCAGCACGGTACCTCCAGACCACAGCGGTGGACACATATATATATATATATATATATATATATTGCAGATTTTCGCGGTTATAAGTATGAATATGAAAGTTTTCTTGCGTTTTCCGCGTCTTCGATTCACGTTCGGCCTCTGGCCATTGATTCCGACGTTTCGGTATGATCCCACATGCCATTATCAAGGAATGATAAGTTCGAGTCACTGGTTTAGGTCTTATATAATAAAACACATAAAGTTTTCGCTGTGTGTCCGTTTCCGAAGACCTCAGCAGTTAGTGATTTGAGAGGGCTATTGAAAAAGGATAATAAATGGGTATGTACTAAAAGCCATCAAGATACATTTGAAAAGGTGAAAAATCTGTTTGCTAATAATATAGCACTACAGAGACCAAGAATGGATAGAGAATTCCATATTTACACAGACGCGAGCAAAACTGTCCTCGGTGCTGTTTTGACTCAATTTGATGATAATGGTCAACAATATCGACAGCTTCACGATCAACAACTGTTATTGAGAGTAATGGACAGAATTAGAGCTTACTGTCATATGTTTCTCTCTAAACAAATTCAAGATTTATGTATATAAAAACAAAATAATTGTACATAGTGATCATATTTCACTCAGCTTCATTAGTAAATGTAAATTATCTAACAACAAATTAAGCAGAATGATCATGGAAATCATGTCTTATAGATAGATAGATCATTGGTTGATTAATATCTTTGACATCGTCCGATTCCTAATAGCCAGTTTTGTCGGTCCATCCAATCTCCTGGTTGTAGATGTTTCTCCTTCATATATAAACATATTCCCTGACTCCAGGAGATTTTAGGTCTTCCTCTGCTTCGTCGTCCCTCAGGTTTCCATTCCAAAACAGATTTTGGTATTGATCCTCTTCCATTCGCTGGACATGTCCGTACCATCTTAATTGCTGAGTTTTAATATAATCTAAAATAGTGTCTTCAATCTTCATTTTTTCCCTTATAACAGAGTTCCTAATTTTTTCTCTTCTTGAAATTCTTGCGGTCCTTCGTATAAAATCCATTTCCGTTGCCAAAAGGTACTTATCTGTTTTTGTTGTTAATGGCCAAAGTTCTGCTCTATAAGTAATTATGCTTTTAACAATTGTATGATATATATTCATTTTATTTTTATTACTTATATTTTTATCCCACAATATTCCATTGAGGCAAGCAATTGCAAATTTTCCTTTATTATTTCTATTTCTTATTTCCTCTTCATAACTCCCATTTTTATTTACTTTAATTCCTAAATATGTGATCTCACTACAAGATTTTATTGTTTCTCCAGTCTCCAAAATTAAATTTTGTTCTGGTTCACCAATTGATAAATATTTTGTTTTTTTCATGTTCAAATTTAATCCCCATTTTTCATATTCTTCTATTAATTTTCTAGTCATATATTCTAAATCTTCATAATCTTGTGCAATTAACAATTGATCCTCTGAAAAATGTAAGTTGTATAAAGTTTTGTTGTTTGAAATAGGAATTCCCACGCTTGAACATTTTCTCCTCCAATTCTTTAATATTTCATGTACATATATTTTAAACAGAGTCGGTGATAGACAACAACCTTGACGAAGATCTTTGTTTATCGTAAAACCATGTGACAATTTACTGCCAATTTTAATTTTAGATATCCAATTGTCATATAAATGTTGTATAGCTTTAATTATTATAGTCTTAATACCCATAAGTCTTAAAGCAATCCATAGTTTCTCTATAGGGACATTGTCGTATGCTTTCTCTAGATCTAGAAATAGTAGGTGCAAAGGTTGTCCATATTGCATTTTGTTTCTATTACCTGAGTAATGCAAAATAAATTGTCGGTTGTGGAACGACCTGCTCTAAATCCTGACTGTTCTTCTAATTTCATATCACTATAGTTTTTTTCCAAATAATATTTTAGTATACATCCATAGAGTCTACTCATAGTACATGTTACTGTTATACCTCTATAATTTTCACATTGCCGAGCGGTTAAGGTAGGAAGTCTTGGCGCAGAGCTACGGGACTTGCGCTGGTTCGAGTCTCCATGGGGGAAGAAATTTTCTCATGGTATTTCGGCCAGTATGGGACCGGTGCCCACCCAGCATCGTGAGGCAATTGGGTAGCTACAATAAGTAGCGGCTGCAGGTTGAGGAACCAGCTATAACGGCTGGGGGACTCGACATGCTAACCACATGTCACCCCTACACTGGCTGTTGATCATCTACCTCTGTGATTGACACATGTGGATGTGAAGGGCCAGCAGCCGGCTGGTAAAAGGGCAACCACTGAAAAGTGGAAAGACCCTCAATCGGAAATCGGTCTTTTTTTCCTTTTTTATGGATTGTCGAAATGTATCCTATTTTTCACTCTTCAGGAACTTTTCACCATTCATAAATTTTTAAATAATTTTCTCAGTCGTTCAAATAGATGGTCGGATCCATGTTTTAATAGTTCTGTTGGAATTCCTCCTGGACCACTAGATCTTTTATTTTTTATTGATTGGATATTCATTTTAATATCCTCTATGTCCAATTGTACCTATATGTTCATCTTCATTTATTTCTGGAATATTTTGAATGTTATCTAAATTAAATACCCTGTTTTCTGATAGTAACGTTTTAAAATAATTTTCCCGTTCAGTCATAGGTATTGTTTGTACATTTGTTTGTCCACTTCTTTTATTTCTGAATTTTTTTTAAATTCTCCAATTTCAAATCCTCCATCTGTTTAAGGACCTCCTCCATTTTATTCCTTATGCCTTGTACTTTCCATGTTCCAATTAGCAGAATTCGTTTCCGTAGATTGATTCGTCTTCCTTTTAATCTGACCGGCTTATCTCTATTAGGTTTTTAGCATTGCAATTTTTTTCTGATGGGAGGGAGCTGGCCTACCTGGAGGGCCAGGGATTTTTTCAGGTGTCCATCCTTAGATCAGTTGCTTTCACTACAGCTAAGAGCCTGATCTACCCTATAGGAAGAATTTGACAGAAAAATAAGATGAAATGATCCCCTCGGCCTCGAATACCCTAATACCATCGGGGTCGGAAAACAAGTGTTCAGTCCAGAGAGACTGGATAGGAAAGATAAAAAATATATATGGTATGGAAGTGGAAGTAATACCATATCGGTCAATATATCACCATGCTGACCAGTGCGATTCGTGAGTAGCCCATCCCGTCCATTCACCACATAAGTTATACGTATAATTTATATGGTTACTAACAGCTGCACCACGTGAAGGTGGGATTGGACACTAGGAAGATGTGCAGGTCGGTTCCTCTAAGTCGTAGAATTTAAAGCAATTAAAGGCTCTCCTTCCACTTAGCATCTTCCCTTATGATATTGAAATTAAACATATCGAAGGAGTGCAGAATGTATTTGCGGATTTATTATCCAGACTCAAATATAAATACGAAATACCAGATACTATCAATATCCCTAAACATTAAGTTGCAATTTATAATGTAAAAGTTCATAAAGATAAAGAATTTTCGAGACTTCTCAAAGACATTGTTGAGAATCAGATGGCAGATTACGAATTAGACAAGTTGCGAGACACAGCAATAGATTTGGAAAATATTCCAAATGATAACTATAATACGAAAATAGGAACTAAGAATGGCATATTGTACAAACTAAATGGTAAACATGTAAAGGAGTGGATGATCATGATTCCTAAAAATTTGGAAATTCCGCTTTTTAGATCCTTTCATATTGTATTAAATCACGCGGGGTGTGAAAAATTGGGAATTAATATTAGTCAATATTTTATGTAAAACATTTAGAAAGGAAAATTAGGAAATACACTTCTTCATGTGTTATTTGTCAAGAATCTAAGAGTATGAATGTTAGATATGACATTATACCACAGAATATTATCAGAGATAGAATTAATAGCTTGGTAGTTATGGATACACATGAGGAAATGCCAAGAACACAGTTTGGATACAAGCATATGCTGGTGGAAACGGACCACAGCGAAAACTCTAGGTGTTTTATTACATAAAACCAAAACCTGTGACTCGAACTTATCATTCCTTGATAATGGCATGTGGGATCATGTCGAAACGTCGGAATCAGTGGCCAGAGGCCGAACTTGAATCCAAGACGCGGAAAACCCAAGATAACTTTCAATTCATATATATATATATATATATATATATATATATATATATATAGGGTGATTCAAAAGGTTGCGCATATATTTCAGGAAGTTATACAGGGATCGAAATACAACAACTTTTGATTAGTAACTTATGGCCTGGAAAGCAATCCTGGGTCAGTACAAGCCTGGGAATGTCAGGATGGACAAGAAATTATTTTGTGCACACACTTAAGCAAATGTAAATTTACTCACCAATTTGGTTTTAGAGTATTGCTGTAGTGGACCTTTAGAATACACTGCAGATTCCATAATGAAATAAAAAAAACAACCTACCGAGCGCACGAATGACTATCAGATGTAAACAGAAGAGTACACAAGTACTGTACTGCACTGAACGGTATGACAACAGACGGAACGTCTTCATAAATTTATACAGTAGTGTATCGAACACAGTACCTCTCTAAAATGTAAACATAGATCCGTATTGTAGTTCCTCATTTTACCAGGCTTGTTCTGATTCAGGATTACTTTCCAGACCATACGTTACTAATCAAAAGTTGTTGCATTCTGACACCTCTTATTAGCTCCTGAAATTTGTACGCAACTTTTGAATCACCCTGTGTAATGTCCCGCGCCGTATTCGAGTGGTTAAGGCAAGTTGCTTGGCGCAGAGCTATGTGACTTGAGCTGGTTCGGGTCTCCACGGGGAAGACATTTTTCTTGTAATTTCGGCCAATATGGTATCGGTTCCAGCTTGACAAAACAAGCTATAACGTCTGGAAACACGACATGCTGATTATGTGTCACCCCTATGCTGACTGTATAATCGTCTACCTCTGTGATTAACACATATGAATGTGAGGTCAGCAGCCGATTGGTAGGCCAAAGGCTTTTAGGCCTGTCGCACCATGGAGTTGTTTATATATATCATATACCCATGAGGTCGTGGCATCGGTCCTGAAAGGGTTCAGGATTTCTGGCAGTAGGTTTGACTCAGCCTCTAATAAAATGGTACTAGACATAGGCCTATGTTCAGGTGATGCAGACGACTCACGCAGGAGTGGCAATCGATTCGATTGAGGGTCTTTCCACTTTTCAGCGGTTGCCCTTTTACCAGCCGGCTGCTGGCCCTTCACATCCACATGTGTCAATCACAGAGGTAGATGATCAACAGCCAGTGTAGGGGTGACATGTGGTTAGCATGTCGAGTCCCCCAGCCGTTATAGCTGGTTCCTCAACCTGGAGCCGCTACTTATTGTAGCTACCCAATTGCCTCACGATGCTGGGTGGGCACCGGTCCCATACTGGCCGAAATACCATGAGAAAATTTCTTCCCCCATGGAGACTCGAACCAGCGCAAGTCCCGTAGCTCTGCGCCAAGGCTTCCTACCTTAACCGCTCGGCTACGGATGATATATCGTGCCTATTGTCTAAAACAATTGTAACTAAACATCTCCTTTGCACCACCGGGAGGTATTTTGTAGGAAATTATACAATTTACATAACTAAGAAAATTATCTATTATGGTTACTTTTATTAACATTGCAGGCGTTAAGATAGGTACATGGTTGGAACAACATGCAATTGAATATGACGATAAACATCACTAGAGATTATAGAGGAGTGGCGAAACTGCTAAGGATATTTTCTTGATCGAAGGCTTTCATTGCGGCCCGTGACATATTTAAAGTTCTTACTGTTTAAGGCTGAAGACGTTCCCTAACTTTACTGTTTTTGACTCTTTCACCAGAACATTCACATATTCACAAGTCTTTGTGGTGTTAATTGTGATTTGTACGAGCGTCAGTTCAATAAAAAAAATTACCTTGAAATTAGAGTACCATACATTATAATATTTTTAAAGGGAAATATAAAAGAGGGAGAGAGAGAGAGAGAGAGCGAGAGAGAGAGAGAGAGAGAGAGAGAGAGAGAGAGAGAGAGAGAGAGAGAGAGATGAATTATCGTAAAACATTACTTTAAATAAAAAGTCATAACTGATTTTTAAATAATTATGATGACGTGTTTTTCCATCAATGTGTGTGTGTGTTTGTATGTATATTAGATAATACCCGGCGTGCGCTGCTACGCCTGAATAAATGAATTGTGTTTTTATGTTTAGTTGAATAAGTAAATATTTATATCGTAATTATTTTTGGATACCCCGTGCTGATTGTGGTGTTGCCTGGGAATCAACTTATCCCGATCTTCTCGGCATCAATGAGCTGAAAGACAAAAATGGTTATTGTGAGTTATCCGTAAAAGAATATCCGGCTTACGCTGCTACGCTTGCCCGGGAATCTACTCATCCCGATCTTCTTGGCAACAGTAAGCTGAAAGACTATTCATGTTGCAAACTTCAAATGCGAATTGTTTCTGCAGAATAGGATAGTCTACATGTTATGTGTCCCGCAAATTCTCCTGTCTAAATCCTACGGAAAACCCTCTGGAGTATTTTGCGTTGTACTGTAAAACAGTACACCAATGTCAATGAGTTGCACAAAGTAATCAAGACACAAAGTTACTACAAATTGCCATTCGACTGGAATAACTGTATTCCAACAGTGGATCAATTCTTTGGTTCCTCTCTTAAAGAGAGTGGTAGTGTTACATTTCTTCTTCTTTACTTCACGGGATAGGCAAATTGCCTGATCCGTCTCACAGTTGTTCTGTCCATCTTTTCACAGGCCTTCCTACATTCCTTGAACCTCTTGACTTGTAATTAAATGCTGCTTTTGGTAATGTTGTTACATTCATTCTTTCTACATGTCTAAATCATTATCTCTATATTCTTAGATTTTATCATTCATGGAATATATATATTTAACTCTGTTCTTGTATCTTCATTCTTTATCCGACCCAATCTTGTACAGTCTTTTGTTCTAAGGAAGTTAATTTCGACGCTTTCTATTCTACTTTGTAATTTTTTGGTCATTACACAAGTTTCACTCCCATAACGTAATGCAGGGACTGCAAATGTAACTTTAATCTAGTATCTCTTCTTGTTTTATTCTTTAACGTTTATATATATATATATATATATATATATATATATATATATATATATATAGTTCCACATATCATTTGAAATTTTGACAGTTTGATATTTATGTCTCTTTCGGTTTTTGTGTTTATAGTAAATTACAACCCAAATAATTAATTGTTCCAGAGGTTTGTTGTCTATTATGATTTTTGATCTCATATGTTGATTTCCCCAAAATGTCATTATATCTGTTTTTTTTCTTTTCATATTTTAAATAATAACCACATCATCAGCATACATTAAAACGTTTAATACTTTAAAATGGCTCATTGTTATGCCTTTATTAACATTTATTTTAAAATTTCGGATGATGTCATTAATATATACATTAAAAAGAGTAGGTGATAAACTACGCCCTTGTCTTACACCTCAATTTAGAATAGCTTCGTTCTTTGATGTGCCTATATTTATTATAATTTCAGATTTTACATATAACTTTTTATCACATACATTAATTTTGAGGGTAGTCATGTATTTCCATAATTTTCCATAATTTATCTCTATTAACACGATCGAACGCCTTTTCAAAATCAATATGCACCTGTAGATTACGTTCTCTTCTTTTTTCAAAATATTTACTGTAATATGAATAAATAATCTGTTGTTGATCTCCCGTTATAAAACCAATTTGTTCTTCTTCTAGTATTACTTCCTGCTATTATTTTAATTATAACCCTTGCATAGACTTCATATAAATTTAATTAAGTAGGCTAATTCCACTATAATTTTTACTTACTCTTCTATTTCTTTCTTTAAACACCGATATGACATTAACTATATTCAAACATCAGGTAATCAACACTTTCTCCAACATTAATTAAATAAATCCAATATTATCCAATGCAAAAAATGTGCCAGCATATTTTAAAAGCTATATATTTATCTGATCAGGACCAGCTGCTTTTCTGTTTTTGGTTTGTTTTAAGGATTCTTGAAGTTCATCAATATAATCATATCGGTTCTCATTATCTGAATATAATTGTTTTTCTTTGTCTTCTTATTATTTTTCTTCTTTACATCACAAATTTTTATAGTGTTCTATCTATTATTCTTTATTAATAACGTCTATTTTTGCAGTATCCTTTTCTGATTAATTAAAAAGTTTTATATCTTTGTATGCAAAATTTTGTCTGCCATGAATATCATTCTCTATTTCAATAGTGTTAAATTTTTAATGTTACATTATTAGCCATTTACACTGATGATGGATTTTTGTCTATTTCAGCATATGCCTTTGTAACAAGGAAAACCGGACAAAATTCTGGTGGAAATAGTCAGTCCCGTCACCTTGGTCAAATTGGACCTTTAGATGGAAAAATATGGGAATGTCATCCTGCACAAATTGTCAATAGCATGTATAATTGTGTTTTAAAGTGGTCTTGAAACATGGCTCCTTCTAGGTCCAGTTGTTACATAATTTTGCATCACAAACATGGTGTGTATAAATGTTAGTTTAAGTTATCCAGGTGTTCTACTGAATAAAGTTACAGCTATATTCAGAAGCTGTTTATATATTATAATGTATAAGGCATGTCCAAATAACATTTATCATTATGTATGTGTTTGTTATTTAGATGTGCCCTACCATCGGTATGGTGGTTGTATCATTTTGCAACGCACCTTAATAAAATCAATCTGTTTGAAATATAAAACAGTCTTTTGAAACTGACCTTTAAATCGACCGTTCTATATTCATATCTGAAGTCTGTATTATTTACCAACATGCAGGCCGTGCTTGGTATTTCCCCTGTCGTCAGAATGAAGGCGGCATTTATATCGAAAAGATCTATGGGACATCACGAATATCGTTACGAGAGAGGAGAACGATTTATAAGTTATTTTGTTACTTAATATATAATTTCCTTTAATCAACTGTCATGAATTATATTCTGAATAGGCAGCAGGAGATTACAAATGTATTACATATCGTACTACTTGCACATCTCATTTTAGTGCTTAACGCTATTATAAAAGCGACCGATATGTGGTATATTGCAATACAATACATTTCAACATTCACGAAGGGACATTTGAAGAAACCAAAAGTAAATTTAATTAGTAATTTTTACAACCAAATAAGGGAAGGCGTTCAATTGAAATTATATAAAATATCTTCCTTAATTAAATTAAAATTATTTTTGTGCATTTCAAACATTTATATAGGCCTAACGAAGGGAGTCAATTCTCAGCAGAATTTAGGTGTATACTTTCTTAAAATGTTATATGATCGATTTGGTTAAGAGTTCTTCCATAATGAGCGTACTTCAACGCTGTTGCAATAATAATTGAAATAATTTTAACCTCAACATGATTATTTCAACACTAAATAGAACAAGTTAATCTATGTTAGGAGGGTGTTCAATATATAATAATATTGATTTATTTACTTCTTAAAATAATTGAATTTAACATATAATGACATAAGATATTGTATGTTCCAAGAATTGAAAATGTTTTCCGAATTAGTTTCGAAATTCTGGCACAGCTACGCTTTAACATTTCAATTCATTCAAAAAACCTCATTTCTAATCCTTGTGGCGTAATTTGTAATTAGTTGATTATCGTTAGAATATCATGGGACCTAGGCAATTATAATAACTTCTGCTTGTGTAGATATTCAGGATAAATCTGACTTAGATTTAATGTATGGTTATGAGTAAGGAACGGAGGACTGCCCCGGGCGGAATAATGACCTCTGTTTCAACCTAATGTGAATTTGGATCCGAGGTATTTAAGGAAAGGTGTCTTAGATACTCAGATTTGAAATTGACCTAACAAAAACGTTTGCATCCTCGTAGTCGGTTACTGCTCTTTACTGTAGATCAAGTGATCCAGTAACTAACTAACTCGCTGGCTCTATCGAACTCATAGGTTTATGGCCGCGCTGACATATGTCCTCCATATATTCCTATCCTGAGCAAATGTTTTCCAATAATCACCTGTATAATGAATTTCCCTCAAATAATGGTGTACCTCATTCTTAGTCTATCAATTGGGCGTTTTCCCTCTGGTTTCCCTACAAGAATCTTCCATGCACTTCTTTTATTCCCGTTCGTGCCACATGTCCTACCCATTGCAGTCTACAAGACTTAACTGTTTTGTTATATCTGGCTTTATCGGTCTTAAACATTTTTCTTTTCAAATAAAATTGTCCGTATTGCAGCATTTTTGTTTTTGTCTTTGTGTGTGTAGTATCCACGAGAGTAAAAAAAAAGTTTAATAAAACAAAAGAAAAACACATAAATGGTAAGTAATAAACTTTAACATTCGAGATCACTGTGTAACGAGTTAATGAACTGTTAGCAAAATACATTCAATGAATGGATTGAAAGTAAAACACACTAATCAAATTGCACTGTACATTACGAAAGCTGGTGAAAGCATCGCGGATTGATCTTTGCCCTTAAAAAAAAAGAGTTGTATTGGAATTTTCACACCGGACAGTAGCAGGGGCAACATTCCTGATTTTATGTGCGGAAACAATCCATTATACCGGTTTTTATAATCACCAAGTTATGCAATCTACCGAGATTTACGCAGTCATTTCACAATCAAAATATTACTCCAGTTTTTTCAACACTCTCAGGAATTCTCTATTTCAACACTGCTAACTTGTTTGTTTTGATTTTTTATTCAACTGAAGATACAGGCCAAGGTTTCAAAACACACCGACGATATTATACACTCTACTATATTTCCTGTAATTTGTACATAATCATAATGACTATTCGATATTTTTTCTTATTTTAACATATCCCTTTGCAGGTACACTTACGTCCCCACGTATCCTGGGCCTTATAATGACACGACCTGCCAGACAGGATTTTATTATTTGAATATCGCACACATACTTTTCATCGGACCTTCTCTTCCCCTTCAAAATATTAATATTATATACAAAAAATGCAGTTAATATGCAAAATTATAAATTCAAATGCTACTATATTAATGATATATTTAATTAATTTTATAATTTAAAATAAATGTGTTGAGTTAATTCTAACTATGAATTGCTATTCAAATTACATATTATAGGAGAGAAATACATGAATAAAAATTATCAAATAACAAAATACTCTAAAAATGAAAAAGTGTACAGGGCTTAAGTTCAAATGCACATAAATTTAAAACTATATAATGCACGTACGTTATGAAAAGTAATTGTATTAATGAAGTAAAATGCACATGATTGCTACATTCTTGAATAATATTTGTATTCCAGATTTTTAAACATATCTAGTCCATGACAATCCCTGACTTTTTTGCCAATCTGTTTCTAAGATGAGCTGCAATTATTAGTGAGAGATAAGTTGAAGGAACTGTAAAGAAGTGGAATTGAAAATGGATAGTGCGAGTGTTTGTTTATATTATGGTGTGACATAAGTTACTGGCAAGTAATATATGACTCATTATTAATATATTAATAATATGAATTATAAAAAACAGTGAAATCAACAATAAAATAGTAATAATTAAGGGGCGAATTTCTATGACCTAAAAATGGAAAATATGCTAGCATTTATGACCTAAAAAAAGGTTTAAATATGACCTAAAAAGATACAAATATGACCTTATATTTTTTTACCCATACTATATTAATTGTTCGTTCATATACATTTTCTATTGTATCGTAAGAAAAAGGAAATCTTCTTCTATTGTCCAGTGCACATTTTTCTACCTAACATAAACCTTCGAAACACGTGAACTGTGAAACTGACGGTTTTTATACAGATACAATGTTGGCTATTTCCAATCGCCTGATGACTAGTTTATTAAAAAATCCCAAAATATGACTTTATCATAGAAATAAGCAGAAGTATGAACAAAGATCTGAAAAAGTGAGAAATATGACTTTTAAGACCCAATAAAAACCACTTAATCTTAATAATAAAAAACTCCTGGCGCGACAGGCCTCGAAGGTCCTTAGCGTACCAGCCGGCTGCTGGCCTCACATCCACATGTGTAAATCACAGAGGTAGATCATCAGCCAGTGTAGGGGTGACATGTGGTCAGCATGTCGAGTCCCCCCAGCCGTTATAGCTGGTTTTATGAACCTGGAGCCGCTACTTATTGTAGCTACCCAAATGCCTCACGATGTTGGGTGGGCACCGGTCCCATTCTAGCCGAAATACCATGAGAAAATTTCTTTCCCCATGGAGACTCGAACCAACACAAGTCCCGTAGCTCTGCGCCAATGCTTCCTGCCTTAACTACTCGGCTACGGTGGGGGAAAAATCTTAATAATAAGGCATATATAAATGTTTTTACTCACTTGAAGCTTAGAATATAGACTTTGGTAAAAGTATGACCTGTCATAGGAATCCGCCCCTTAGTAATAATATATTAATGTTGGAAATAATATTAATAATAATTATTATTATGATTATTATTATTATGATTATTATTATGATTATTATGATTATTATTATTATTATGATTATTATGATTATTATTATTATTACTATTATTATTATTAATACTATTATTATTATTACTATTATTATTATTATTACTATTACTATTATTATTATTACTATTATTATTATTATTATTTATTATTATCATTATTATTATCATTATTATTATTATTTTTATTATTATTGTTATTATTATTATTATTATTATTATTTTTTATTATTATTGTTATTATTATTATTATTATTATTATTATTATTATTATTATTATTATTATTATTATTATTATTATTATTATTATTATTATTATTATTATTATTATTATTATAGAAGGTCCAATTAAGACAAGGATGCGGGATGTCACCAACATTGTTCAAGATATATTTAGAAGATATATTAATAAAATGGAATAAGTCATGTAGGGGAATGGGAATCAACATTAATGGCCATTTACCTCACAATTTATTATTGCTGATGACCAGATTATAACAGGACAAGATAAAGAAAATATAGAATATATGATTAGAAAGATGGTAGATGCATTCGAGGTAGGTGGACTGAAGATAAATTATATTAAAACAGAATATATGGTAATCGGAGGAAATTCAGAAGACCTAGAAATAAATACTATGATAATTTAACGTGTTGAAGAATTTAAATATCTTGGATCTATAATAGATAAATCTGGTACTTGTGAAAAATATATTATTAACAGAGTAAATTGTGCAAGGAAGGTGATTAGATCCATGAATGGTATTTAATGGAATAGAATTTTGACCAGAAAAACAAAAAAGAAAAAAAAGAAAAGAGATTATACAGAAAATAATAGAAAGTATACTTACATATGGATCAGAAAGCTGGACAATAAATGACAGAATGCTGAAAAGAATCTTGGCGACAGAAATGGATGGATTACGGAGAAGTATGAGAATATCCAGGCTACAACATATTCGAAATACATATATCAGACAAGAAATGGATGCACAAGAAATGTTATCGATAGGATACAGTGGTATGGACATGTACAACGGATGTCGGAAGACCAGTGGCCTAAACAGGTGTTGGATTGGATGGTACCAGACAGAAGGAAGAGGGAGAGAAGTAGAAGAGCATGGTATGAGGTAATATATGATGGCATGATGAAGAGGGGTGTTGAAGATGGATAATGGGAAGATAGGAATCTCTGGAAAGCAGGAATCAAGGGCAAACTGCTGTAAAGTGGAAATCCTGTATTAAGTATTAAGTTAGTAATAGAACGTCCATCGCTATGGTCTCAGGGTAGCGCCGTTGCCTTGTACGCTACGACGCTGGTTCGATCCTCGCTTGGAACCAGTTTCATAGCTGATTTTTTCAGGGTTTTTCTCATCTGTAAGACAAATATCTGAAAACTTTACGCCCCAAATGGTCCCCGAACATCATTTGGTTAAGACAATCATCCTTATCATTCTAACCTTGTTTAGTAAGAATGCATTACTTCAATGTTGGTGTTGTCTCGGAAATGGCCCTGGCATTGAGCTGATCACTCATCCGCATCTTCTTGCGCGGTCAAAAAAGTATGTATGTGATCCGAGTTAAAAATCCTCTCCCGACGACAGATCGTCTCCTCTAAGGTTTTAGGTGCCATGGGGAATGTTAAAGTACTTTCAAAGGAGAGGTCAGACTAACTAACTCACTGGCACTATCGAACCCTTAGGTTCATGGCCACGGGCCACGCTCTTCATACATCCCTATCCTGACCTAATGTTTTCCAATCATTCCCTGTATAAACTACTTCCCTCAAATCATAGTTAATGTTATTCTCCCTAAGAGGTTAGACTAAGGTAAATAATACAGAAGACAGTATGAACACTTGCAACATTGCATTGTAAGGAAAAATGCCTGATCATTACAAATGACGCAACAATTAGCTCATTGATAATAGCTGAAGAGTTGCACCTGTTTGTCGAACATGGAAGTAACAAAGCGCTACATGATTTTCATCAGTAGACCTACAACTTGTTTTCTTTTCGGGATTTTAGCCCAAGATTGTTATTCTCAAAAACGTCAGTCCTGGTGGATTAGTTATTATAATGATCCGGTTCCGAGGTTAACCTGTTCAAACGCAAGCTAGATCTATTAATTTTTATAAAGCAACATTTTCTTCACAAAGGAAGTAAAGTAATTGGTTCATAGATTTACAACGCTTAAAACAACTTTAATATTGAATATGGAGGCTCTGAGCAAAACTTGTCGGCCCTTTGACTCTCAGATTTTAATTCCAACGCTAATATTCTAATTTGTTAAAGATAATTGATAATACACATCTTCCAGAAGATTTGTTCGAAAATGCTCCATTCATTATTATCCTCCCATGCCTTTCTTCCCATTTGTAGGCGTGTTTCCTATCTTATACGATTTTTTCACTAACTATTTAACTCATGCCCCAAATGGCAGTAAATGGCCAATCAAATTTCAATGAATTTTGATTTACAACCAATCACAGTCTTTTTCAGCTCGATTTTATCACTTTCATTTTATTAAGTGGCTCCCAGATTGTATATATAGTGCACGAATGTAACCATATTCTGCTTGCGAGATATAATAGAAAAAACATTTGTAGCAATTGATTATACCATACAAAAACACTGTTTGCACTTTCTTAAACGTATTATTTCCCAGGAAATAACGTTGCAGAAAAATATAATTGACACATTTACATCATAGGACAGAAAGTAATTAATAACCTGTAAATACGTGTTTCTTTTTTTCCACTAGGATGCATTCTAACAATAATTTGATTTGGTTTCAGTGATGAATAAATGAAACATAACGTTTCTCATTTATTTTCAAACATCGCCGTTTACATTAAATATATAAATCTTTTAAAATAACTATATTTAAATAATGATTTGTGAGTAAACAGCTTAATTTTATTCGTTAAATAGTACTAACAAATGCCACTCTTGATTTCCAAAATCTCTAGATAAATTTGGAAATCACTCGTGGCATTACTTATGATAATCCATTTTTTCTCGCGGTGTGATTTAACATTCTCTTTGGCACTCTTCCCTTTCCCTTGATAATAATAAGGTAAAGTAATCCTACTACAGAATTTAGGAGGCGGAACGATTTAGTAATAAAACTAGTCCGTCACGGAGGAACTGCGAACTCATAAGCAAATCGAAGTTATTACCTTTTCAATATAACCCGAAGAGCGGTGGGTGGTATTAGAACAACTTTTGAATATTTGACAAATATTTCGATAATTTCTACCGATTAATTTTCTATTACTTTATTTACAATATTACAAATTAAACTAATGCATCTTATAGAATATATTGCAAATTTAATAAATTATTAAATTGTATTATATACCGATATATTGCCACGAAGAAAACAGCGATCTTTTAATTTCGGGTTTCAGGTGAACCCCCACTTCTAAGCGATTGAATTTCCCTGATTTTGGAGAATACTTTCTTCAGTTCATTTTAATAGCACGTAGTCCTACTGAATTTCGTTGTGAAATCTCGAAAATTTTCGACCGCTATATCGATTTTTAAATTTTCGTTTCAGGTGAATTTCTGTTCCTAATACTCCGATTTTGCTGGGTAAGAAAACTCGAACTTACCTTTTTAATTTAATTGCTAGATGCCAAATTCGATTTCGATGAAAAAAAATCGCGTCCGCTGGAGCATTAAAAGGCATATATATTAATTATGGTAATTTTCGGTGTCTTAGTAGATAGGATTGGTGAAGAACTCTAAACATTTTATTCAAAAATATTTTCATGAGAACATCAGCAATTGCTTCATTCCTTTAGAATTCGCTAAAGTGAGTAACAGCAATTATATAATAATGATAATGTTTAAAGCGGTGGTAGTAGACAATGACAATACCTACAATAACTTTAATAGTACTGAATGTAGGGCTAATAATTACTATAAATTACAATTAATAAACCAATTAATGTTCTTTAAATTCATATTTTCTTTTCTTTTGATGTTAATAATTTCGCGTGAGTCCATTATTACTGATCTGCTATTGTAATTTCATAACAAAATAACAAATCTCCATTTATAGTAGATGCAATTTTCTGTAAAGGATTACACTGACAGAGTGTCCCCATTATTTTCGAACCGCAAAAAATAAGATTATCAGTTACTTGTTTATTGAATATCAAAACACACTGAACCACGAAAAAAAAATCGATTTGATGAAACTTGAAGCGTTAATCCTATTTTTAATGCAATTAACTACAGTCTATAGGTTTTAAATAAAATTTATCAAAACGCGAATGAAAGCGATACGATCATTACAATCTCAAAAATATAACACATTTAAAGCATAAAGATGTAGGCAGAGATTACAGATCTGCTAATAATAGCAGCATAGGTGGTGTTACAATATCTCCTATTACAGATACCAATAATAAATCCTAGATAATACGAATAAGATACCTCTCCTAATTACAATATAGTGCAAAAATATCCAAGTTCTGGAATACTATAGAAATAGTAACACGAAAAATACTCGATAAGGTGTATCTCTATAAACTAATGTAAGACGGTAAAATTGAACTGTAAAATAACCCACAGAGTAAGGTCAATTGATGTAAATTTGTACATATTTCAAGAACACATGGGCATATATCGTGTATCACGTAATTGACATTGCAAGCTTAAATAGTATCTTAACCTTTGAGGTTAGCTTTTTATATATAATTATTTGACAATGAGACCTTCACCTAGGAGCTTCAACTATTTCTCTTTATTAAAAACAATTCGATTATTTTATTTACATCTTTAAATACTTCGATTATTTTATTTATAAATAGCTTATATTTTATCAGAACATCTTGACGTAACCTAAAAAAATGTAAAATATATATCCAACCCGACCGATTCTACAACGTTAAATGAGAATCAATAACGCAAGCGGAGAACGCAAGTGGGTGCTTTTGAGGGATAGAATCGTATAAATGCTTCCAAAACGGGCAGTTATACATATATCATAGGGAAGTGAAAAGCTGGCCTTACCTTGCTATACTAGCGATGATAATGATTATGAAGGAAGATGTGATTTTGCAAGAAGCAGCAACTGTTCTCAACTGTCTGTCGCATCCCAACTAGTTCACGCCTGTTTCTTAACGGTACCATACACATCTCTCATATAACCGGTTTCACAATGACACACAAAAACGTAAAACTGCATCCATTTTGGAGCGCGGGTATCATACAAACTGAAACTCTTCTCTCTTGCGCGTCTATATGGCGAACTTCATGCGTTTTCTTCTCAGCCAATGGTAGAGAAGCAAGCAACAGCCATGCCCAAAGCCCGGCCGGCCTCCCCGCCAAACATCCGATTGTTGCGAATCTCTTTTGTTTTCACATTGTTTCTCTCTGATGCTAGGAGCGCATCCAATTAACCGCACCACATGACGTCCGCCAATTGTTGACTGTTTCGCTTTTGTTCCTATTATCTCTGCAACACATTTTATCGCTAACAAAACCGATCACGACTTTTATAAAAATAGATGTAATTTATAAAATGTCACTAACAATAAATGTCAAATATAAAATTAGTCTTTAAAGGATTAAAGCGTTAAATGTTTTTGGCACGCCACGCCTTGTTTGCACTCCCCCCCCCCTTTCACACAGAAAAAGTACCTATTAACTAGACTGCGGTTTAAATGGCATGTTTATTTAAACATTATCCAGGATATTATATGTATTCTAGTACACTCTAATCTGGTCCATAAATAATAACAATGACATGTTTTCACTATTACTTACTTAATTTTATTATTATATTTAGTAAATTTATTAATGTTCGTTTGATTTTGCTGAAAACATTTCTTTTATCTCTCATATTAGAATTTGGCGATAACAACTTTGAGTTAGCGAATCATTAACTTAACAGTTCCTCCAAAAAATAAGTCAGAATATAGCAAATTATCGTTATGTCTTATAGCATTGGTAAGATATTGAGATTAAATACATTCCATTTTTTCCGATTGTTTATATATTAATCATTATTATTGTAATATGAAATGTATTCTTTCAATTACAATCATATAATGAAGTGAAATGAATACTATTAAACTAATTTATATTGTTATTTTTGAACACAGATATCAAAATTATAAAGTAAAAAAAAAAAAAACTGTGAAATATTGTGTTATGGAAACAACCAGCTAATAATAACAGCTATAAAGTATAAAAACAGCTATGTTAATGGTTTACAAACTTTTTGTATTTCCAGGAAAGAAAGTCTCAAGTACCTAGCCTAGAGTAACAAAAATTCATGGAGATTTAATAAAATTCAAGATAAAGAAGAATTTAAAGATTAAAACTTTTTCGGAGAAAAATAGCGGTTATAACTGATCTCTCTCCATGATTGTAATTGTCAGGCGGCCATGTGACACGTATGGGGATTGATATAAGGACGTGGAAACTTATTGTAGTGGGAAAATCGGAAGGAAAACTCCCAGTAGGTAGGCAACGAATGAGGTGGGAGAATTTCATTAACCTTGATTTGAGGGAAGTTAATTATTTAGGGAATTATTGGAAAATATTAGCTTAGGATAGGGAAGTTTGAATAGCTTATGTCCGTGCGGTCATCAATTTTGGGATTCGATAGTGAGTGAGTGAGTGAGTTAGTTATAATGGATCCTTACAAATAGCAAAAAAAAAAGGAAAAAAAAAACAAACACACACCCAATTGTTTTAGAGTCAACCGGAGGTGGGAAAGTTCAAATGAAAACTAGTGAATGAAGTTAGGCTTATGTGAAAAGAAAACTTGAAACTGACAAGAATATTACGTAACCATTAATGCCTCAAAGTACATGGATCTAAAAGATAGGCACATAATATATTACAACATTTCTCTTTAAAATATATGAGATGGCTGTGCCTTTAGTATTTCAGATTGATATTCAGATTGTCTCCAGTTCTAATTACCAACCTGTGGCTTTCCGTGGTTTACATTCAGTCCTAAAGAAAAAAAACTAAATTCCTCATTTATCACATAATCCCTCTCTCCCTCTTTCTTCTTGTCTTTT
Organism: Diploptera punctata; assembly: GCA_030220185.1. NCBI lineage: Eukaryota > Metazoa > Arthropoda > Insecta > Blattodea > Blaberidae > Diploptera > Diploptera punctata. Next base: position 111,818 of record JASPKZ010008757.1, read on the forward strand.
CTGTTAGTTAACCTCTGCATTTTTAAGTTCTTACGGACTGTAGATGCTTCACTCATGGGCACTTCTTGATATAAGAGAATATTCATTCAGGATCTCAGAGTACTTTTTTGATAAAATAAGGCAGTTATAAAGGGAAATGTTAGAATTTCAGGATTCATTTCTTCACGAATAATAATTCCATTTTTAACATTTTAATATGATAATAGTTGCATTTTTCAAAAACACATGGCTAACGATACACAACCCACTGGTATGCAATAGGTCCTAGACGTCATGTGACCAAGGATATGCACGAATCTCAAGGTTGAAAATATTATTAAACTAATGATATTCGTGGTGATAAAATCGTAAAACATACTTACTTACTTACTCACTGGCACTATCGAACCCGAAGGTTCATGGCCACGCGGACATAAGCTCTCCATACATCCATATCCTGAGCTAATGCTTTCCAATCATTCCCTGTATAATCTACTTCCCTCAAATCATAGTTAATGTTGTTCTCCCATCTCATTCTTGGTCTACCAACTGGGCGTTTTCCCTCTGGCTTTCCTACAACAAGCTTCCATGCACGTCTTTCATTCCCCATACGAGCAACATGTCCTGCCCATCGCAGTCTACGAGACTTAACTGTTCTTATTATATCTGGCTTCCTATAAAGACCATGTAGTTCATTGTTATGTAGTCTTCTCCTTTCACCTGTCAGTTCATCTCTCTTTGGTCCAAAAATTTTCCTAAGAACTTTATTCTCAAATGCTCGCAATCTCCTTTCCTCCCTTAAAGTAAGAGTATGTTTCGCACCCATATAATATAACTGGTAGAATAATAGTTTTATATATTTTGAGCTTAACGTTTTTTGAAAGGAGTTGGGACATCAAAAGTTTCTGCACTGCATAATAGCACGCATTTCCAGAATTGAGCCTATGTTTAATTTCTTTGTGCATCTCATTCCTATCGTAAAACATATAGTGAATGTATTTTTTCATTTCACCAATTAAAAATTAAAAGAGTCAACATGTTTCAACAACGAAGCTGTCATTTTTAAGATGAAATATTTAATGTTATAATGATATTGTGACAAGAACAATTATATATAATATGATCCATTATTAGAACTGTGTTAAAGTAACAGTATCGGAAAATGTTAAGTAACATCAATATTTAGTCTTGAAAATAAGACATCGCTGTTGAAACATGTTGAATCTTTTAATTTTCAATTGGTGAAATGGGAAAATACATTGAGTACATGTTTTGAAAAAAAATGTTATGAGCAAATGTCACAATATATAGTATGAGAGTAGATAAACAATATTACGTTAATTATGAGGAACTGGTGTTATCCCAACTGAGCGAGATGGCTCAAATTATAACATTGATGCTCGTACAAAACACCTGGGTGTCCACCAACTTGACAGATATTTCAGATTTTCCTCAGTTGTCAAGGTAAAATCCAGGTTGAAGTTTCATTACAGGATCCACTTCATGATGTCCTTAAAATGAAATAAGTTGACTTCTACAGAGTACAAACGGTAGACTCACACAGCCTACTGGATTCTACCAAAAAATATATATTAGGCGTTAAAGTCTATGAATAAAAATAAAGTATATAAAAGATGGGAATGGTCAGCCTCATGGACTAGCTGTCATAGCTTCTGACTACAGTTCATGGGGTCTCGGATTCGATTACCGGTCACACCAAATACTTTTTTTCTTAAAGGGAATATTTCCTGTGGTCGTCCAGGTCTCGATTTAGGTTTAAAGACTCTCCTGGTACTTCATTATCATTCATCACATATTATATTACATAACTCGGTCTTCCAGGTGCTCCAACTTAAGAAGGGGGTTACAATTCCGCCATGCTAGAATAGATTACTAGAAATGTAACTGGTAGTATTGGTAAAAAATAGTCGGAAATTACAGAAAATATAAAATTAAAAAATACAGTAGACGCCTAAATGCTAGGACATGCTATTTAATACGTGTGAGGACGCAGTAACGTAGTTGGCTCAGACATTACGGTACAAGACAGAAAGTCGGGAATTCGAGCCCCGGTGAGGTTTTGATTTTTAAACTAGCCTAAACCTTCCAGTGGCACCATATCCCTAGGGCCAATCTATCCTCTAACTGAAATTAACATCTGAGACTTATTCTGGCGGTAAAAGCAGCCGTTACACAGATCTGATAACCCGGATGGCACCTAGTGTCGATTGTCTACGTAAAAAGGTATACTGTTACAAGCGCCTCCTAAGGCCTATAGAGGGATCACTTTAATCTGAATTTAGATAGATATTCTTATTAGTTTTAACCTAGATATTAAAATTAAATTTGTAAAACTAATAGCATTATTTAACTTGGCTTTATACAATGCAGTCCACCCCTGTGGTCTCGAGGTAGCGGGTCCGGGTTCGATCCCCGGTCGGGACATGCTCCTAGGTGAGGTTATTTTCGGGGTTTTTCCTCACCTGTTTCACAAATGTCAGGAAGCTTAGGACCAAACTGTACCTATGAAAATGCTATGATTGCAGCGAAAGACCTGCCCTCGGGCAGAATTACTATGGATGGATGGATTATACAATACAAATACGTCTAATTCTTTAATTTTATTGTCAGTTTGAAATCAATCTATCGTGTATTGTTTTGTATTTTATTCTCGTTTGTTATAATTTACTTTCTGCGTTAGAATGCATCTTATGTTGTGAAGTTTGCTCCTATATTCTTATTTTCTGTTTTTCCTCTTTCAATAAATATACCTTCATAATTTAGGTTTATATTTTCCATATATATATATATATATATATGTATATATATATGTATATATATATATGTGTATATATATGTATATATATACGTATATATATATATATATATATAGTGATCCCACGACAGGCCTCAGGAGACCCTTGGGGTAGTGGAGGTTAAGGTTCTCGCTTTTTTTAGACAATCGGCACTTGATGTCAGCCGAGTTGTCAACCCTGCGTGACGGTCGCCATTACTCCCAGAACAAGCGTCAGGTACTCATTTCCGTTAGAGGCTGAGTCGACCCCAGGACCATAGTGCCGCCAGAGGGTTTGGGTCAGTTTAAAAATCCTGACCCCACGGGGTTCGAACCCTCGACCTTCCGGCTTGTAGCGCAGTGCGTTAACCACTACGCTACGGCGCGTACCCATATATATAATTTTTGTAACCCAACTACACGAGCATTTGTTCATTCGGGTTTCAATATTGTGTGTTCTGAATAAAAAATCTATGTAAGTTACCGAATAAAGTTTATAACACATCAAGTTTAAGAGGGAATAAAGCTATCCATGTAACACACTAGATAAATTTAAAATAAGCAACATTATCTGAAGAACAGGAAGGGAACTTAAGTGTTTTCTAATGAATTATGAGCAGAGTCACTTAGCTTTCATGAAATATACGTTTATTTGAGATAAGTAGAGTACTGCCGGACAGAAAAATATATTTCACGCTGATAACAGTCTATTCGAGAGAATGGGAGAATGACCTTACACATGTCATTCTATTAACTCAAATATTTATATACTTCGATCTAAGCGCATCATTTGTTCCGTTCTCTTGTTCCACACGAAGATCTGATTTGCAGTCTGATAAGAGGCGGAATAGAAAAAAAACTAAGACCTACGAGTATAATATTCTACGGATTGACTTTCTACGTAAGCTGGGCATTGAATATTAACCAATCCAATTTACAGCCCATGCCAGTTTGATTCAATCATGGTCGACCATCACTTAAATATTGTTGAAATAAATTTGTCAGATCAAATGCTGAAATGTTCAGAAATTGTCGAAAGTGAGTCCCAATATTTATGGTTTATAAGCTACGGAATACAGAAGGCTCCTCCACCAAAACATCTTTCCATAATGGCGTAGCCCAATTGAACATTTGTTACGAATTACAAGACTAAGTTAATTTAATAACCATATTTGCTAATGAATGTCATGAATGGCATGCAGTCAACACACTGACACAATGAGACATCTAGCAGGCAACCAAGGTATTACTAGGATGTTACGATTGGTAAATTTTGCTTAATGGCCTTTTTATTCAGGCTTAAGGATATTTTAACAGCCTGGAAATCTTGAGACTTGGGAGCCACAACTTGAAGTCTCTCCCAGAGGAATTGTCCGTTGGATTTTTCCATCCTAAAAAAAACAACCAACCTCGGCCGGGCCACCAAAACATAGTTACATAATCAATTAAACTAACATAGACTCATTAAAATTCTTGACTTATTTCAATTTTTTGTGCTATTTCAACAATATAGGGGGATTTAATTCAAAATTTTAAGGTTAATTAATAAAAGTGATATTTTGTAATTTAAATGTAAACAGATGGATTCTTTACTCTAAAACTACTATTAGAAAAGCACAAGGAATTCAATATAGAAACTCATATCGCCTTCGTTGACTTCATAAAGGCTTTTGACAAAGTAGACAGAAATATATTACTACAAATTTTAGCTGATGATAACGTTCCACAACAATATATTACTAATATCTTCAACATCTATAAAGATAATGAAATCTCTGTTAAACAAGATGGCAAATTATCTTCTTGGGAAAAGATCAACACTGGAGTAAGACAGGGATGTGGACTTTCACCGGTGCTTTTCATTATATACATGAATAAATTAATAAATGAATGGAGGAAAACACAACGAGGATATATACCCATCAATAGGAACCTCAAACTCGATGCTATTCTTTTTGCAGACGATTTAGCTCTTCTGGCACTTTCCGAAAATGATTTGCAAACATCAATTTATAATTTACAAAAAATAGGTGCCAAATTTAATATGGAAATATCAATTAATAAAACTAAAATTATGGCATTTCATGGGAAGGACCCCATACAAAGTAAAATCTGTCTCCAGAATAAAATTTTAGAGAGATCTAATCAATTTAAATATCTTGGATATTATCTCTCTATCTGGGATGAAAAGGATATCCCTGAAAAAGTTACTAGTTATAATAAAAGTTTAGGAATTATTAATCAAGTTACGAAACCATCCCTTGTACAAAAAAAACACCAGATTACGTTTATATAACACTTTGGCTAGACCAGTGTTGACCTATGGTAGTGAAGCATGGACACTAAGAAAAACAACATGAAAGCAGAATAACGGCTTGTGAAATGAGATTCATGCGCAGAACAGCGGGTTACACCAGATGGGATCGGAAAAGGAACACCGATATCTTAAAAGAATTGAAGACTACGCCAATTTTGGAATATATTAAACAGTACCAACTAAATTGGAAACACCATCTTGAAAGAATGAGTTCAAATCGGATCCCCAAAGCTGTTTATAATTATATACCAAGAGGACGAAGATCACTGGGCCGTCCTATGAAACGCTGGAGGGAAAATTTTCTATAGGATCGTAACAGGCCTTGGCCTAATACTTGGAAGGAAGAAGAAGAAGAATGTAAACAAACTTGTTAGCATATATGTGTAATTATTTTGTTCCTAGGCATGCGCAGGGACTCATAAATAAGGTCTAATCACAAGAGTCACGCGCAGATGCATAATCTGTCTTATTGAGTGGGTTGATCAATCGATCTGCTTTGTGTAGAGAATAAAGTCGGTTTACGTGTTGTTGTGATATTTATGTTTAGTTTAGGGTTCTGTAAGTTACGTAAGATAGGTTTCATCTGTTTAGATTTACAAGAATGTTAATATGAAAGAAGACTTTTAACTGTGTTCCAATTTCAGTTTATTATCCAGATATTTTAGACTAGAACTTTCTTATATGAACGTATATGGCCTTCTAATTGCATTATTTTTATTTATTGACATCCATTCTGTTGGAAACAGAAGAGAAATATTGCGTTCATCTGCGTCTCTTTAGTTTATTCTTCTTTGTTTCACAATGGTTCCCCTTACTTCCGGGCGCGCAATTTTCGAAGTTTGGTCCGGAAATAATAAAAGGGAACGTTGTGATGCAGTGTATGATTTTTATTTAAACAAATTAAGCATATGATAATCTCTGGTGTCGTTATTAACACATTGGTGACGGGCCACGGAGATCTCCGTGTTTAAATGGCCAGCGCTAGACTACGGGTCACGGAGATTTCCGTATTTACGTTTTCTATGGTTTTCCAGCCTCTTCGCTTTTGAAGGAGCATGCAATTTTGTTTTTTTCTCATTGTGAAATAAACTTTAGTTGTTTTTTGTACCCCTCTCTTCTCTTTTATGAAATTGCCAACTTTACAGAAAGAGTTGTTTACAATTTTAAGACAGACGGCTGGTGAAATATGAAATTTTAGTGCCGATAGTTAGGCGATTACGGGATACGTATGTAACCTGTAAATATATGTTGCAGAGGGGAAAAATTAGAAGAAACACTATTTTGCGTTCTGGAGCCGAATTTATATCTGTGGCATCATGCCTACCAGGATAATTATTATAACAGTGTGGCTATAGCTGAAAATTTGCTCGCAAGAAAGATGATAGTTTGTGGAACAATAGGGATTAACAGAGGGCTTCCAAAATCATTTGTGGAAGCAGGAAATAAACTCAAATCAGGAGAATGTGTATTTTGTAGTAAGGGGGACCTTTTGCTACAAACATCCAAAGATAAAAGAGACGTAAGAATGATTAGCACATTGTATCAGGCAACACGAGAGTGGGAGGGGTAAAGTTGTAAAAATGCTCTATTGAATACTTCACATATATGTGAAGTATGTAGACAGGGCTGACCAGTACCTATCATATTACTCCATCCTTAGAAAAACAGTGAAATGAAGCAAGAAAGTTGAATTGTGGCTTCTGAATTGTGCACTCTTTAATGCTTTTTGGGTCTATAAATTTCAAAATCCTAACAACAATATGTCAAACAGAAGTTTTTTGCTTGGAACAGCTTCTTGTTTGGCAGTCGTGAAATTAGGAACAGATGACAGGGAAGAGGAGGAAAGACAGAGTGAAAAGGACACCATGTCAAGACCCACCAAGAAGGCTGAGACATGAAGAAACATAAATTAACACCAAAAAAAAACCTTCCAAACCTTGCGACGTTTGTAGTGAACACAAGAAAACAAAGTGGCTACATAATATGGTGCTCTTTTGCCCTGTGCCTTTACATAAAGGGAAATATTTCTAACGCTATCAAACCCTCAATTTCTACTAGAAAGTCTGGTGAGAACACTAATAAAGATTTACTTATGCATTATTGTTATTGACTGTAAATATATTGATGTAAAAATCACACTGTGCTAGCGCGGTTTAAAATTTAAAAGTCCATGCTACTGACAGAAATGTCCGGTCTAGCAGCGGTGGGTGGAACGCACAGCTGTCGGTCATCAATGTGTTAAGAATTTAAAGGCCTACATGAGAAGTGTGTGTCAGCAAATTGAAGTAAGATGGAACAAATGTTATCGTCATCGTGGCAGATTCCTGGAAAAATTATTCAGATTGGCTACAAGAAAATATTAATCTTCCCATGACCGATTGTCAATATCTGCCTTCTACTTCTACAGATCAACCGCCTTCTAGTTCTGTTAGGCCATGAAAATCATTCGAAGAATGTTGTGAAAAGACGAAAAGGCGGAAGCTCCGAGAATTCGTTCGGTCAACAAGCCTAGAAGAAATATCTACTGCTGCTGAAATGAAGTTGCGTGATAAGGGAAAAAAAATACTGCTTCAATGGTCAAATAATTATCCCTTGCATCGCCTTCAAGAGGCACCAGAATTAAAAAGAGTCGACGGCTGTTTTTTAGATAAACCGAAGAGTTTATCAGCTGATCGAGCCTGAGCGATGATGATAGATGGCAGTCTTTCAACTCACCAATATATATAAAGACTAAAGTTGAGAATAGGAAAAAGTATATTCAGAACAGATTCAAGAATGAGACAGGCCTACTGGTGGATAATTCCAACACAACAAGCAGGGAATACGAATAATGGAAACACTGCTCGTCGATTTTCCAGAAACACCGAAAAGACTGCCCAAATAACAGGTGTCAATTTTGAGCTAATTCGCCGTTTTCATGTCATATTAGAAACACTGAGTTGTGGGTTTTCAATAAATGGTGATGCTCTTGGAATGTAAGCTGATGAAACTAGATATTTGTATTGGAAATAATACAGTTGGTTTTATATGCCAAGCATGGTGCACGAAGATATCGGGAACATTTCACACAAAAAACTTCGAGAGTCAACACAAACACCGATATTTCCAGACTTTTGATATCTTCTGAGCCTTTCTTGGCCAACTCGTGGCATAATCCTAAAAGAAAGCACGGTATAATTACACAGGAAGTTCTCTCATTGCGCTCAGCACCTACTTTACAGTAGATACAGAGGCAACAGATTCCGACAAAAGTGACTCAGATTATGCAGATTAATATTTTTGTACAACATTACTGTCTGTCTTTTTTCTTTACATGTACAAATTATGAGAATATAAAATTCATAACATTTTTCTGTAAGAAATGGAAAAGCAATTGTGCTTTTTGTTTTAATTTATAGAATAATGACAATATAGAAATCATAATATACTTTGTAATAATTAGAATACTGTTTTTAAAATAATGAAATTAAAAAATATTTAATAAATTTATATGTCCTTAGAAATATAGGATCATTTGTATTTTCTTATATTTGTAAAATGATAAATTAAGGATTTTGTAAAAAACAATAATATTTAAGAATTTTTAATTTGAAAAATAATGAACAATTGATAATAATTATATGTTTTGTGTATGAAATAAAATGACCGAGTCACGGCGGTATAACCGTTCCATCAGGTACTGAGTAAATGCGGTATCCTAATGTCTGTCCAGAGACTAAAAGGTAGCAGCCCTACCACTGGACTACTTAGCGTCGGGCCAGTAACCTGTCCTAAGGAACTTCAAAACTACTTTCAAGTCTCAACACGAAAAAAGCCAATTCACAGAATACCCAAACTAATGTTAAGATATCAACCTGCAGGAAGAAGAAGACCAGGACGTCCACTCAAAAGACTTCTGGATGGTGTTTCTCTTGAGGCCGAAACAGGTCAACAAATGGCCTAAATTCGTGAATGTACTATGATGATGATGATGATGAAATAAAATACCATTTGTCCTCATAATATGTGAAATGTTTATGTTAAAAACATATAATATAAAAAATATATAATATGCGCATGCGATTTTTTCATTTGTAAAATAGCGATAAATTAAAAATATTTGTTTAGAAATTCATTATATTTGTATTTTATAATATGTAAATCGATTATATATTATTCAAAATAATAAATTAAATGTTTTGGTAAGAAATATAAAAAAAAATTGTGTTCATTAATTTTGTAAAATATTGGGAATAAAATAATACATTACAAAAATTATTTTTTATGGAACATATTAGTAGGAATAATTGGAATTGTTAAGAGCGCTATCCAAATATTGTTACAAGTAGCATAGAAAACAATTAAGACTGAAAAATAGTAAAATTATCGAGCCAAGACTTAAATCCCCCCAGAATCGCCAAATATCACACTGTGCGGCGCGTCCCCATATATATATATATATATATATATATATATATAATTTTGTAACCGAACTACACGAGCATTTGCTCATTCGGGTTCCAATATTGTGTGTTCTGAATAAAAAATCTATGTAAGTTACCGATGTCTCGTAAGCTTGAATAAAGTTTATAACACATTTGACAACAACTTAAATTGTAATACACAAATAAACCATATCTGCAAAACAGTCTTCTCAATAATACATTCATTAAATCGCGTAAGAAATTGTCTGCCATTTGCTCTTAGGAAAATGTTAGTAGAAACAATTGCAATGCCCCATTTTGATTATTGTCACACTCTTTTTCATCATCATCATCATCATCATCTGCATTAATGGATTAGGTCTGCTGACCCGTTCCGACTTCAGCCCATCTCTTTCTAGGTCTGCCCACATCTCAGGTGTCTTTAGGTTTGTATTTTGTTATTTGTTTTGGATATCTATCTTCATTCATTCTGTCTATGTGTTGCTTCCATTTTTGTCTATATGTATCTATTTTATCAGTTATTGCAAATATTTCAAGTTCCTGTCTTATTTCTGTGTTCTTGATTCTGTCTTCCTTAATGCACCCTTTAACAGATCTCAAAAATTTCATTTCTGCCGCCGTTATCCTACTTAGATCTTGTTTTTTATGTATCCAGGCTTCTGAACCATAGAGCAGTACCGGTACTGCCAACGTTTTATAAAATTTCAATTGGGTCTCTCTTGTTGTTTTGTTATTTAGTGATCGTTTTATCGTACCACATATTCCCTGGAATTTTGCTATTTTATTAGTTATATCATTATCATAATTAAATGAAATGTCACATCCTAGATAATTGAGATGGTTCACCTGTTCTATGATTTTGTTTCCTATTACTATTTTCGATCTGATTTGATTTTTCCCTTGGAATGCCATTACCTTAGTTTTTTCTATGGATATTTTGAGATTATATTGTTCACATATATTATGTAATTTAAAAATATTCCTTTGAAGTTCGTCTTCCGTATTTGCTATTATTACCTGGTCATCAGCGTATAATAATGTTTTCAAGTAGTGTGTTTTATCTAATTTTATTCCTTTATTTGTTTCTTCGTTCCATTTTTTATTATATCATTGATGTATAGGTTAAACAAAACTGGAGAGATACTGCATCCTTGTTTAACTCCTTGATTAGTATGAATTTTATTTTTACTTACTTCATTTCTAGTTTTTATAACAAAATTTGTGTTCCAGTACAAACCCTTTATAGCTGCTATTAAGTGTTTCGGAATTCCTTTTTCTTTTAAAATTGTCCAAAGTTTTCCTCTGTCTACTTTATCAAATGCCTTGACAAAATCAATAAAAACTATGTGTGTTTCCTTGTTATATTCTCTTCTTTTGTTTATAAATTCTTTTATCGTAAATATATTATCCATACATGAACGCCCTGGTCTGAATCCACTTTGTTCTTCTGTTAACATTACCTCTGCTATTTGTTTTAACCTAAATGTTAAGATTCTTGAGTATATTTTATAGCCTGCAGTTAAAATGCTTATTCCTCTGCAGTTGTTGCAGTCGTTACGTTCTCCTTTCTTAAAAATAGATTGTACTATTGCTGTTGTCCAGGTTTCTGGTATTGTTGCTTGTTTCCAACATAAATTTAAAAAATGTAATAATCTCAGTTAAAAAAAATCCTCCATATTTTATTAATTCCATATTAATTCCGTCTATTCCAGCTGCCTTTCTGTTCTTGGTTGTTTTCAGTACTTCTTCTAATTCTTCCATTGTTATCATATTTATTCCTATCTCACACTCATATATGTTATCTTTAGTTATTTTATTTTCATTATACCACAGTTTTTTATAATGTTCTTCCCATTGTTTCTCCTCAATTACATTGATCTGTATTGTATCTTTTTCTTGTTTATTTAGATGTTTCATTACTTTATAGGCTATTTTTTGCTGCCCATGTATATCGTATTCTAGTCTACTTATATATCTATCACAAATGACTTTGTGTGCTTTTTTAATTTCTCTTTTGGCTATTGCACTTTATGTTTGTAATCAGCTCTTAATTCTGGTGTTCTATTCTGTAAAATATTGTGATAAGCCTCTTTTTTATCTTTTATTATCCTCTCTAATTCTTCATTCCATATTCTTAAACTCTTCTTGTTATATATTTTATATTTTGTTCCTAATGCCTCATATGCTGCTTTATCAATGCTTTCTTTTATATTATCCCATTCTCGATTTATTTCTTCGGAAGTAGTTTTTAATATTAATTGTTCATTTAGTCTATTCTGATAAAGATTTTGTATACTCTTATCTTGTAATAAATCTACTTTGAATGTGGTCTCTTTATTTCTATATTTGTTTTTAGTTTTCTTCCATCTCGCTAATATATTTATTTTTGAGATTACTAAATAGTGATCTGAATAAATATCACTTCCTCTAAATACTCTCGTATCTGTTAATAATGATGATGCTTTCTTATTGATTAACACATAATCTATCAGTGAACGAAAACCTCGTGCTGACCATGTATATTTGTGAATAGTGACATTCTTTTTACAGGCTTAAATATTATTTTCATTCAAAGATTTCAACGTGTTCATAATTCTTGCGCACGTTTTATTTGTGGTATTCCGGAATTTGACCATGTTACACCGCCCCTGGAACTATTATCGTGGCTTCGTCTAAGAGATCGTAGAACTCTCCGTTCCCTATCCCTTCTCTATAAAATACTTCACACATCATCGCCTAATTATTTATCACGCCGCTTCATCAGACTATCCGACACACATTATCTTGACACCCGATCCCATCAGCACATTGTCCTTTATATCCCTCCTCATCACACTGTATATTATTCATTATCTTTTACGGTCTCACTTACCAAAACATGGAATTCCCTTCCGCCCTATGTCAGAGACTGTAACAACCTTCAAAAACAAACTAAAGAATTATTTAATAACAAAATAACTTATACACCTCACTGATAGTATTCTTTTAACAATTAATAAATTAAATTATTTATGAAAATAATATTAAGATTAACAAATATTTTCATTTGTTTAGTTTTAAATATTGTATAATCGTAAAATTAGTTTTCTATACCTCATTATTTTTCTTTGTTTTTATATACATTAGACAGGGACAATTTAATATGTCTTGCTTGTATACATTTATTATTAGTTTTAGTCTTAATTTTAACTAATATTAACTGGTTGCATTATAGATCGTAATATAATAGATATTACCTTTTTGATCAAATTTTTATTAATTGAGATTGTTATATTCTAATGTAATATATGTTTGTCCTGATGAGTGGAATAGAAGTCCACATGGCCTTAACTCCACCAGGCTAAATAAATCTAATCTAATCGAATCTAAATGCTATTTCAACCCTAACTCTATGGCTTATGGAACCCTTTGGTAAAATTCTGTATTCATTAATGCCCTCTACTGATTCCTGTCTTGAATAATTTGGGTCCAGTTCATATCTCGTACAGAATATCCAGTTCCCGTGGCTTTTCTCAGTCATTAAAAAAATTATACATTGGAAATTCATTCTCATGATCTCTCTCGCTTCTCTCTTCTTTCGTTGTTAATCTCTCCCTTTTAAATTACACTGATATTAAATATAAAGAGTTATATTTTCTTTTATATATTTCTGCTCTTTCATAATTTGTAATATTATTTTTTTTTCAAATGCCCCAGGTTTGTCTTTTCGACATTCCTGGTTTCTCTCCTGGCATGGCGTATTTGTAACCCACTTCTAAGGTTGGGGCGCCCCGAAGGCGGGGATACGTTGCCCCGATGATATGATGGATAATGATGATGCGCCAGGAGAGTTCCTAATCCTAACCTAAGATGAATATGAATGATGATGATTGCGATGGCCATATGATTTCGGGGACCATTTGGGCCTTAAAGTTTTCCTGACATTTGTCTTATATGTGAGGAAAAACCCCGATAAAAACCTCACCCAGAAAAACTGTCCCGACCGGGGATCGAACCCGGGCCCTCAGACCACAGCGGTGGACTTTGTATAATATTATAAATGCCTTATTTGAATAACATGTTGCGGGAACACAAACATTAATGAACGGAACAACAGATGAAACTCACAAGGACTCTATATTCTACACTTAATATAAAAAAAACAAGCAACATACAAAATAAACCTAATTTCATAAACAATTTTTTATCTCTTTTAAGACTTCTCAACCCCTCCATGGTATCTTTACCTGGTCGTGGTGGAGTGGCTTGCGTGCTTAAATGATCCTGAGAGCTATGCCGGCGGTAGCATTGCTGCCGATAGGGTTACCCATGCCGGACTGGTCGAAGGTGATAAGCCAGACGAAAAAAGTACCTTGGTCGAAAGAGTGACGATCTTTCACCGTAAAAATACAACCGCCAAGAAATGCGGACATGGGTTCAACTGGGGTAAAATTTTCCGGAGGTCAAATAGTCCCCCATTCGGTTCTCCGGGCGGGGACTACTTCAGGGAACCCATGCCAAAGGCTCAAACACAGGGACATGTTCCTAGGAACATGGAATGTTAGGACTTTATACAATAGCGGGGCACTAGAGATATTAACGCGGGAATTAGATAAATCGCCCTTGGATATAGTCGCTTTACAGGAAGTTAGGTGGCCAGGAGAAGGTAGTCAGGAATCAGGAAGCTTTGCATTATACTACGGGGGTGCAGAAAGACCTGCATTTGGAACGGGTTTTTTTGTCAGAAGGAGGATCCTATCCGCTATCCGAGATATTAAGTTTGTTAGTGATAGGATATCATACATAATTCTAAAGGGTAAACGACATGATTTTATAATTGTAAATGTACATGCCCCCACAGAAGATAAAGATGACCAAGATCAAGGATGAGTTCTATGAAGAATTAGATTGCTTATTTGATAGCCTTTCACGATATCATATGAAAATTGTCTTAGGAGATTTTAATGCAAAAGTGGGGCGGGAAGATATATTCAAACCAACAATAAGCAAATTCAGTCTTCATGAAGATAGTAACGACAACGGGGTTAGATTAGTCACATTTGCCACATCAAAGAATCTCATTGTTAAGAGCACAACATTTCAGCATAAGGATATTCATAAATACACCTGGACGTCCCCAGATGGAGAAACTCGGAACCAGATAGATCATGTATTAGTGGATAAACGCTGGCACAGTAGCATCATTGATGTTAGATCAGTTAGAGGGACAGACTGCAATTCGGATCATCATCTGGTCAGAGTGAAAATCAGACAACGGCTATCGCTTATGAGAGGAACAAACTCTAAAGATGATTCTGTAAAATTTGAATTAAAAAACTTGAAAAAATGATGAAATGCGGCAAGAATACCAAATCAAAATTGCTAATAGATTTGAAGTACTGGAATCTTCAGATGACAATGTGGCAAACGAAGAAGAAACTGATATAAATAAAGAATGGGAGGCTATAAGAGATACTATTAAATTGTCAGCATCAGAAAGCATTGGTTGTTTAAAAAAGAGGCAAAACAAGAAATGGTTTGATGAGGAATGTGCCGACATTGTAAAGAAAAGAAAGCTAGCAAAAATGAAATGGTTACACGAGCCAAATGATGTAAATTTAGAGCAATTGGGTAGTATTAGACGGGAAACCACCAAGTTACTAAAGAGTAAAAAGAGGGAATATTTGAGAGAGAAGATTAATGATCTTGAAATGAACGCAAAAAATAGGAACATTAGAGAATTATATCAGGGAATTAGTATAGAGAAGAAAGGGTTTCAGGCTAGAACAAACATAATTCGGAATGAAAATGGGGATATGATTGCAGATTCCAGGAGTATATTAAATAGATGGAAAAGTTACTTTAATCAGCTATTAAATGTACATACAGAACAGGACATTGAGGAGGATAATTTACAGACAGCAGAAATGCTAGTCGCAGAGCCAAGTGCATTAGAGGTTGAAATGGCGATTGAAAAATTGAAGATGTATAAAGCATCAGGTTCAGATGAGATCCCAGCAGAACTGATAAAATCAGGGGGAGAAAAATTGATGGACAAGATACGCTGGTTGCTTAGTATGATTTGGGAAAAAGAAGCTCTTCCAGATGAATGGAAGGAATCAATTATCGTACCAATTTATAAGAAAGGAGATAAAACTGATTGCAACAACTACAGGGGCATCTCATTACTTTCAACTTCGTACAAAATTCTAACAAATATATTAGTAAGCAGACTTACTCCCTATATTGATGACATTCTAGGAGATCATCAATGTGCATTTAGAAGAAACAGGTCTACAACAGATCAGATTTTTAGTATAAGACAGATTTTAGAAAAGAAATGGGAATATAATGGTACTGTACATCAACTATATGTAGACTTCAAAAAAGCATATGATTCAATTAAGAGGGAGAAGTTATATAGTATCCTGCTGGAGTTCGGAATTCCTAAAAAGTTAGTTAGACTTATACGAATGTGTCTAAATGGCACAAAGAGTAGGGTGCGTGTAGGCAAACAGTTTTCGGACACTTTTGAAATCCAGAATGGGTTGAAGCAAGGAGATGCACTATCTCCTCTACTATTTAATTTTGTACTAGAGCATGCCATTAAATCTTTAGAGAATGAGGAAGGCTTACAACTGAATGGTATTAATAAACTGTTAGTTTATGCTGATGATGTAGTACTACTGGCCGATAGCGAGGAGATACTAAAGGACAACACGCACACACTATTGAGTAACACTAAGAAATTAGGACTGGAAGTAAATATCAATAAAACTAAATATATGGTCACACGTAGAAATACATTATATAATGGAAATGGACAGCTAATGACAAATGAGGGAAATTTTGAGGAAGTGGCTGAATTCAAATACCTAGGAACAATAATCACAAATAGGAATGAGATGCACAAAGAAATTAAACATAGGCTCAATTCTGGAAATGCGTGCTATTATGCATTGCAGAGACTCTTGATGTCCCAACTCCTTTCAAAAAACGTTAAGCTGAAAATATATAAAACTATTATTCTACCAGTTATATTATATGGGTGCGAAACATGGACTCTTACTTTAAGGGAGGAAAGGAGATTACGAGTATTTGAGAATAAAGTTCTTAGGAAAATTTTTGGACCAAAGAGAGATGAACAGACAGGTGAATGGAGAAGACTACATAACAATGAACTACATGGTCTTTATAGCAAGCCAGATATAATAAGAACAGTTAAGTCTCGTAGACTGCGATGGGCAGGACATGTTGCACGTATGGGGAATGAAAGACGTGCATGGAAACTTCTTGTAGGAAAGCCAGAGGGAAAACGCCCAGTTGGTAGACCAAGAATGAGGTGGGAGAATAACATTAACTATGATTTGAGGGAAGTAGATTATACAGGGAATGATTGGAAAGCATTAGCTCAGGATAGGGATGTATGGAGAACTTATATCCGTGCGGCCATGAACCTACGGGTTCGATAGTGCCAGTGAGTAAGTAAGTAAGTAAGTACGACTTCTCAACTTTGTGTCACTGTACAGTGTGTTTACTAACTATCTCAATATCTAATATCATTAGTCTTTAGGCCTACATAACAATGAGCTAAATTATCTATATGTGAAATCAGATATTATAAGAACAGTTAAGTCACATAGACTGCAATGGGCAGGGCATATGGCACGATTAGGCAGTGAAAGATGGGCATGCAAACTTCTTGTCGGAAAACCAGAGGAAAACCGCCCCGTATGTAGGGCAGAATATATTAGTTGAGGATTGTGGTGTACGGAGAGCATGTCCGCGCGGCCATCAACCTATGGATTCGATAATGCCAGTGAATTAGCCTTTAGGACTAGTTTTGTGATTATTCCAGCATAGTCTGTATGCATCTGTAGACAAGAATTATTTCAGCCATTTACATTTTAAAACATAGCGATGAAAAACATCATCTGCAGAGTCTAGATTCTCTAGCCTTGCAATTACCCCTCCCCGGGTATAATACCATTTCTTCTTCTGTGTTAAAGTTTCCTGATTACATCATTTTAAAGTAATAGTTATTTAGATGACTGGTTACTTAACCTAATTTTGTAACGTGTTGTCTACAATATTTTACCTACGTTCACAGTATTTTAGCATATTTAGTACATTTAGTGAAATTTATTTATTGCGGAAAGGATATGAGAAAGAATAATGTGGGCTTTGGAGAAAGAAAACACCATAAATCAACAAACATTATTATTATATTCTGCAATTTTGGGTGCTTGTTTGATATGCGAATTTAAAGTAAAAATGAGCGGAGAAGGCGATCACGAAAAATTTTAAAAGCAGTCCAACATGCATTAATAGATTTCCAGAAAAAGTAAGTAAAGTTTATTTATATAGTTATACGAAATAATCATTATAACGTATTTATCGTTTTTTAACCTCTAGTTTTTGTTTTGATAGGGTGTTTTGATAGAGTATAAAGTATAGGTTTTATTGCTAGTAACTACAAACTTGTTGTTGTTAATAGTAGATAAAATAATTTAAAATGAGATTTTCAATTATCTCGTATTGATGCTTAATTTTTACATTATAAATAATTACATTTAAGTAGAATAATGACATTATATTATAAGCAAAAACCTCTTTGTGATAAAAAAATAAGAGCACCTTTAATATAAGCCGTCAAATAAAATGATTTTAAAGGAAATCCGATGAAAAATTGTATTAATCATTGAAAGTAGGAGGCAGATGTGGGATATGAAATGTGATAATGGAGTTTTGGACAGTAATAGGCCCGGTGCTGCCACCTACAGACTCTCTCTGCTTTTCTAAATGAATCTGCATTCAAGCTTTTCGCTGACGGTTGGCAGGTTGCCTAATCGAATAGATGTAGGCGAAATGACCTCCATGTTGTTTCCTGCTGCAACAATCAGACATTACGTTATTAAGCACGTGTCTAGTTCCGCATCACAGGGATCCGTAACATTATATTAAAAAAGAAATAAATTATAAATAAGTAGTTACTGGAGGCAAAATATGTAGCTATAATTTTGTTAAAAATGTTTTAAATTAAATATACGAATTATTAAGTTATAACATCTGAAATAAAAATAAACAATATTTATTTACAAATGTTATATATTTTATTAATAAGTCTTCTAATTTATTGTTGATATCACTATTATTTGTTTAATCCCGCGCCGTAGCTGAGTGATTTAAGGCAAGATGACTTGGCGTAGAGCTACGGTACTTACTCTAGTTCGGTCTCCATGGAGGAACAAATTTTCACATGGAATATGGGACCGGTGCCTACCCAGTATCGTGAGGAATTTGGGAACTGTAATAAATAGTGGCTCCAGATTGAAAAAAAAACAGCTGCGGGATCCGACATGCTGACTACATGTCACTCCTACACTGGCTGGATGATCGTCTACCTTTATGATTAACATGTTTGGATGTGAGATCAGCAGCCAGTTGGTAGGCCAAGGGCCTTACAGGTCTGTCGCGCTATGGAGTTATCATTTGTTTAATATTTGGTTTTGACAATATCATTTGCCACATGGCAAGATAAATAAATGTAAATAAATTTAATTACTTACTTACAAGAACCTCGCAATAACAATAGCAACATTACTTTTTTTAAATTTAAATTTAAAAAAAGTTCTTCAATATTTTTTTGTGGACTCTAGCAATATTGCGTTGATATTACACACGGTACGTCTGCAATAATAAATAAATATAGGAAGTATTTTATTAATAATATTAATTTTACATTAAATAGATTGCACAAAGTAAGCTCTCTTGTATGGAAGTGAGGGAACGCTCTGTACTTTATAAATGGGGAAAGTATGGTAAAATTGTTTTTCTACATTTAAGAAAATAGAATAACAGTAAGAATTAAATACAGGGCTGGGTAAAGTAATTCCAATAGTATCAATGTTCTTTTCATTTAAAATAATTCTGTTATATATCAGTAACTAGGAAACAAGATTTTTTAACACTAATAAAATTTATATCAAATTCCGTTGAGGCGAATAGTCATAAGAAAACTGAGATATAACAAAATTGTAGATTAAGGATATATGTATTAACAATAAGAAGAATCTCAATATGGTCTTTGTTTTCGATCTTTAATCATGTTATATAATAAGTAGGTCTGATAAGTTGAATAGTCTGATAGTGCACTTAATGTCTGCAGGGACGGGGGGGAGGGGGTATGAGCGAGCGGTGTGTATAGGGTAGAGGGGGGATAGTTGGCGCACATTTGTAAAAAATGCAATATCTCTTTTGTGCAATGGTATGTATATATTATTATTATTACTATATAATCACAATTATTTTACAAACATAAAAAAATACTTTTTAAAACAATGGCATAATTGTTTTAATGAAAATCTGACTTAATAAAAATACCTAAGTTTAACCATCTCTCCCACCCTGGTGGGTAAGATGGCGCAAAGATATCTGTGGCAGTAAGCCGTGCAGAATTACATTAAAACTTCAGTTTTGACTTTCTTATTTTTTTCTTTTCCATTCTTCCACACAAAGAGCACTTGTCTGAATATATAGAGCAAGTTTCATGAAGCCATCTCGTACATTTAATACATTTTATCCAGTCTGCTCTGGATACTGTCTCTTCATACAGCTCGAAAACATTCGACACACTGATTTTCATTGTCAGAAGTGGAATCATCACTTTCTGGTATTGGAATTAATGACTCAGATGACGTCGATGAACATGTAGATATATTATGGCGTCTACTCTGTGGTTTTTGTTTTGAGTTTTTGTTTTTCTCCTGAGAACTGGCCGAAATTCCATGAGGAAATTTATTTTCCCATCATGACTCTAACCAGCACAAGTCTGTAGCCCAATTTGTTATTAACAATAATTTTAAAAATAACTCATTGAAATCAAATTGGATCTCATTAAAAAGTCATAATATATTGGATGGATGTATGACCAATATTATGAATTTCTCAATGGGAATATATTTTTAAAAAAATATAATTCGTAATATTTGTACTTGATTTATCATGAAATTTAAATAAATATTTTTGTATTTTTTTATCATTTTGACCCCACAATACTTACAAAAAATCGTAACTGAAGTTAAATGGAAACTATCTTAGGTGAGAGCGGAGCATCATTTAAATACACAGGCGCGCCAACTCTACCACCCTTCTGTGCGCCATCTCTCCTGATTCACACAAAAATCTTTGTGCATAGACTAGAGATGGAAATGTTTGTAATAAGCATTGAAGTTATGTTATTAGTAACAAGGACAAGTCCCTTTGTATGTAGAGATGTCAATCTCCTTTCTAACGGTATTCAGTCCCTTTCAAACTGCCACCCACAATAATCCTTTAAAAATTTGTTCAACTAGCAAAAATATGACTCTTCACAAAAATATTTATTTCTTCTTTTTTTTTAACGTTACAAACACCACAATTTCACACGAGAACCTTCTCTTAGGACTGCACAGGCACGAATAGTGAAAAACGAGTTTTCTTATGATTTTAAGGATAAATGTTAGACTGCGCCATCTTATACACCGCGCCATCATTCCCACCTTTGCCCTATGTGTGGGGGTGTGTGGGTGTATGTGTGTGTGCTTTTTTTTTCTAATTTGTTTTCTAGCATTTTTTTTTAATATTAATGTACGGAATGTGGATGAATGTAGATATGTATTATTTTGATTTAGTGCAGACATAGATTTTACTTATATGTAGCCTGTTATTGTTTATTGATACAGGTGTATTTGTAGGTATTTGTTTATATTATTAGTTTTATTTTTTTATTCATGGAAAAATAATGCACGTACGGCCAAGCAGGCCCGTGCGCAATGTAAATGCATATGTATTTTCTTTATTCTGAAAAAAAAAGGCAATAAATTCCATATTCCATAAGATAAAAACTTTAAAAATGTGTACCTTTCGGCAGGCGCCGTCGTTCTCAACTGTGTTAAAATATTATATTTAAAATGTTGTCTCATGATTTCGATATCATTTTGAACACCTGATAATTCAGATAACATTTTAAATATAACATTTTAACACAGTTGAAGACGACGGGACCTGCCAAAAGGTACATATTTTAAGATTTTATCTTAAGATTTTTTAGTAATCCATAATGTTATTACCTTAGAATTTTATTAATTAAATTATAGCTACAATTATCCGTCTTAATTTTATTTAATTGTATGTAATTATTGAATGCATTTGTGGGATGAGAAGACACTTCAGAGTTTAATAATGTAAATGAATTGTGGTCCTGAGCGCCGAATTGTGGATTTCATAAAATATTGTGAAATCAAATTTGTATTAAGTTCTGAGAGAAAAGTTAATATTTTATTTCAAGTAAGTTGAGGCAATTTATTATTTTCTTATTTTTATTTCGTTATTATTTACAAGACGGCTCCATGGTGCAAGCTGGAGAACGAGTCTCGGTCTGACCTATAGTGTCACAATTGAAACCTGGCCGTGAAAAGGCAGCAAATATTGCTCTTGTTTTATGCCAAGTTTCTTTCACACGCCGTAAATTTATGACACGGGTTCACGGCTTTACTTCTCTTCTGAAGGACGCCATATTCAGAATTCTTACACCTTTAAAATTCACCGATCCTGGCCGGTTTTAAACCCAAGATCCTCGGAAAGACATGTGAGCATGATAACCAATTGTCCACCATGACCGACTCTATTGTTTTGCGCAATCATGTTTGTCCAGTACAAGTTTGCTGATTCAATTGCGTTATTAAACGGGTCCTGAAAGTGAAATTTTAATTCTTCATTTTCTTTGAAGACTGAGGAATACTAGGAAAAATTCCCTACAAGATAGCCGATCAGAGATTTCAATCCGTTATCCTACGAATACATGTCTCCCTACACTGAAATGTGACCTAACTCTTTCGACATACTATTGTTTTTTATAAAATTAAGCATTGGTAATTTTTAGTAGGCCTTTTATCTCTATTTCTCATTTTCGGTGGAAATGATCAAGACCAACTTCTTTAGGTTTACCATTACAGGTCACAGAGCCTAAAACGGTCTGTGTTTTATTGTTAAAAAAAACCTTAAACCCCGAAGAAACAGATGGGGGATGTGGCCTATATGCGAAATTCATTTGGGACATGCCAGATAAAAACGCGAATTTTTATTTCAACTTAATTATAGGTAGTAGAACAATAATTTTTCTTTAAAATGCACACACACACATATATAAATACTTATTTCTATATCTTTAACAGAAAATATGAAATTTCTAACTTTCATAAGATCGTTTTCTTCTTCTTCTTCTTATTCGTAATTTATGCAATTTTCATCCTGTTTATTTCCCAAATCACTCATCGGAGGAAGACGTATTGGATGTGCATCCACTGTCTATCCATCTCTTGGCTGGTCTTCCTCTTGTTCTTCTCCTGTCCATTGGTCTATCTTCTTTAGCTCTTTTTGCAAGTCGGTTGTCTTCCATTCTTTTTATATGTCCTGAGGGTCCGGTTCTCGGGCCCCAGCTGTGCTCACAAAAGCAACAGGTCGCGTCCCCGGGTGGTGGATAGGGGGACGGTCGGTTGTTTGCATTGCATTCCTCCCGGCTTGGTCCAGTCCGGACCCGCGGGCCATTTGTGAGGTCGTCAGGACTCGAGCGACCTGACGTACTACATAGCTCGTGCTGCGCCCACTTCAGCAAAACGCGTCCGCTCGGTGGCGTAGTAGGGAAAAGGTCGGTGGATCTGCTAGTCAGTCCTCCCTTTCAAATCCGATGGACTCGCGGACCATAAGTGGGGTCAATAGGGGGAAGATGAGTGGCCTCTTGTCAAAGCTCGTGTATCCCGGCCCACAAGCGGGATTAGCGCCCGCTGAGGCACAGCGGTGGGAGACTGGAGATCAGAAGCTCCTTTCTCTTGGTTCAATGAACCCGAGGAACATCTTCGGGGCACCATGGGCGATGAGCACCCTGGATGTCTACATTGCTCAGTGGGCTGGTCTCACAGCAGCGGCACGACTAGGCCTAGTCTTGCGAATGGGCTGGATGGGACAATATCGAGCGTAATGCTAGGAATTACCACCAGGTCAGTAAGCTCGGAAAAGGAGGAAGCGCGGTCTTTGGTGGGGGATTAGCGCCGACTCCGGGACCGAGTGACCCAAGGACAATCTGTGAGGTCGTCAGGAGTTGAGCGACCTGACGTACTAATGCTCAAGCTGGATCCACTTCAGCAACCAAACACGTCCCCAGGTGGTACACTGGCGGAAAGGTCGGTGGATCTGCTCGACAGTCCTCCCGGCTAAGTCCAAGGGACTTGTGAACCATTAGAGGGGTCGGCAGGAGTTGAGCGCCTTGTCGTACTATTGCTCACCTGTTGGAGCTTGCGAGCTACGTGCTGGACCACAACTGCAACAGGACACGTCCCTGGGGACACACCAGGGCACAGCTCGAACCAGTGCAGAGGGGAGAAACTGTGCTGGTTCCCGGCTAAGCCTACGGGCTCGTGAACAAACTGTGGGGTCACCAGAAGATGAGCACCTGGATGTACTAAAGTCTGTGGGGCTTGTGGACTCAAGCCGTAGCCGGTCTGCAGGATACGTCCCTGGAGTAGAACAGGGGAACGGCCGGTGGATCTGCGAAAGCAGTCCTCCCAGCAGGCTCAAGGAGCCCGTGGACCAACTGTGGGGTCGTCAGGAAGGAGCGACCGGACGTACTATGTAGCTCAGCAATTCCCGAAGTTGCAACTCCAACACCTTCACCCTAGAGGTGTTGGTTCTAGGCCGAGAACTCTTGAATGTGGACGGGAAATAGATAGGGAGGAGAATTCTGGGACTTGCGAGTATGGTCATTATGACCGAGGTATCCCAAGGGGTGGAGGCATCGGCCTAGATGTCCTTTCCAACATTTTCGTCTATCTATAATAAATTTGGTTATGTCTTAAATATGGCATTTGTCCCTAATGTCTGTATTGTGTATCTTATTAAATGACTTTTCCCCTGAGTACTGTAGTTCATGAGATCTTCATTTCACATGTGTTTATTATTTGTTTAGTTTTTGATGTATCAGCCCTAGTTTCTGTTCCATATACGATAACTGGTCGAACTGTCGTTTTATATATGCGGATTTTGTTTCCTATTGACACATGTTTGTTGGGCCAAATTAAATATTTCAGATAATCTTTTTGGATCATCACTTTGTTAGTGGCGAAGAGGCCCAGTACTCAATGATACAGACGACAGAGCTTAGGAAGCGTAAGCTGCTGGCCTATAAAAGGAGTCGGGAAGCGAAGAATAATCCACAACGGGCGGATGGGTTTGTTAGTCCTGCAAGACAACCCATCTAGCAGAGATAACTCCAAAATAAAACGGGGACAGGCTGAGCTCTGGAGCTGGGGGAAGGCAATCGGCCTAGAGAGGAAACCTCGAATAAAAAACCTGTCATGAAACCAGACCAAGAAAGCTAGCAAAAATGAAATGGTTACACGAGCCAATGAGGTAAATTTAGAGCAATTGGGTAGTGTTACACGGGAAACCACCAAGTTACTAAAGAGTAAAAAGAGGGAATATTTGAGAGAGAAGATTAATGATCTTGAAATGAATGCAAAAAATAGGAACATTAGAGAATTATATCGGGGAATTAATATAGAGAAGAAAGGGTTTCAGGCTAGAACAAACATAATTCGGAATGAAAATGGGGATATGATTGCAGATTCTAGGAGTATATTAAATAGATGGAAAAGTTACTTTAGTCAGCTATTAAATGTATATACAGAACAGGACATTGAGGAGGATAAGTTACAGACAGAAGAAATGCTAGTCGCAGAGCCAAGTGCATTAGAGGTTGAAATGGCAATTGAAAAATTGAAGATGTATAAAGCATCAGGTTCAGATGAGATACCAGCAGAACTAATAAAAATCAGGGGGAGAAAAATTGATAGACGAGATACGCTGGTTGCTTAGTATGATTTGGGAAAAAGATCTTCCAGATGAATGGAAGGAATCAATTCTGGTACCAATTGATAAGAAAGGAGATAAAACTGATTGCAACAACTACAGGTGCATCTCATTACTTTCAACTTCGTACAAAATTCTAACAAATATATTAGTAAGCAGACTTAGTCCCTATATTGATGACATTCTAGGAGATTATCAATGTGTATTTAGAAGAAACAGGTCTACAACAGATCAGATGTTTAGTATAACACAGGTTTTAGAAAAGAAATGGGAATATAATGGTACTGTACATCAACTATATGTAGACTTCAAAAACGCATATGATTCAATTAAGAGGGAGAAGTTATATAGTATCCTGCTGGAGTTCGGAATTCCTAAAAAGTTAGTTAGACTTATACGAATGTGTCTAAATGGCTCAAAGAGTAGGGTGCGTGTAGGCAAACAGTTTTCGGACACTTTCGAAATCCAGAATGGGTTGAAGCAAGGAGATGCACTATCTCCTCTACTATTTAATTTTGTACTAGAGCATGCCATTAAATATTTAGAGAATGAGGAAGGCTTACAACTCAATGGTATTAATAAGCTGTTAATTTATGCTGATGATGTAGTACTACTGGCCGATAGCGAGGAGATACTAAAGGCCAACACGCACACACTATTGAGTAACACTAAGAAATTAGGACTGGAAGTAAATATCAGTAAAACTAAATATATGGTCACACATAGAAATTCAGTATGTAATGGAAATGGACAGCTAATGACAAATGAGGGAAATTTTGAGGAAGTGGCTGAATTCAAATACCTAGGAACAATAATCACAAATAGGAAATAAATGCACAAAGAAATTAAACATAGGCTCAATTCTGGAAATGCATGCTATTATGCATTGCAGAGACTTTTGATGTCCCAACTCCTTTCAAAAAACGTTAAGCTGAAAATATATAAAACTATTATTCTACTAGTTATATTATATGGGTGCGAAACATGGACTCTTACTTTAAGGGAGGAAAGGAGATTACGAGTATTTGAGAATAAAGTACTTAGGAAAATTTTTGGACCAAAGAGAGATGAACAGACAGGTGAGTGGAGAAGACTACATAACAATGAACTACATGGTCTTTATAGGAAGCCAGATATAATAAGAACAGTTAAGTCTCGTAGACTGCGATGGGCAGGACGTGTTGCGCGTATGGGGAATGAAAGACGTGCATGGAAACTTCTTGTAGGAAAGCCAGAAGGAAAACTCCCAGTTGGTAGACCAAGAATGAGGTGGGAGAACAACATTAAGTATGATTTGAGGGAAGTAGATTATACAGGGAATGATTGGAAAGCATTAGCTCAAGATAGGGATGTATGGAGAGCTTATGTCCGCGCGGTCATGAACCTACGGGTTCGGTAGTGCCAGTGAGTAAGTAAGTAAGTGAGTAAGTCATGAAACCAGGCTAGGAACCCACTTTAAGGTGTATGTTACACATTGCTCGCAGTCCCAAGGATCAAGCCTCGGATCAAAGACGGAGTAAGATAGTAAGATTAAATGATATTGTCTAAGGTTCTATGTTTGAACAAGTAAATTTAAATGTATTAGCTATATACAGGAGGAGTTACAAAATAGCCCACATATTTTGAATTTTATGTTCTAATAAGCCTTATTCACTAATTATACAAAATAAAGATAACTGACGCTTCCCCGTGGTGTGAGTTTTAATTACAAATAAAAAACAAAATTTTGTTTTAGCCTATATGTTGATATTCTTGAATATTTTTGGATGTAGGCACTTTAAAATAGTTTTAACTGTCCATATACCACTTTGGGAAGGAACTTTAATTTTCACGTGTTATGTCAAATTGTACGTGTAATTCACCGATAATGATCAGATGGTATTAGGTGATTATTCGTTCCTTAACATTTCTTGACATTTGTCTTCTTAGAGGTGAGAAAAACAAACAAGCAAAATACCCGGAAAAACCTATCCAAAGAAACTTGCCCTGACCGCAGATAAAACTCAGGCAACGACGTCATCCCTAGACGACAGGCGCTGGACAAAATAATACTTTATTTATTTATTCACCTATTTCAATTACACGCTCCATTATATTCTCAATAACCACATTTCAAATGCTTTCAAGAGCTACTCCTTGCAATTCTAAGCAGCTAGACTAACTCTAGTACTTGTGAACTTGATCTTTATAGAAATAGAAAAATAAATAAAAGACTGTTCGAAAAAAGACGAAGAAAAAGAAGAAGAGGCCAGTTTCTACAACTGAGAGTGTAGTTTGTAACCTCAAGTTGGTACCCTGTCTGCACAGGCTTTGGCTTTATGTGCGTCATTTGTCAACAGTCACCACCACAACACCACTAGAAACACAAAATCACACTCCTTTCAAATACTTGATCCTTTCAGATCTTCATTACATAAAAATACTACGTTTTCAAATCTCGGAAAAAGTAACTAATTGTTTGTTTTTCATGTGTCTTCTTAATGAATGCCAGTGGCGTTTCGTGAGTTCTAGCTTGTTGAGGACAAAATTAAGAATACACTTATGTCTCATACCGTATATGTTCATAGAAACTTCTCGCAATGTCGTTAATTTGTCCGAAAATAAGAATTTTCCAGGTATAAGCTGAACTCTTAAAATTCGAGAGAGAAGTTCGAAAAAAGAAAATTAACACGCAAATAACACGCACCCGAACTGAGAGAAGAAAAATTGCTATAAATATTTATTTCAAATTAACGTATTCTAAAACTTCGATTTTAAACACAATACTATAGACAGAAATGAACTCGAATCTCGATTTGGATCTTTTATGGAGTTTGTCAATTCACGTTCACATTGCTAGGCCGGCCCAAAGAAACGCAAGAAGACAAGCGACAGGAGAAGGCGCGGGAAAGAGTTGCTAGTTTTCGGTACGAACTTTGGTGCTAAAATGAACTACTTACAGGGCCAACTCTTTCCGGACCGAAGCAGTCGATTCTCTCGTTGAATTGCATCAATGCATAATATTTTTTGTACTGAAAGCGCATGAAGAAAAATTACTAATATCAAACGTACAGCATTATATGATACGTTATGTTCCTCAAACTGGCCCCCAAATGTCCTTGAAGAGGAGCCGCCCTGTTAAACAGCAGTTTGCATTTTCATTTCCACGACCTACTTATTCATATTATTTTATCTCTTTTAGCGAGAATTATGTGGTTTATAAAAGCACGGGCTCTCAGATAACGGTGAAACATTCTACTATATGAATTTTTTAATAAATTTATTGACGCTTCAGCTTAAAGCCATATCGCAACAACTATATGATTATGTTAACTTATCTACAAGCTTACAAACTATTTTATATCAGGAGGAAGTTAGTATTTCCTACAATATTAATATATATGTTCTATCTAATTAATAATTTTATTTGACTAGTGCTTGATACCACGGATCCATTCCCGGGGAACGGTGAGCTGGATATAATTATTTGCCTACTCTTGATCCTGGGTCCCCTTGAGCCTCCTATAAAATAAGTACTGCGAACATTCTTAAGGTAAAGTCAGCAGTAGTAAAGTATCCATCCATAGTAATTCTGCCCGAGAGCAGGTCCTTCACTGGAATCACAGAATTTTCATGTTATGCTTGCAGATTTACTAGGGAATTGTAGGTATGGTAGCTTCCCGTAGCTTTCCACACCGGTGAAAAATGATAATGATAAGGATGATTATGATGACCGGATGATTTTCGGGGACCGTGGGCCCTAAGCGTCCTGACATTTGTCTTACAGGTGATGAAAACCCCCGAAGAAATCTCAACCAGGGGTCTGTATCGATCGGGAATTGAACCCGGGCCCGCTGCGTGACAAGGCAGCACGCTACCTCGAGAATACAGCGGTGGACATTATATATATATATATATATATATATATTAAAGTCCCCGGTCGGGGCAGTTTTTCTGGGTGAGGTTTTATCGGTGTTTTTCCTCGCCTGTAAGACAAATGTCAGGTAAACTTTAAGGCCCAAACGATTCCTGAAATCATGTGGCCATCATCATCATCATCCTTCACCGGTGTGGAAATCAACGGGAAGCTACCACTCCCATAATACCCTAGTAAAGTTGCAAACATAGCATGAAAATGCTATGATTGCAGTGATATACTTTTTCCTTTAAACATAAACATAAATGCCTTTTCCAAGTTTGTAAACACATACATTCAAATAAAAACATAAATCTTCAATTTACTGCTAGAAATCGCTTCTCAGAGCTGCAAAACAATAAGATACGTTCCAAGGATTTCCAGATAATTTTAATAAAAGGTGTTCTCGCCCACCTTATTTTTAATGACTTTTGCATAGTATAAACTTAATAAATTATCTATTACGTCACATAATTATGCAATTAAAACCATTAACACGAGGAATCCGTCTTCTGCTATGACAGATTTAAGTGCCAGAAAATTAGCTTTACAACTTCCTCGGCAACGGGAGATGGAGGGAATTTTTATTAATCTTATTGCAAGAAGAGAGGGACGAAGTTTTACGATCTCGTCACCAGATGTCACTACGGGTTCAGTGTCGTAAAACGAGAACATTTTACAATCTGCCTTGTGACGTCAAATACAAGAGTTAGAGAGGAAAAAAAGTGAAAATCGCTCGTAATTCGCGATAGTCACCTGGTTTAGACTCCACAAAGAGTCACAAGCTCAAAACAAAAGAGTATAGCTATTTCCGTTCTATCCGCCATTTTGTAAAGATAGAGATTCCATAATTGAATTATTTCATGAGAATAATTCTAGTGGAAAGTGGACAAAACCACTCTAAATAATACATGGCGAATTTGCACATTTCCAGATACTACAAGAGAATTTATTATCTGTTGAATTCGTAAGAGTCCCACTGAAATTAATTTAACTTCAGCTCTTTTGTAATTGTGAGTGCACAATTCACAACACATTGCTGCCAACTTTAATACTGACAAGACGCTAGGTGCATTTAAAAAATCTTAATTTAAAAATATAGAAATTATAAAAGGAATACACAATTTGAAACCAATATGCACGAGAACAACAGGATGCAAAAAAATAAATAAATAAAAAAACATTAAAAATTGGCCAATCTGTATACAGAATAGACCTGAATGGAGAGAGGTAGTTGAGGAGGCCAAAACTTCACTGAAGTTGTAGACGCACACTAGAAGAAGATGAATTAGTTTAAATATAAATATACCACCATCTTGAAATGATTGCACTGTTACACCAGAGCATATTCATTGACAATAAAAAACAAATGAGAAAATAGAATGCATAGTTTATTTTTGCCTGTATTAGGTGGACGTGTAGACACATATTCCAAATAATGTGCGTTTTTCCTCAGACACTTTTGTTTTGTCGTATACTATTGAGTTGTCTTTCGACATTGGGCACCCAATTCTAATCCTGGGGAGCCTAGAAGACTAAGTTACATTACCCCTATGATATGATAGGTGATAAATAAGTACTAAACCTAAACTCAACCTAAATTCCAGAACATAGGCAACCGTACTAACAATACAATTCCATTTAGGGACAAATATGTATGGTATGATGAGCAATCGAACCCGGGACCTCAAACTGTAGTCAGAAGATTTACTCACAGTACTAATAGGTGATCAAAATATAGAACACTGATCACTACAATGATTTCATTGTAATATCGAGCAATTGTATAGAAAAGGAGCCGACGATTAATACATTTCATCCAGAGAAAATTTTGGAAAACATTTTAGTATTGTGGGTATAGTACACGTGTACCTGCGGTATATGAAAATTTTGTATACTAGCAAAATGCGCTTTTTTATGTAGTGTTTTATATGATAATTTACAGTGAAACGATGACAGAGTTAAGCAAGAATTAAAACATTTTGATTTCAATAAGCCAAGGATTTTAAATATTAGAAATATCTAAAAAAAATTAAGAATAATTTAAAAAGACAAACCTCATAGAGGAAAATATGCAGGCTTGTGACGTCTTGTTTTAAAGACAAACCTCATAGAGGAAAATATGCAGGCTTGTGACGTCTTGTTTTAAAGACAAACCTCATAGAGGAAAATATGCAGGCTTGTGACGTCTTGTTTTATGTTGTCAGAATCAGGCTACAAGAATTGAAGACGAAACGGGTCTTTGCTCCAATCCATGAAGGTGAAAATGATCATGATCTAATGAAGATTATTTGCCGTACCTGGTTTATTTCTTTGCAAATTATATGCCAATAAGAAACAATTAATTTTATTATTCTCAAAATATATTAATTTTGGAATCCATATTTTTTTAGATACGATCATACAACATTCTCCACCCAAAAAAAATATTATGCACGTGCATGTCTTCATAACGTTATGTGGAGGGATTTCGCACAATCACAACGTAAGTTTTGCCAACTTTAACAACCATTCACTTAAAATGTCGTCACGCAGGAAGTACGTAAACTAAACTAATTCCATTGCAAATAGAATGTTTAGTCCGATTTTATTGGTTTACGGAATACATATTAAATCTGTAGATTAAATCGTATTCACACAGTTTAGTTGCGAGAAAAAAAAACATGGAGGAAGCTAGATTTATTTTAAATTTCTGATTCAAGATAGTATACCGCTGTGGTTTCGAGGTAGCGTGCTGCCTTGTCGTGCAGCGGACCCGGTTCGATTCCCGGTCGGAACAAGCTCCTGGGTGAGTTTTTTCGGAGTTTTTCTTCATCTATATGAAAAATGTCAGGTAGCCTAGGGTCCAACGGTACCCGAGAATCATCCTTATCATTATCATCATCATCCTTCACCGATGTGGAAATCAACAGGACCTATAATTACCTATTAAAATCTGCAAAGCCCTCGGGCCGAATTACTATGGATGGATGATTCTATCCCCACTCCTAATGCTCAGATCTCATTAGTTTTTAGAGGATTCCTTTCTCGTTTTATTTCAATAGTTTCGTTACAAAAATTGAAAATTGCAGGCGGTAGAACGGTTTTTAAATTTAATTTCAGATTAAATATAGTTCAGGAAAAAGCTGTGGCCGTTTAGAACGTATATATATATATATATATAATAGTTAGGAAAAATAATTACAAAGAGGAATGAGGTGCACAAAGAAATTAACCATAGGCTCAATTTTAGAAATGCATGCTATTATACATTACAGGGACTCTTGTTGTACCAACTTCTCAAAAAGAACGTTAATCCGAAAAAATATATATATACATAAATGTCATTCTCCCAGTTATATAGTGCGAAACATTGACTCTTACCTCAAGGGCGGAGAAAAGATTACGAGTATTTGAGAATAATAGGACACATTATTAACAAAATAGAGATGATCAGAGTGTATTGAATAGCATGAGGGAAAAAAAGATTTGACGATGGAGATTGGAATGACAGAGAAATGCGGAGGGCAATGACAGTAGATTAATTGGTCGCAGGGAGATGTAAAACCTGATAATACATATATTTATATCGCTCATTTGCTGCAACAACGTCATAACTCGAAAATCGCTATTTTTCAGGAGAATCATAAGAAGTTTTAAATACTGTCATTGCAAATGTTCTTGTGATATTAACTACTCGTAAAATATCGTGATTTTTAGTTAAGTCGTTGTTGCAGCAAATGATATATATATATATATATATATATATATATATATATGTAACATGTCAGATATTTTCGGTGTCCATTAAGAATAAGGTTTGTAATTTTTAAAAATATTTTCATGAAAAATTACTTGAATCCATTACAATTCGCTAAAAATAACAAATCTAGACAAAATATAGCATTTGCAGTTTATTTATATTAACATTGATACGTTTTTCAGTTAATTACATTACCCGAGTATATCTACCCCAAAATGTCGTTTAAAGTGAATGTTGACCAGAACTACAATATCTTACGTTGGTGACGTATGCGTGCTAAGTTATTCATGTTGTTTATTGTTACAATTTAAACTACATGCTTTCTAAATATTGTAATATTCTTCAGGGCACGCTGTAATTATAAAACAATATTCTATTAAATTTAAGAGTCGGTTCCGGTAGATTTGAGACTACATGCTCACCGACGATTGCGTGTTCAAACCCGGCCAGGGTGATAGATTTTAAGGGTATAATCATTCTGAGGACGCCTTCCTTCGGAAGAGAGGGA
This sequence comes from Diploptera punctata, assembly GCA_030220185.1. Classification (NCBI taxonomy): domain Eukaryota; kingdom Metazoa; phylum Arthropoda; class Insecta; order Blattodea; family Blaberidae; genus Diploptera; species Diploptera punctata. The sequence goes on from JASPKZ010008757.1 coordinate 145,359, forward strand.
AAGTCATATGTCACTTGTCATAGATTTGCGTCACGCAATACATCCTCACGCCTGGAAATTGAATAGCCGTCCGAACAAGGTTGTAACCCTCCTAAGATACATTTTAGAAGGGAAATGTTTGTTAACGGCACGTGGCATATTTTCCATGTAAAAATCAAGTTTAGGAAATGAGAGGTATATCTAGTTCTTAGTGGCTATTCAAATAGATGTCTTTGAACAAAATTAATCATTCCCGAATTTAAATTGTGAGGTTAAAGGCCTGAAATGTTAAGAAGCGTCTTTAAATAAAATTCAGTTAACTTTATGTCAGGACATTTTACTATAACTACTTACGACAATACTCTAAAAGCCGGAAGGTTGGGGCTTCAAGTCCCTATGGGATCCGGATTATTAATCTGACTAAATATTTTAGCGTCAGCATGGCTCTTGGATCAATTCATCCTCTAATGGAAATTAGTACCAGACTTTTCTGGGGTAGAACCGGTCGCCACGTAGGACTAACAGTTATTGACGATTGTGCAGAAAAATGGGAGCCTTAACCGCCAAGTACCCCAAGGATCTCCTAAGACCTGCAGTGAGATATTTTTAGGTTAAATCATTTTTAAAAGTCGTTGTAAAACACCGTAATATTATTATGTCAAATGTTAAAAACATATTAACAATTTTACTTGAAATATCAGTCATTCTGAACTATAGGTTTCACAATCAATTCACTGTATCTCCCACTATTCACACGATCACCCACCCTCAACTCCGTAAAGCTGCGCAGACGTACTCGGCTTATCACGTGACTGTCACGTGAGGAGGTATAGTATAAGGAATGAGAGGTTGACTGCGGAGAATATCGGACCACTCACGTGTCCTTGAAACCTCTGGCGTAAATTAAATCACTATAATTTAAATTTTAGTTAAAACACTTATTAGGCCTTTCGATTTTTTTCATCATCAGATTTTAAAAATATATTAACTACTGTTGGATAAGATTTTTTTGAAAGGGTTCAGGATGTTAGATCCTATCCGACAAAAGTTAATACCGTTATAAAAGCTGATGATGGATCATGATGCGAAATGCGTATTAAGTGTTTTAACTGAAATTGTAATTAGTTGAATATGAGTGAGATCTCTGAAAATATATAAAACTATTATTCTACCAGTTATATTATATGGGTGCGAAACATGGACTCTTACTTTAAGGGAGGAAAGGAGATTACGAGTATTTGAGAATAAAGTACTTAGGAAAATTTTTGGACCAAAGAGAGATGAACAGACAGGTGAATGGAGAAGACTACATAACAACGAACTACATGGTCTGTATAGGAAGCCAGATATAATAAGAACAGTTAAGTCTCGTAGATTGTGATGGGCAGGACATGTTGCGCGTATGGGGAATGAAAGACGTGCATGGAAGCTTCTTGTAGGAAAGCCAGAGGGAAAACTCCCAGTTGGTAGACCAAGAATGAGGTGGGAGAACAACATTAACTATGATTTGAGGGAAGTAGATTATACAGGGAATGATTGGAAAGCATTAGCTCAGGATAGGGATTTATGGAGAGCTTATGTCCGCGCGGCCATGAACCTACGGGTTCGATAGTGCCAGTGAGTAAGTAAGTAAGTAAGTAAGTATGAGTGAGATCTCAAGTATAAATTATAATATTTTAACCTTTGACATTTTATCTTTATTTCTATACAATAATTGTTTAAAACTTGCCAGTGCTGTTTCTTATAAGATATTTGAAGTGACAATTCCTATTTTGTTAATTAGAGAGATGTGTACCTTAAACACAAAATCCACTAGATGTCGAGAGTGAATCCTTGAGGTTATCGGTTTTGACAACTAAGAAAATCTGTTAAGCCTCTTCTTTATATTTGGAGAGTGAGTTAAATACAAAAGAAACAATAGAACAAAGAAAGAAAAACAGATGAAGGTAGCAACAGCCTCCGGATTTGTGCAAACGGACCGATACAAGAATCTGGACTCAGTCATTCTTTTTTTATTTCATTTTTCTTTCGTTTCATTGATCATTTATTTTCTATAGGTCTCACTATTCTTTCATCCTTATATCGACGATCTTTGTAAGTTTCAAACAATCATTTTAAATCCTGCTACAAGTAAGTTAAATAAATCTTTATTATTTCGTTACTCTAGGAATGTTTGACATATAATTGCGCTTTTGTATTTATTTTAATACACCTTACGTTTCAGATTCACATACATATTTATATATAGCCTATTACGTTACAATTGTTTAAATTCCTACTTACTTATGGTAGCTTTAAATCAAATTGCCACAACTCAATTCTTCAATGTTATGTCTATTGTTGTGTCAGGGTTTTTATGCTTCATGTTACATCTCGCGGCAGTGGGGCGAGGCAAAGTGTATCTGTTTCTCGAATCAGTTAGTAAATGTTTCGGAGAGCAGTGAAAAAAGATCATGTATAAGCAACTGTAAGTTGTTTATTACAGTCCGTTTACACTAAGGAAGGAAAGATCCTGTCATTATTTTCAAGCCGTACAACCTCCCCTTCTAAGGCGGAGTGTGAGATAGAACTTTTCACAATCCTCCTTTAATTGGTTTTCCTTTTCTCCATGTTAAAACGAGTTGGCGGGATCTTTCCTTTCTTAGAAAAAAATGAACTCTAGTGCTCGCAACTTATTACTCGATCTAGGGTAATGTGTCTACCCCACCTGTTAGAACATTTGTTGTATTGAATTGTACGGGATGGGTAATACCTTGTTGTAAGAAATAAAAGGAAATACATTTTCATTTGCATTGAGCACGGGCCTCTTTTGCCCCCTATGTGCATTTTGTATTCCATGAAAAAACATACGAATATATAAACAGATACACACCTACGCTTATATATAAAAAAAGCATAAAAGCAAAGAATGTATGTAAATCTACGTCTAAAGTACACGCACATCTACACTCATACATAAAAAAAAATCTTCTTCGTAGTAGGCAGAGGGCCAGTTTACTTCACACAGTTTTAGCAAAGCAAGACAGAATTTGCGTACTGTGGTTGTTACGGTATATCGTGTAATTCAACGCAACTGTGAGTAATTTCTACTCATTCGTATTTTTAATGCTTTATTAAGTGAAGTGATCCCACAAAAGGCCCGGAGGCCCTTGGGGTAGTAGGAGGTTAGGGCTCCCACTTTTTCTAGACAATCGGCACTTTATGTCAGCCGGGTTGTCAGCCCTGCGTCACGGCCGCCTTTACCCCCAGAACAAGCGTCTGGTACTCATTTCCGTTAGAGGCTGAGTCGACTCCAGGGCCATAGTGCCGCCAGAGTGTTTGGGTCAGTTTAAAAATCCTGACCTCAACGGGACTTGAACCCTCGACCCTTCGGCTTGTAGCTCAGTGCCTTAACCACTACTCTACGGCGTGCAAGTATTTAATTAATTCATATAATGTATCTTATAGAATGCATTACCAATTTAAGGGTTAATCATAGAGTGGAACAATCACCTATCTGGTGACATCCGTTATAGCTGGAACCGGTACTTACTCGAGCTACCCAAATTGCTCACAATTCTAGGCAGACGCTGGTCCCAAACTAGCCGAAAATCCAAGAGAATTGTTTCCCCATCCAGTGTAAATCCCTTAGCTCTGCATCTAGAGATGCTACGGTGCGGGATCATTACGGCACATGGACTTCGGAACACATCGGATGCATCATCTGTGTATCTCAAACTTGTACATTTTTATCTCTCTTTAGACAAGAACTTGTCCTTTGATGGAAGATTCGGTTCTATTATAATGTAGGGACACTACATTCGTCTGATGGAATTACATAACATTTTACTAGATGATTGATAAGTTTGAGGGTGATGATTTTTCAGAAGGATTGTAGTTTGAATTTCCTAGTATTTGCCTTACATTTGAGGGAAATTCTGAAAATCTCAACCAAAAAATATTTTTTTTTTCATAAGTAATGCCACGAGTGATTTCCAAATTATCGATAAATTCACGACTCGTGAAGTGAGGAGTAAATTTATCAAGAGAATTTGGAAATCAAGAGTGGCATTTGTTAGGACTATTTAGCGAATAAAATGAAGATTTTTACTCACAAATCATTATTTAAATGTAGTAATTTTAAAATATTTATATTGTTTGTGTGGCAGAGTTTAAGTTCATAAACTCCTTTTAACGACCACAAAGAAAATGGACTGTAGGACTAGGATTTAGTTTAAAAATAAGCTAGTCAAAATTAACTGTGGTTTATTTATATATTCACTTATTTAAAATTCACTTCAACATTTTACTTCAGATGATTCCACTGTTAAACTTAACTTTTTACTATTTTCTTCATAGACTGCCCATGGCTACAAATCACTTAGCCATTTTCTGAGACAGTGACGAAGCAAGGCTTTGGGCGGGAAGACAACGGCTCCTAGCCTTGAAGCAAATAATCAAAGCACTGGTTCAGCCAACATGACAAATAAAACTTTCTCTACAAGAGCTAAGAGAAATAAAAATACAACATTTAAGATATTAATAAATCAAAGGGAAAGAAGCACAAAGTGAGGATATATGAATCCTCCATATATATTTAATGTAAACGGCGATTTTTGAAAACAAATGAGAAACGTTATGTTTAATTTGTTCATCATTGCAATCATATCATATTTATTGCCAAATAGGATCGTAATATTGCAAGAATGCACTATAGTGGAGAATAAATGAAACGCATCATTACATTTATTAATTAATTTCTGATGTCCTACGGTGAAATATATCAATTATATTTTTCTGCAACGTTAAACCTGGGAAATAATAAGCTTAAGAAAGTGGAAACAGTGCTTTCTTTCTTATGGTATAATTAATTGCTATGAATATTTTTCTACTATATCTCACAAGCAGAATCTGGTTACATTCGTGCATATTTACAATCTGGGAGTCACTTGATAAAATGAAAGTGATAAAATCGAGGTGAAAAAGACTGTGATTGGTTGTAAATAAAAATTCATTGAAATGTGATTGGTCACAGACCGCCATTTGGGGCGTGAGTTGAATCGTTTCTGTAATCTCATTATTCACAACCGTCTTCAATTGAACTGATGTCAGTGAAAATTTGACTTTTTCAAGAAAAAAAATACTACTACAGTGTCATTGCCCATGGGCCTGTTTAGCTGTACGTGGATATTCTGCTCAACTATGAAACAATATATAAACAAACAATTACATGCATAACAATAGATTAGATTTGTAGTATAATACATCTTTTATAAAATAAATGGGTATATAATGTCACTGTATATCAACTATATGTAGACTTCAAAAAAGCAGACTACTCAATTAAGAGGGAGAAGTTATATATTATCTTGCTGAACTTCGGAATTCATAGAAAGTAAGACTTATTCGAATGAGTCTAAATGACACAAGACAAGGGTGCGGGAAGACAACCAGTGTTCAGTTACTTATTAGTGTATAATGCTATTGTGTTATTATTTAATTGTAATATTAATGTGTTTTCTTTATGTAATTGTAATGTTAATGTTTTTCTAGTGTATAATGCTGTTGTGTTTCTAGTGTATAATGCTATTGTGTTATTGTATTATTATTGTGTTTTCTTTATGTAATTGTAATGTTAATGTTTTTAGTGTATAATGCTATTGTGTTATTATTTAATTGTAATATTATTATTGTGTTTTCTTTATGTAATTGTAATGTTATTGCTGTTTTTGTTGTTTATTTTTCTTTACACTAGTACCAATTATTACTTTATTGTAACGGACTGTCAACAGCACGTACGGCTTACTGCTCGTGCGACCCATATTTGTAAATAATATTGTAAATATCTTACTTTTTGTCTAATAAAGTCCTACTACTACTACTACTACTACTACTACTACTACTACTACTACTACTACTTTTGAAATTCATAATGGGTTAAAGCAAGGAGATGTACTATCTCCTCAAGTATATTAGTGTCATATCAGATCATTACCATGAAATCATTATTATTTATTTAGCCTGGTGGAGTTAAGACCATATGGCCTTCTCTTCCATTCACCAGGACAAACATATATTACATTATAATACAACAATCACAATCTAGAATACAAAGAAGACGTACAACTTAATAAGCTGCTAGTGATGTAGTGCTATTGGGCGGTAGCGAAGACCCAACACACACACACATCTAGTATTGGAGCTGGTAGGAAACTTCAATATAACTAAATACATGGCCACACATAGAAATTAATTATATATTGGAAACGGACAGTACATGACTAATGAGGGAAATTTTGAAGAAGTGCCTAAATTCAAATACCTAGAAACATTTTAATTGCAAACAGGAATGAAGTGCAGATACAAATTAAACATTGGCTCAATTCTAGAAATCCATATTTTTATAAGGACATTTTTCATCCAAACGTCCCTCAAAAAAACGTTAAACTGAAAATGTAGCAATAGGTATTCTCCCAGTTATATTATATGGATGCGAAATATGAACTGTTACTTTTTTTTAGATTTAGATTTATTTAGCCTGGTGGAGTTAAGGCCATGTGGCCTTCTCTTCCACTCACAAGGACGAACATATATTACATCAGAATATAACAATCACAATTAACTCTGATATTAAATACTAAATAAAAATTTGATCAAAAAGATAATATCTATTATATTATATCTATAATGCAACTAGTTAATGATAGTTAAAATTAAGACTAAAACTAATAATAAAATGTATACAAGCAAGACATATTAAATTGTCCCTGTCTAATGTATATAAAAAAACAAAGAATAATAATGAGATATAGAAAACTAATTTACGATTATATAATATTTAAAACAGAACAAATGAAACTATTTGTTAATTTTAATATTATTTTCATAAATAATTTAATTTATTAATTGTTAAAAGAATACTATCAGCGAACTGTATAACTTAGTTTGTTATTAAATAATTCTTAAGTTTGTTTTTGAAGGATGATATAATTTGACAGTCTCTGACATAGGGCGGAAGGGAATTGCATGTTTTGGTAAGTGAGACCGTAAAAGATAATGAATAATATACAGTGTGATGAGGAGGGATATAAAGGACAATATGCTGATGGGATCGGGTGTCAAGATTATGTGTGTGGGATAGTCTGATGAAGCGGCGTGATAAATAATTAGGCGATGATGTGTGAAGTATTTTATAGAGAAGGGATAGGGAATGGACAGTTGTACTATCTCTTAGACGAAGCCACGATAATTGTTCCAGGGACGGTGTAAAATGGTCATATTCGCGAATACCACGAATAAAACGTGCGCAAGAATTATGAACACGTTGAAATCTTTGAGTGAAAATAATATTTGAGTCTCTAAAAAGAGTATCACAATAATCAAAATGGGGCATTGCAAGTGTTTGTACTAACATTTTCCTAAGAGCGAATGGCAGACAATTTCTTACGCGATTTAATGATTGTATTATAGTACTTTAAGAGAGAAAAAAATATTATGAGTATTTGAAAATAAAGTTCTTAGGATACAGTTAAGTCTAATAGACTAAGATCACCAGGACATGCGGGACGATTGGGGAATGAAAGGGTGACATGGAAACTCCTTGTAGGAAAACTAAAGGGAAAGTAGATAGGTCAAAAATGAGGTGGGAGAATAATATTAACTATGATTTGAGAGAGGTATATTATACAGCGGATAATGTCCCTCTGGTTTTTCCTACAAGGAGTTTCCATGTCATCCTTTCATTCCCTAATGTCCCAAACGCCTCATAATAGGGTTGCATGGAAAGTTTATGTGCGCGAGTTTATAACCTACGGATTCGATAGTGCCAGTGAGTTAGAGAGTTAAGCTGCAGTATTTACACACAACTACTCGTATATAAAAAGAACAAATATAAAACTATAGTCCACCGCTGTGGTCTCGAGGTAGCGTGCTGCCTTGTCATGATGTCTCATGATAAGTGAATAGGTTCCTGATATGAGAAATAGTGAATTTACGGTTAAGTAAGCTGAAATTAGGTTGAGATTTTGCATTACCCTATCCTTGTGGCTCCCTTAACTAGCAGCTAGTTCAGTTTCCAGACCTGTTGTACCACGCATTTACTCACTACTTATTTTTAATTTTTATCCAGATAAGAAATTTTCTTTCCGATAGTTTAATTCGTGACTGATTTTTTAAAGTTGTAAAAGGCATTTTCTCTTTTTTTACTTATATTTTCTAAGATATCTCCCATGTTGAAATTGTATAAAAAGTGTTACATCATAATCAGTACCTGTAAAGTGAAATATCCACTTTCATTATTTTTTTTGTGAAATCCTACACATTCCATTAAAATCTAAATGAAAAAAGTCATAGCTACTGGTTTTTAAACCCATGTTAAGCTCAGAGCTTGTACAGCTTAGTGAATACAGGCTACACAGCAAGATAATCCAAAAATCATTATCAAACATTGAAGAAAATGTCTGAGGATCGATTCGAGCGTAAAACCAGTACAATGAACATAAGATCTGTAAAATGTAATAGAATTTACTTATAACATATGTTATTTTTTTATATTATTGCGTGGTGTTCACCTGTCATAAATTCGTATTCACGTCTGTATTAACAAGCAGTGCAGCCAACTGAGCAGCTGATAAATTTCATTCTCACATATTTCCCTTGAACATGTTACATTTCTACGCATGTTCCAGGGGAGTCGAAATTAATTTACTGACGAATCCTGCGTGTCTATATTGTGTCGTCGGTAATTTCCACACCATTGTTATCAAACTATGTCAATGTAGAATATGATCACCATGTATTTATGTATTTTTGTCAGTTTCTAACATTATTCTGTATACAAGTATTATAACAGAATGTAGAAAAACTAGATTCAACACACGGGAATATATTATAATTAACTAACTATATTTAATTTTCTTCTAGTTCGTCATCTTTCAAGGATCGAATTTATCAAATTTGTCTTTCCATTATTTCTTACCTTTTCGCCTTTTACTTACTTTAACGTGACCTCTTGACGTTTCTCATCCGGTCTCTTTCTTGGTTTTCCACGTGACCTATTTTCCCTTAAAATCTTGTATGAAATTTGTTGTTCCTACTATAGGCTATTTTAAGTTGAGAAAATAATATGAAATACTTTTAACCAAGAGAGATTTTATGAGTTCCATTTCAAGTTTATATTCTTTGCCAGTGCTTAATGTCTCTTAAAACATATATTTAACAACAAGAGTGAGCCGCTACAAAGTTATAGGAATTGTTTTGTGTGAAGTTCACGCTAACGTCTCGAACGGAGTACGTCTCTTAGTGTCATGAGTTCTAGTGTAACGAACGGACACTCTAACTTTAGAGAGAGGTGCACTCTATCTATAGTCAACTAAATATCGTGACAAATATGGCAAATGCCTATTTCATCACCTAGTTTTTTTTTTCAAAAGCCATAAATTTGGTTTTGAAGCCACATTTATTTTAGCTTCCTAGTATAAATTTTATATATTTTTCGCTTTTCTTTTTTTATCGTTTTGAGAGCACTTCATTGCGTTAAATAACCTGGTATCTGCATTCATGAAGATATTTTTATCTCTAAATTGAACGGCGTTATTCATCAACCGGCTACGAGCCATTATGTATGTTTCGAGAAAAACACGTTTAAAGAATTCTTCTAACAATACTGGATGTTGCAAGTTATTTTCCTTGTTTGACAGTTACGCATCAACACTCTAGGAGCGGGAACATTTAGCGCTTAGCTGATAACGCAAAATTTAGGTTACCATTTATGAAGATCTGGTTTCATAGCTGTTTGTTTCAAGACAAAGATTCTCTGATAGAACTGATAGAGTTTATATATATATATATATATATATATATATATATATATTAATAATAAGGCTGTATTTAAAGATTGGGCGCTAAAAGTATGCGTACACTTACTTCATGATCCAGTGCAACAGACGACATCTAAATCTCAATTTTTAAAAATGACGCTTAGCTGGTTGATGTTTAATTAAATATTTTGATTTTCACTTAATACGCTATCTCTTGGTATTTGGTGCAACCATGATGATTTGATTGTCGGCCGCGGTGGACTAGTCGTTATGCTCCTTGCCTCTGGTTCCAAGGGTCGCGGGTTCAAACCCGGCCGTGGCCGATGTATTTTCTAGGAAGCAAAAATCCAAGGAGCAAGCCCTCCGTTAAGGACTTTAACGAGTCTGAAGATTTTCAGGCTCGTAAAAGATCCTTAAGCCTGAATAAAGAGGCCTCCAAGCAAAATTTACCGACGTAACGTTCTAGTAATATGCTTATCTTAGTTGCCTATTAGGTGCCTCAATGGGTCGGTGTGTTGATCGCAATACCATCCACGACATCTACAAGCAAATAAGGTAACTAAAGTTTTACTTGATCTAGTAACTCCTTACATAGGAGAGGTATAGCTCAGCAATGAGCTACGCCATAATAGATAGATGCTGATTTAATTATGTTGTGAACTAGATGACTGCATACTTTGACTCTATTTCTTATGAATACACACTGATGATATATGTAGTGACGTGTCAGGAAGGCTTTGACCCAGTTTTAGAGCATTCTTCTTTATAGTTGGGAAATTCCTTTCAAAAATCAACCAGCAATGGATTTTATTACGATTCCAATACACTCAGCAAGTTTCGTTTACCAATTGATCGTTAAGTAATTGTTATACATCGTGTCCACAAATATAGTATCATACTTTAAACTACTACTACGTCGCGTTGGATAATCGTATCTAAATGAAATTGGTGACAATCAAAAGAGAAACTCAAAAGGGTATTGCTATACCTCATAGACGTTGATTGTGGCCCCCACGAGTGACGCTGCAGACATCGAGGCGATATTTCCATTCACGCCACACACCCTCCAACATATGTGAAGAAATGGACTGGATGGCAGCAATGATACGAAGCTGGACTACTTGCAGGTTTTGAGGCAATGGGTGTACATAGACACGATCCTTTATGTAACTCCATAAAAATAAGTCACAGATCGTCAAGTCATGTGACCTCGGCGGTCACTTGTAGAAAACATTATCATCATCTCCGGCACGTCCAATCCATCTTCCTGGAAGCCGGTCATTCAGATGCTCCCGAATATGCAAATGCCAATGAGGAGGTGCTCCATCTTGCTGGAAAAGATATACATTGCCTTCGTCTTATTCTAATTGTGGAAATAACCATTCAGTGAGCATACCAAGATAAATTGCACCGTTTACAATGGCCTCTACAAAGAAAAATGAGCCATAGACTTTGCGTTTCGATACGGCACAAAATACATTCACTTTAGGGGAGTCTCTTTCAACTTCCACAATGGTGTTTGGATTCTCACTCCCCCAAATCCTAACATTATGCCTGTTCACTTTTCCACTAACTTGGAAAGTTGCCTCATCACTGAAAATTATTTTTTCTGACAGTTCTTCATTATCCTTCATTAGTGCCATGAAATGCTCAGAGACATCTAATCGCTTTGCTTGGTCATCAGATTTCAACTTATGCACTAATTGGAGTTTGTAGGGGTGGAACTTCAGTCGGGTACGTAAGATCTTATATACGGTGGATTTAGGGATGTTTAACTGTTGACTAGCTCTGTGAACAAACTTCTTGGGACTACCCACAAATGCCTCCCACACTTGATGCACAATTCCTGTATCGACAGATGGTCTCCCTGGATGGCCTATCCTTTGAATACTTATGCAGTCACGATCCACAAAATCACGGTACCACTTCAAAATTGACTTGTGTGTAGGAGCCTGATGTTGAAACCTTCGCCTAAAAGCACGCTGGACCAGTCCCGGACTCTGTGTGGTGTGATATTCCAAAACACACTAATTATGTTCTAGGGGGTTCACCATAACTCCTTAAAACTTAATTCATAACTTCTTTAATAACAACACAATTTCAAAAGCATAGCAAACATTCACATTCAACCTACTGCTAAATGTTCAACAATGAACCCAGATCGACCACAAAAAAAACCAAGATTAAATTTAGATTTAGTCTCTATATTGTTGTCCATTATTCTCCATTGTTGACATTGTTAACACAAACAAAACTTCTTTAGTTTCTCTTTTGATTGTCACCAATTTCATTTTGATATAATTATCCGAAGCAACGTAGTAGTCATTTAAACTATGATATTACCCTATTTGTGGACACGTTGTACAACTTATAAGATCACGTAATGTTCTTTCAGAGAAATACAGTAATTTTATTACATAATTCACTACGATTTAGGCCTATGTGGGCCTAATAAGGATACTGTCAACCAAAGCATACCGAAACCTATCTTGAAATTTCTTTCAGAGAAGCGTTGTGATGTACCAAGGCCGTGTCCAAAAAACTATCGTTTTTAACTGAAGGCACTAAACCCTAGTGCCAAATATCTCAATTTAACTATAGGGAAGTAATATATCCAGTGAAGTGGTATCCTTTATAACCCTCAGAACCTCCCTCCGCGCCGCATCCCGCCTCACTCCACTCCGCTCTTACTCATGCAGGGAGTCCATCTTCTCCGCACATTGGGCTGTCATTGCTGGATTATATCTTCGATTTCTGTACCTTGCAATTAAAAAGGCAGATGTTTTTTGGACACGGCTTTGGTACTTTACAACAGTTATCTGGTAGAAATTTCAAGCAAGGTTTCGGCTTGCAATAGTTGACATTCCTTTCTAATAATTTGTATTGTATTGTAAGCCTATGTTTCCCTTAACCGAGATTTAGGCACTATCCCCCTAAAGGCAAGAATTTGAACCATACTAATTTTGATACACTTGTTTTCGTATAGATGCCATTGGAGTGGTACGTGGTCTGCGTTCCGCCTCATACTGACATCTAGGAAACCAAGTTAGTACTAGGACGGACATATTCGGTAAATTTTGCTTAGAAGCCTTTTCACTCAGGCTTAAGGAATTTTTACGAGCCTGAAAATCTTCAGACTCGGGACCCACGGCTTAAAATACCTACCAGAGGACTTGCTCCTTGGATTTTTCCGTCCTAAAAAATCCATCGACCCCGGCCGGGTTTGAACCCGTGACCCTCGGGACCAGAGGCAAGGAGCATAACCACTAGTCCACCGCAGCCTTTGTAATAATAAAAAAAACTAAACATAATATATTAGAATATTATGATCGTTGCGGCATCTTAGTAAATGAACACGAAGATGGTCCTGTAAAGAATGGAATTATGATATTCCAAACCATTAATCGGAAATCATCTTTCATACAGTCAAATAAATGATAAAGTACGGATTGAAGACTATACGAAATAATGAACTACACGAAAGAAAAATGGAGAAACGATGTACAAACGCAATCATATAGGATGATTGGCGAGGAGAGAATCAGTAGCAGAATTTAGAATAAGCATTGAACAATGCATCTGTACCGACTAGGAATGTATCTAGGACCAACCTGTTCTCCGTATGAACAAGAGGAGGAAATGGTCAAGGACCACTAAGTGCGATGTCCAACTCTAAAAGCGTCACTAGGAAACCAGAGGTGACTTATGGGCTAATGGCTATAACATAGTGTTTAATATGTAGGGCAATATAATATCAATAATGTATAATGAATTTAAAATATCTCATCAAAAATGGAAATACCGTATAGCTAGTGAAAAAATACGTTACTATTCTAAAATTATTATTTTTCTATTTAACGACACTTTTTAAAACTTACGTCATTAGGGTCGCAGTTCAAATCTGGACGTGAAAGAGCCGGCAAAGTTTGCTAAGAGGGCTATTATTTTAGGAATGAGGTATTTTAACGTGTCGTAAATCTATAACATGGAATTTACGATTTTACTTCTTTCCCGAAATAAGCCATGCTCAAAATGTTTATGCCCTTAAAAATCCATCAACCCCGGCCAGATTTGAATCGATGTACCAAGGATAGTAATCACTAATCTAGCGAGGCCGGCGTTACCAATCTAAAGTTTGCCTATCTAACGATAGGGGATTTTTATACGGTCAGTAAGAACTGGAAAACAGAAAATTTCAAATGAAGTAATAGTAGGAAATATACAAATAAAAAATGTAATCCACCGCTGTGGTGTGTGCAAGCCTTGTCAGGACACGTTTCCTGGGTGAGGTGTTTTTCCTCATCTATAAGGCAAATGTCAAGGCCCAAACGGTCTCCGAAAATTATTTGGAGAATTATTTATTCGCCTAATTAGATTAAGTTTAGTTTAAGGTCTCTCCTGGCGCATCATCACGTCACATATCATCGGGGCAGCGTTAACCCCACTTTTTAAGCGCCCGAACTTCAGAAGTGGGTTACAAGTACACCATGCCAGGAGAGAATACCAGAAATGTCGTATTGACGATCTGGTGGCATTGGTAAAAATAACATAAATTGAGGATAATTACATAAAAAACCAACATATAATATTATGTTTATTCTGCTTGCATTTTACAAAAAAACGAAAACTATTTCAATGGCGTGACAGCCTAAAAGGCCCTTGGACTAACATTTGGCTGCTGGCCTCACAACCACATGTTAATCTCAGATCGTCTAGTTAGTGTAGGGGTGACGATTGGTCAGCATGTCGGTCCCTCAGCCGTTATACTTGGATCTGCTGCTTACTGTACATTCCTCACGATGGCGGATGGGCACCGGTCCCATACAGCTGGAAATATCTTCCCCCGTGTAGACTAGAACCGGAGCACGTCACTTAGCTCTGCGCCAAGGCATTTTGCCTTAATAAATTGTCTACGGCGCGGGACGCACGTATTACATTTTGAAATGTTTCATTTAAACAGATTTCAATAAGTATATCATAGTGCAGTTGATTAGAAAAACCCTAACATTATCCTTAAATATAGGAAAATGTGACTAATTTGAAGATTATAATTTGATTAATATTTATTCTAATATGAATATACGCAAAAGAGCTAGAATGACAACATTTAGCGGGATTTTCTTTAGTAGTAGTACAGGTTGGTATTCAGCAATAATAATTTAAAAGCAGTTGGTAATAATTATCACGGCGGCGAGTGGTACAAACTGGTATGTAATAAAATTAATTCAATATTCGCATGTTTCCCTTGTTTCATACAAATTACCTTTATCCGATATCAATTTGTTTTTACACACTTGCATGAACATTTATACTTTTTACTACTTTCCGTTTGATCAGCGGCGGCTCTATTAGCATTCATTTTCAGTTTAAACACATCATTTGTATTGTTTTCACGTTTTATCAACTGTTCTAACGACACAAATAATGTCGTGGTTTCTTATTCCCAAGTTTAATTTTTTACATCAATATTTTGATTTCTTTTTTTATAGTCTCCCTCAATGGGAATGAAATTAAACAAAAATATTTAAATGCATTCTCAAGTACCATATTGTTTATCCAAAATTATTCTCATCTATTTTCGTAAAAGTTTATTTAAAATGAAAATGTAAAAGTCGTTCACTAAAATAAAATACAAATAATAAGTATTGTTCTCCAATGCATTTTTTGTTTTATTTTTAGTGAAAGGAGATAATTTACCTTTGAAAATATGACACATATAAATCTTACGAAATATGTATTTATGACTGACCATATTTTAAGTCACTTTTCTATCGTAATTTAGTTAGAGGTGACATTATATTTTTCATGGAAAGCACTATAATTTAGAAGCGTGAAACAGTAAAAGATACAGCTTAGTCATGAGTGTATTTACCTCCATAGTTTGGCAAACATTTAAAGAAGAATTAACTATGTATGATACAACTAAACGTATGTTTCTAGGTTTCACCGAAAAAGTGACTTGCCTGGGTTTTTCCTATACCCTTAATTTTAACTAAAAAGAAGAAAACTCTAGAAAAATGGAAATAATAAATTCATGCCTTACCTCAATTATTCTCAATGTTAGGGGATCTCGATTCCCAAAATACCGCGGTGTCATGAAGAGGTAGCGAAAAAAAAAACTCATAAGGTATCCGGAAAAAAGGATTTATCATCATTATCATCACCATCGCCGTCCCTATCGTCATTATTTATATGTTTTACTTGTTTCAGAAAATTCTGATTTTGTCTATTTTTATGTTTCGCTATGGTCTGGGAGTAACGCCACTGCCTCATACACAGCGGACCCGGATTCGATCTACAGTCGGGAAAAGTTTCCTGGGTGATTTTTTTCGGGGGTTTTCCTCACTTGTAAGACAAATGTCAGGGAACTAAGGTCCAAACAATCCCCGAACATCATGTGACCACCATTATCATATTCTCCATGTTTAGCATGAATGTGCGTGTTTCGTAATAATGCTGTGTTGTCTCGGAAGGAGCCCTGACATTGAACTGACCACTCATTCGCAGATGCTTTCATGTCCTTGTGTAGTCAAACAATTATGTATGTGATCCATAGCTAAATCCCTCTCCCGACAGGTCCCGTCAGTGTAAGGCCGTGTGGCATGGTGAGAGGTTAAACTGCGTTAATGGAATGGAATGTTTTGGAGATTTTTTATAAACGCCGTAGTTTAAATAATATAGGTTACATAAGTCTATTTGTATTATTAATTATTATCACTCGGCCTTCTGAATATATGCATATGTTCTTCTTCTTCTTCACTTCCTGGTTTAGGCATTAGTTCCTGTTCCGTCTTCACTAATAGATCTAAGACCATCTCTTCCGAGGACGTCCGACATCTCTACTTCGTCTCGGAGAATAATATAAGATTTTATTTGGTAATCCTCTTTCTTCCATTCTTTCTACATGTTCTTTCCATTGAATCATGTTGTCTTTCATATCCACATTAACTACAAAGTTGCTTAATAATTAATTGATAGAACTGTTCTATTCTTAATACAATATCTTTTACAAAGACCGCCACATGCCTAAACACATGAAAAATGTTACGGAAATCCTGCTTGCGCGGGCCGTTTAATGTCGTTCTTTGCACTTTTTTAACTTACAAAATGTTATCTTTTGTGAGTTTTATACTGGGATAGGTAGGTGAGCGACCTATGCTTTGAGTATGTATGAGGAAGGCAGAGAGAGAGAGAGAGAGAGAGAGAGAGAGAGAGCACCCCTACTCGCCTCTGACGTCAGCCAAACTTTCAGTTATATGGTGGCACCTGTACTAACTTCATTCAATGTAATTTCATATTCTAATTATTGGTCTAAAGTCCTTGTAGAATGAATCGCTTAATGTTTCTGCTGAATTAATATTTTATAGTCGGTATATTTTCAAGATAAAATTACGAAAAATTTTGGATAGCGTGTAAGAAACAGAACTGTTGTATATCATTAAAAGCGATAACATCTCTAGCCCCGCGTGCTGTCAACAAATTAGTGAACGATCCATGTAACCGTGTTCAATGCTATGGAATTAAAACGTCAGCGCAAAGTCTTTCTCATGCAGCGTATAAAATTGCCTGTCACATTATGTTATACACTTCTTACACATAAGTAGGGTCAATAAGGGGAAAATAGACATCAAAATCACAGAGTAGAAATTATTTAGAAAGAACTTCTTTGATAATAATAATAATCACACGTTTATAAGAAATTCGTACTTCATTAACTTCGCTCATTCTTCGTCTTTAAGGATAACCAAACTCGAGAAGCAGCTCTAACAGTACTGCAGAAATATACCCAATCATCATCATCTACCCTCCAACGATCAGGCAATTGCCCGTTCCGACTTCATAAGTAGTAATGGCATTTGTTGTTTTTTTTTTTTCAAAATAAAGAAAATACATTTGCATATATATTACGCACGGGCCTGCTTGTCCTACGTGCATTATTTTTCCACGAATAAAAAAAATAACATAAATATAAGAATATATATATATATATATATTCCTATATTTATTTTATATATAGTCCACCGTTGTGGTTTAGAGGTAGCGTGCTGCCTTGTCACGCAGCGGACCCAGGTTCGATTCCCGGTCGGGACAGGCTCTTGGGTGAGGCTTTTTTCGTGGTTTCTCCTCACCTGTAAGACAAATGTCAGGAAGCGTACAGTCGAACGGTCCCGGAAAATCATCCGGTCATCATCATCATCCTAATAATTATCATCATTATCCTTCACCGGTGTGGAAAGCATCGGGAAGCTAACACACCTATAATTCCCTTGTAAAGCTGCAAGCATAGCATGAAAATGCTGTGATTGCAGTGAAAGAGCTGACCTCGAGCAGAATTAGTATGGATTTATTTATTTATATATATATATATATATATATATATCTACATTGTCACTCTCCACGATCCGACCTAAGAAATCTTTCCGGCAGCAACTGTAATCTAAGTTGCTCTGTCTCTCTATAGAATGCTATAATAATTACATGCTGCCAATTTTCACGGTCATCGCATAGCGGGCAGAGTTTAATGCCTTCTTCAATTGTTAAATTATAAATAATCCTTCCCCCAAATAAAACCTTGCATTAGCACTTCTATCATCCCCATCCAAAGAGTCAATATACTTCTCCTTCCCCACGAAAGTTGAAGTTCCGACTGCAGGGTGAGCGATGTTTTCTGGCTGTATGTACTCTCTTTCTATATCAATTAATCCGACTTTATAATGCATCCGCCCAACATTTTCTACGTTTTCCGACGTCACAACTTCCTCTTGTTTTATAATGTCCTTACAATCTTACAATATACTCAAAAAAATAATATATAATAATAATATATAATATATAATAATATAATAGTATAATAACAATATTAATAATGATAATAGTAATAATAATAATAATAATTTTTTTTTATTTAGGAATATTCCACGATACAGTGTTTCTCCTTCAACCCAAAATGATTTGTCGCCAGAGGTTCCTGTATAAAGCATCTTCTTCCCTGAAATCTCTAGCTTTCATACTTCTCTTCACTCCATCCATCGTTCTTTAGGCCTGCCTCTTCCACTTCTTCCATTAGCTTTCCAATTAAGGATCTTCTTTGGTATTCTCTCTTCTTCCATTCTTATAAGGTGTCCATACCATTTCAAATGTTTTTCTTCTATTTTTCCTAATATTTTTTTCAACTTGCATAATTTCCCTTATTGTGCTGTTTCTGACCTTATCCCTTCTTGAAATTCTTGTCGATCGCCCGCGTGGGGTTGTTAGTCCCCCATTGGGCGCCTCCCCAGGTGGTGGATAGGGGAGTACTTCCTAGATATGGGTGGTATCGGGGAAATTAAATACCCGAGGCTAAGAGCTAGTGTTGATTCACTAAAGGCTAGAGGAAGACAACTTTCATTACAAATTACTTGGTCCTCCAGATTGGGTGTTGTAGCAAATGCGCTAGCTCCTCATTCTACTGAAAAAATATACAATGTTAAAAAACAGAAAGAGAATAATAATAATATAATATTGATATAATAATATAATAATAATAATAAATTATATATAAAACTATTATTCTACCAGTTATATTATACGGATAAAAACATGGACTCTTACTTTAAGGGAGGGAAGGAGATTATGTGTATTTGAAAATAAAGTCCTTAGGAAAATTGTTGGACCTAAGAGTGATGAACAGACAGGTGAATGGAGATAACTACATAACAGTGAACTGCATGATCTTTATAGGAAGCCAGATATAATAAGAACAGTTAAGTCTCCTAGACTGCGATGGGCAGGACATATGGCACGAATGAGGAATGAAATACGTGTATGGAAACTTCTTGTAGGAAAAACAGAGGGAAAACGCCTAGCTGGTAGACCAAGAATGAGGTAGGAGAATAGCATTAACTATGATTTGAGGGAAGTAGATTATACAGGGAATTATTGGAAAAGCATCAGCTGAGGATATGGATACATGGAGAGCTTATGTCCGCGCGGGCATGAACCCACGGTTTCGATAGAGCCAGTGAGTTAGTTAGTTATTATTATTATAGTTATTATTATTATTCTCAATCCATCAGAAATATTTCTGTGATGAGATAGGCTTTCTCAAACCAAAGAATTCTCTTCTTCTAGTTCACCGAACTATCCAATCTCCATTTATAAAATATATGCCTTTTAATGTTCTATTCCAATGTAGGCTGGGATATTCACTTTCCGGATGTGAATCTGTATTCTATAGATCATTTCTTCTTATTACACGCTCATACAATCTTAGGCCTAATTGCCTTTGTTTTATATCTTTAACAATATACTTTGCACATAGTAGTTTCCATTTTCTCCCTTGTTATGACATTTCTAATTAAATTAATTTTATAGAGGTATGTTTTTGTATGGTGAAAAAAGTAGGTGTGTAGGGCATAAATAAAATACCTTTCCCGACAGATGTCACTGTAAGGCCCGGGTGGCATCTGTCACGTAAATATACCTATAAGGAAAGAGGTTAAATTGCTTTAATAGAATCGAATCTTTTTAGATACGCCTTAATTTGACAATCTCTGTGACAATCAGTTAATTTTATGTTTTTATTTGAGTGTCCAATTTTAAGTTCGATGAAGATTGTTTTTATTATTATACTTTACATAATTTTTTAAAATAACATTTTTGGTCGATAATTCACATGAAATCAACAAGGATAATATGGCATAGGCCTATCCCGATTAAGAACGAAAACTCAGGTACAATTCTGGAGAAATTAGAAATGTTTCTGTAAACTTTAAGGGTAGCCATGAGTGAAAAAGTGAAAATTGACCAAAATACACATTTTGTGCTTTATCTGTCATGAAATTCTCCTATGCTTCCTGTTCAAGAAAATATATAACTTATAGCTATTTCGCCATTATTCAAGCCCTGGCGGCCATTTTTAAACTCCCCCAAAACTAGTGGCAAAAATTGTAGCATTAGTAATACCTAGAATTAAAATTAATTTGGTTATTATTTGGGACCACAGAATAAGCTGTTGTTATACAGTGGTTACCGGTAACTCAAAGGTTCGCAGGTACATGTACGGTACCTAGCGAAGCGAAACTAATGTTTATTATAAAAGTGTAAATTTGATTGACGTGTTGAATATGGTTAGATTTGCAAAACAGTAAATTTTGTTAAAAGGAATACTTGAGCCAATTTTAAAACTTCCTTGGGAAATGAATATAAAAGGTCAAGAAATTTTATTGTTAACACAGTGTGGCCAGTATCTCCCATATGAGTACATACAGGCTGTGGCCAGTAGCTCCCATACGAGTACATACAGTCTAGCCAGTAATTCCCATATGAGTACATACAGAGTGGGGCCAGTTGATCTCATACGATCACAGTGTGACCAGTAGCTCCCATACGAGTACATACAGAGTGTGGCCAGTAGCTCCCATACGAGTAAATACAGAGTGGGGCCAGTTGCTCTCAAACGATCACAGTGCGGCCAGTAGCTCCCATACCAGTACATACAGAGAGGAGCCAGTAGTTCCCTTACGAAAACAGAGTGGGCTAGTTTATGATATTACGAGTATTCAGAGGAGCCTGTTGCTCCCATATTATTACCTAAAACTGTGAATCAATCTATCGTACGTAAAATATACTAGGGAAGTCTACATTTGCTCAAGTAGTCTACAAGATATTATTAATTTGTTGTGTATTGTGTTGTTCGTAAGAGGTTAACAAAATAAACCCTTTTTAATTAATTACACAAGTCATTGTTACTGATTATCGATTTCCTTATCTTTCACACCAGTAGAACCCAGAAATAAGCTTAATCTAAAACACGCCCTGAAGAGACCCCCGTGCCTACACAAGAGCATGCTGCAAAATGATACCAATATATCAAAGATTGACATCAGATATATTATTGGAGAGAGGCACAAAAGGAAAACCCTAAAATGGTAATGAGAGTCTGTACCATACAGTTTGGCACAAATATCCTAAATAAATATTTATTTCAACACAGAAATGGGTACTGTGTGTTATTAAAGCACTCAAAAGCATGAAAAACTTTATAGCCTTTTTTCTCAATGTTTATTTTTCAAGCGCATGCACGTTTAAAAAAGTTCCTTGCACTGCAATTTTTGCCTTATTCAACTGACATTTTCAGCACATTATATGTAAGAATAAAGTAAAGTAAAGTGATCCCACAACAGACCCGGAGGCCCTTGGGGTAGTAGGAGGTTAAGACTCCCACTTTTTCTAGACAATCGGCACTTTATGTCAGCCGGGTTGTCAGCCCTGCGTGACGGCCGCCTTTACCCCCAGAACAAGCGTCTGGTACTCATTTCCGTTAGAGGCTGAGTCGACCCCAGGGCCATAGTGCCGCCAGTGGGTTTGGGTCAGTTTAAAAATCCTGACTCCAACGGGACTTGAACCCTCGACCCTCCGGCTCGTAGCTCAGTGCCTTAACCACTACGCTACGGCGTGCCCCATCTGTAAGAATACAAAGAACGAAAATTGCATTGTATTTTAATCATAATCAAAATGCTCATGAGTTATTATTTTTTATATTGTCATATTTATCTCGAATTCCGCCCACATGAAAAATCAGCTAAAAAAACTTTTTTCTCAAAAGTATTAACAGCTCAGAAAAATCCAAATGCAAATTTAGAAACAACGAGTACAACGAATATCGTAACAAAATATCGTACTGTAAGGATCTTTTATAATTAATTAAAATAAAAAAGGGAAAAATAATGTAACTTAAGAACAAATCACTTGAAATGTTACTCATACAGGTAGACATCTGAGGTAACAATGTGAAATAAATATCTCTATTAGTTTCGCAGTTTTAAAATCCACTCATGGCTACCCTTAAAGCCAAAATTTAGGGTCTTAATTCAGTCTTGAATTCGGAAAACTAACCATACGAAGTATAGGCCTACATCTATACCTTTATTATCTGAAGTGAGAAATATCGAAATGGCTATATATGCAAATGCTATCAAATTAAATTCATAACGCGAAGTAAGTAAGAATTTATTTAAGATAGTAGAGAACCTTGTGCGAGGGGCAGGACATGTGGCACGAATGGGGATTGAAATAATGACATGGTAACTGCTTGTAGGAAAACCAGAAGGAAAGCGCCCAGTAGACAGGCCGAGTATGAAGTGAGAGAATAATATTTTAGGTAAGTGAATTATATACATTATGATTGGATAATGCTATCTCAGGATGGGATGTATGGAGAGCTTGTGTCCGCACCTAGTGAGTTAGTAGAGCCTCATACTTAACCAATTCTTAATCCATGATTTATAGAGTATTCGAGGGCAATGGACTTACTGCTAATCAAAAGAAGGTTAATATAGCAAAAATATGTTTATCACAAATAATAATTCAAGAGAAAAGACAAGTGTTCACAGAAACAAGTGAAAAATCAGGTCTTGCCAGATGTTCATAGAAATCCAAGTATTGTAAAAAAGAAACCAGTTTCTGGAGACGAGACTGTACTAGAGTTCACGGCCTCGTTAATACAGACATCAGACGTTCAATCACTAATCTAATGACAAAAAAGATAATAAAACCTAGTTGCCATAGAAACTGTGAGAGAAAACAATTTAAACATTTTCTTAGATTAAATACATTTTTTTATGATTTATCGTAGCCTAACCGATAACGCCAAGTATGTCCTATAGATCTGATTGATTTTAAGAACATTAGTTAATCGTTTTTCCTCGGAATAAGTAAAAAAGATATATATATACACACACAATATTATAAAGAGATACCTCAGACAACCTTCTACAAAGGTGTATCCTAATGTAGCCTGTCCTTTGTTAGGAATTACTAACCAAGTTAATTTAGTTACGCTTATTTTCCCATGGATGTCATAAATGGTCAACATACCTATCCAATGAGACATCTAGCACACCACTCAGGTGTTATTAGGATGATAAGGTCGGTAACAAGCCTTTTTATTGAGGGTTAACGATCTTTTACGGGCCTGAAAATATTCAGACTCGGGGCCTATGAGTTAAAGTCCCTCACGGAGGACATAGTCCTGCCATTTTTCTATCCTAAAAAACATCGACCCGGCCGGGTTTGAACCCGTGATCCTAGGAGACGGAGGCAAGAAGCATAACCTGGGTAACCTTTCTTCTTGAATTTGTCGTACATTTTAATTCCTTACATCTTATATAATAATCTACTATTGAATATTTAATAGTATTTCTTTCTCGTATGTAAGAAAATAAGTAATTTTACTAGCATAATTAACAACACTTATAAAATTCATAAGGTTGATATATATATAGTTGTATCTCTAAGAGATCAAGGAGAAGTCAAGATATCAGAGATGAACTACACATCTACCATATAAACGAGAAAATACACACAGATAAACGTAATTGGTTTGACATATACAAAGAATGCCAAATAATCGTTTATCAAAACAGCTGCTTCGTTATAGGCCTCTAGGCCGAAGAAATGTAGGAAGACCAAAACGTCGTTGGAAGGACGACCTGTGCCTGCGGAATATAGTGCGCCGGGGAGCGGAACGGGCCAACAGACCCATACCTTGAAGATGATTATATATATATATATATATATATATATAGTTAAAATTATAAAATTAGTACCTGAAGTTTGGAGAAGATCTGCCAGGAAATCTCGACTGGAAAAAATTAGAAAATGGATGAATGCAGAAAGAAGTATAATAGATGAGATTGAACACAGAAGGCTAAATGGTATGGACACGTAAGAAGAATGCAGGATCGAAGACTGCCAAAGGCTGTCTGCGCATGGAAAATTTAAAGAAGGAGCAGAAAAGGAAGACCAAGAACAATCTGGAAGAATAACATTCAAAATTCAATGAGGAAATTTGGTGTAACAGATGAAGACACAGAGGACAGAGAACGACGGAAAACTTTAATTATGGGAATTCTGTGAATGTTTGTTGCAAATTGATAGTCTTTAAGTCTGTAGTCATTTATGTATTTTTTTAAATTTTTGTTAATTACTAAGATTGGTTGGAGAAAACCCTCAATGATGAGGAAAATTCTCAAAATGAACGACAAAGTGCTGACGTTTAAAATTGTAAAGCTAAATGTTAATGGAAGGCCTTTTCGGAGTCGTTGTTCCATTGTCAACAGCTAGAGCGGTACAATTTTAAACGTATTTCACCGTTAAGGTCGACTGTCACTTCAGACCCCAGTTCCGTTAAGGACGACTGTCACTTCAGGCCCTAGTTCCGTTAGGGTCGACTGTCACTTCAGGCCCCAGTTTTATCATTTTAAGCGTAAGTCTTTATACTGCGATTATGTTTTCTCGGTAAATTAAATGTAGCTATCCAGGTATGAAAGCTGGGAGACCACGCATACTGACCACAAGTCACCCCTACACTGACTGGATGATCGTCTACCTTTATGATTAAGACATGTGGATGTGAGGCCAGCAGCGGGATGGTAGGCCAAGGGCCTTCTATGCCTGTCACGCCATGAAGTTTTTTTTATATAATTTTTAATATAGGTGTCATATTTTTAAGATAAACTGAAATTAAAGATATTGGACAGATGCAGTCCATTATATCCTAATAATATTAATAAATGACATAAATAAATTAAAAAATAGCTACAAAATGTTTATAGAAATAAAACATTATGTTCTGATTTATCCACTGAATAAATTCGAAAATGAATGTAAAAGTATTCATTGATGTAGAAGACAAATTCATATTACGGCTTGTTCTTCAGATAAACATGAAATTTAAGATCTTTTTTTGTAAATCGCCAGATAAGCGTATCTTAAGATTTATTTTCTCGATAAATATGAATTATTACACGCTTTATATTAGCTTCACCTCTATCTGTCTATGTAACGGAATCTTTCAACACGATTTTCACCCACTTAAAAACATTACACCACTTGAAACTTTGTATACTTGTAAAGGACCAATGGCAGTACAATAATTTCATAAATAATATATAATATACAATATATAATATATTTGCGCTGGTTCGAGTCTCCATGGGGGAAGATATTTTCTCATGATATTTCAGCCAGTATGGGACCGGTGCCCACCCAGCATCGTGAGGCAATTGGGTAGCTACAATAAGTAGCGGCTCCAGGTTGAGGAACCAGCTACAACGGCTAGGGGACTCGACATGCTAACCACATGTCACCCCTACACTGGCTGTTGATCATCTATCTCTGTGATTGACACATGTGGATGTGAAGGGCCAGCAGCCGGCTGGTAAAAGGCCAACCGCTGAAAAGTGGAAAGACCCTCAATCGGAATAATATATGATACATAATAGGTTGCGGACTTTTTAGTCCATCGTTGTAAGAAATAATACTATATCCTCTGGTAGCTCACTTGGTAGAGCGGTGGACTGTAGTGGTATATCATTTCAGTAATCCATAGGTCGCTGGTTCAACACTGTCCCGGACGATTTTTTTTAGAAGAGAATACTACAATATTATCGAATTTAAAGATATTTACATTTTTATCTTATTCTGTAAAATATTAATGACAATTTTGTAAATTTACCACATCGTAATTTATCCAAAACGTATGAGAAGGATACGATTAACTGTAATTATTTATCTATATTAAAATATTAAAAAATATAATAATATTAGATACTAATAAATAAAAAAATATATATATAAATATTCGTGCCTAGACACTAAAAATATCGTAAGCAATTAAATTTTCATGGGATTACGGTTTATGCAATAATTTAAACTAAAAATTAAAAAAATGAATAACAGTTAAAAAACTAAAAGAACACACTTTGTTAGAAAACCAAACTAAAAAATAAAAAATAAATAATAGTTTAAAAACTAAAACAACACGCTTTATTAGAAAACCGAACTAAAAAATGAAAAATAATTCTAATTTCCAACACGCTTGGGATAAAATTAAAGTGGTAAACAAAAAATAATCTCCAACACATCTAGAATAAAACTAGAGTTATCTACAAAAGTAAATAATTTTACCATCAAAAGCGTGGAGTGCTCTATATCAATTAATATATTTCATAATAAACAGATATTGGTCTCTAAGAATAAAACGTAAAACTATAAAAAGCATCCCACGCTTTTGATGGTAACATTATTTTTTTTGTAGATAACTAGTTTTATTCTAGATGTGTTGGAGATGATTTTTTTGTCGACCACTTTAATTTTATCCCAAGCGTATTGGAAATTAAAATTATTTTTCATTCTTTAGTTCGGTTTTCTAATAAAGCGTGTTGTTTTAGTTTTTTAACTATTATTTATTTTAACGTTTAAGATAGCATTAATGTCAGCATATTGATCTATCACTTGATTGGTTTAGATCTATCTTCTGTAAGAGATTTCATGGGCAATTTGCTAACTTGTAAGGATATCCTGATCTAAGAAAGTAGCATAGTATACTTCTGTAAAACTTAGTTCTGCACGCAAAACAGAACGAACTTTAGCATTGAGATATTAAATGTACACTGTACGTAGTCAGAAGGCACAATATAATGCCGGGGAATACTTGTGCATCACCCAACATTCATAGCAGCGGAAAGGAATTGAATCCGAAGCTTGGTTAATCTAATCAACACGAGATGGCTCTCACAGTTGATAATAGCCGCATTATAATTGTAAATCTCATCTAGATTACAAAAATTCACTTGCACATGCGTACTGCATTCGATCGTTAAAACACAGTCACACAATATACTCGTAACTCAACCAAATATTATAAGTAGTAGTAGTAGTAGTAGTTAACAAATCAAAATTGCTAATAGATTTGAAGTACTGGAATCTTCAGATGACAATGTGGCAAACGAATAAGAAATTGATATATATATATATATATATATATATATATATATATATATATATAAGGAATGGGAGACTATAAGAGATACTATTAAATTGTCAGCATCAGAAAGCATTGGTTGTTTAAAAAAGAGGCAACACAAGAAATGGTTTGATGAGGAATGTGCCAACATTGTAAAGAAAAGAAAGCTAGCAAAAATGAAATGGTTACACGAGCCAAATGAGGTAAATTTAGGGCAATTGAGTAGTGTTAGACGGGAAACCACCAAGCTACTAAAGAGTAAAAAGAGGGAATATTTGAGAGAGAAGATTAATGATCTTGAAATGAATGCAAAAAATAGGAACATTAGAGAATTATATCAGGGAATTAGTATAGAGAAGAAAGGGTTTCAGGCTAGAACAAACATAATTCGGAATGAAAATGGGGATATGATTGCAGATTCTAGGAGTATATTAAATAGATGGAAAAGTTACTTTAATCAGCTATTAAATGTACATACAGAACAGGACATTGAGGAGGATAAGTTACAGACAGCAGAAATGCTAGTCGCAGAGCCAAGTGCATTAGAGGTTGAAATGGCGATTGAAAAATTGAAGATGTATAAAGCATCAGGTTCAGATGAGATCCCAGCAGAACTGATAAAATCAGGGGGAGAAAAATTGATGGACAAGATACGCTGGTTGCTTAGTATGATTTGGGAAAAAGAAGCTCTTCCAGATGAATGCAAGGAATCAATTATCGTACCAATTTATATGAAAGGAGATAAAACTGATTGCAACAACTACAGGGGCATCTCATTACTTTCAACTTCGTACAAAATTCTAACAAATATATTAGTAAGCAGACTTACTCCCTATATTGATGACATTCTAGGAGATCATCAATGTACATTTAGAAGAAACAGGTCTACAACAGATCAGATGTTTAGTATAACACAGATTTTAGAAAAGAAATGGGAATATAATGGTACTGTACATCAACTATAGTAGGGAGATTATATATGTGACGTCACAGGCGGCCTAGTGGCGGCCCGGTCTGCGGGGGGTCCCCTGCGGGGGGTCGCAACAGGTGGTCGCTGACCAGTGTCCACTCTTCGCGGGGGGTCAACAGGTGGTCACTGACCAGTGTCCACTATTCGCGGGGGGTCAACAGGTGGCCATTGACCAGTGTCCACTATTCGCGGGGGGTCAACAGGTGGTCCCTGGCCAATGTCCACTCTTCGTGGGGGGTCCCTGACCAATTGACCAATATTCGCGGGGGTCCGTGACCACTGATGGGTGCTGACCACTCTAAGGTGTTATTGATTGATTTTATTGATTTAATTGATTTAATTGATTGATTTAATTGATTTTACCCCCCTGCAGAGAGCGTTGTCTATAGGCCGCCTGTGACGTCACATATATAATCTCGTTGTGGATTAATGACTTAAGTAGCATATGTCCGCATACGCTGCTTGTTAAAAGTGGATTTTTTGCGCAAAAGTGCATTATGTATACTTTTTAATTTTATACATTTAACCGCCTGCAGAGAGCGCGCAAGATGTCCGCTCACACCTCCCACTGCGTGAAAAAATAACACGTGTCATATACTTTAACCATGTTTTAAAAATAATACCTGGCTTTACAAATGTACCACAAGCAGACAAGCTCGTGAATGCGCTAACGACTGCATCACTTTTTACAACATCTGTGGAAAAGGTATGTAATACGAATATTGTATTTATTAAGAGAGTAAATATAATACAAAACAACGTTTTAAGATATGTTTGTTTTTTTTGCAGAATATTGGTCACCTATTTAATTAACTGAAGACGAAAATAATACGTAAAATGAAAAGAAGTGATTTTGAGGGTTTAATATATTACGGCAACAAGACTTATAATGAAAGTTACGTAAAAAGATTTAAAAAAAGTGAATGGAACAGTTTAAAAACTTTAACATGTATAATGGTGAAAAGCGTATTAATTTGCGAAAAGTACAAAAGCGATATTATTTGCAAAATGTGCAGTTCGTGCTATGAAAGTAAAAAACATTATGAAAAATGGTCATATGCTGAAAAATGGGAAAAAACAAAAAAAATTGTGTTTTGTGAAGAACTATGTTTTAAGCAGCTGCCTTTAACACAGCGACAAACAGACGTTTACGTATGCGATATTTGTAACAACTGCCTCATATTAGAACTTTTTGTGTGTAAATAGTAATTTTAAAAAACCGTATTTTTCAGTGTTAAAAATTATATAAGTGCGATTCAAATAAAAATGTTGTAAAATTTAGTAATTGAAATATGTTATTTACAACTGAATTTTTTAAGAAAATTAAATAATAAGTATTTTCAAAAAAATTAGTAAAATAACATTTTTATCATAAGTATTTTAGATTTTTATATATATTTTCTTACAAAATTCAGTTTTTATATTTCCTTTTTTAAATAAAACCTAGGGTTGGGTTCGTTTTAGGATTACCTGTGGGTGGGCATTTACCTTATTATTTCCTTTGTGGGTATATAGAAAAAGGTAAGTATAAAATTGTTACTTATTTTGTCAACTTCATGCATGAACGTTAAATAAAAAAATCACCCATTATTAAAAATAATATTTAGCCGTAACAATAAATAAAAAAAAGGCTGCCAGATAGAGGATTCGAACCTCTGCTCCCATTGTGGGACCTAGGACTTAAGCCTAGCGCCTTAGACCGCTCGGCCAATCTGGCTGTTAATTTTCATTTCATATTTTTTCTGTTAAAAACTCGAGTTTATGAAACTTGTTTTATTACAAAGAACTTTAGTCGGCTTGTACACTTTAAAAACAAAAATAGAGTGGTGCCTAACTGTATGATGTCTGCACACACCTCCTACTGTGTGAATTAAAATAACCAATGGCTGACGGTGTGTGGAAAAAATAATTACAAAACAACCTTACAGTTGACGCGCCTGAAAGTTTTATAAACCTCTGCATGTATGATTCTTCTTTTATAAGTCAAAATAAACTATAGTTAGTAACATATAGATTTTATACAGCGTTAAAATGGACCGTCCGTTTTTATGCGAAGAGTGCGGGCTATCGTTTAAATGGAAAAAAGATTTAAACAGGCATATAGCATGCAAACATCAAAAAGAAGAATACATTTGCGACACTTGTAAAAAATCATTTACAAGGAGGGATATTTTACTTAGACATATCAATGAAGTTCACGGACAAAAACAAATTGTTTGTAATACATGCAAAAAAGTTTTCAAGACGCAGAGGTACTTACAAGATCATCAGATATGCCACACTCAAAATGTTAAGGTATGTAGTTTTTAAATAATATTTATTATGTTTACTTAATAGTTTATTTGAAGTAAAATGTATTAAAAAATGCATGTTTAATTTTTGCAGACGGTCCAATTTAAAAATGCTACACCTATGGAAAGGATGGACGTTGGAAAAGCACCTTTACCACGAGAGTCATCTCCAATTCCCGGTCCATCAGGGTTGCAAACACGAGCATCGCCCATTCCCGGTCCTTCAAGTGTTCACATAGATACATCACCCAACGCTGGTTTCTCAGGACCACTACCAACGAATGGATCATTATTTGAAGCAGGTGCGAATAAAAATTTTACATTAATTGAAAGTGCTTTTAAAAGTAGACTGCAAACTTACGCAGCCAAAAATTTGGGTAAAGGTGATTTGAAAACTGTATTGTGCACACTATTTGAAGACATAGTTGATTTAATAACAAAAGCACTAGTAAAATACAACTCTGTAAAATTTAACTTATTTGTGGAGTGTTTATTTGAAAACATTAAAAAAGAAACCTCTACACATAATTTTAAAACCAAAAACGAAGCAGTTTTTCAAGCGTCAAAAATAGAAGACATAGTATATAAACATATTGCTAAAATAAATACTGAATTTGAGGAGAGCAACCTTAGTGGTTCAGGTTTGTTTTATTTGCGAGTGCACAGCTGTGAAGTTAGAATTAATCAAAATATGCCATTGTCAGGTAACGGTTATCTAAAATTACCCAAAAAATTTGAAGATTCGAAATCTTTAATTAATATTAAAAATATGGACAATTATTGTTTTAAATATTGCATACTATCTGATTTTATTGAATATGACAAAGATTTAACGACTAGTTATTTAAATAGATTCGATTTGGAATCGAAATATGATTGGTCTTGCATAAATTTTCCTGTTGAAATTAAAGAAATTGATAAATTTGAAAAAGTTAACAACATATCAATTAATGTATTTTCCATAGAGCAAAAACTTGTAATGAATGGTGTAAAGCCATATGTGGATTATAACGTGTTTCCGTTAAAAGTTTGTGAACAAGAATTGTCCGACCATAGGGATTTGTTATACGTGGCTGACGATGAAGGTAATTCGCATTATTTAGTTATTACAGATTTTAATAAATTTATTAGACCGTTTTTAACAACATTTTGCAAATACATTAAAGTATGTAAACGATGTTTTAGCCATTTTAGCTCTCTTAATGGTAAATCTGCGGAGGATAGACTATTAGATCATGTTATAATATGTAATAAAATAAAACCTGTGAGGAGCGTTTTGCCTAATAAAGCGGAGATATCTTTTGATAAATTTCATCATAGTCAAAAAATAAGATTTGTAATTTATGCTGATTTTGAATGTATATTACACCCGATATCGCATTGTGAAAACAATTCTGAAACTAGTTGGACTGCCCGTTATCAGAAACATGAGCCATTTAGTTTTTGCTACCTTTTAAAAGACTCTGAAAATGAACACACTCAACTTAGATTATTTAGAGGGCGGGATGCTGCGGAGGAATTTATGCGCTCTCTAATTGATGATGTAAAAAGAATTGAACATATATTATTTAGCAAAAATGAACCTATTAAAACAATGACCCCCTTGGAACAAAAACCATACGAAACCAGCAATATATGCCACATTTGTAAAAGAGGAGATTTTACAAGAGAAAATTATAAAGTTAGGGACCATTGCCATATTACTGGACAATTTAGAGGTGCCGCACACAATAATTGTAATTTGTTATTTAGACGGCAAACCTTTGTTCCGGTTATTATTCACAATTTATCATGTTATGATTCACACTTTATAATAAGAGAGTTGGGGTATGATGAAAGCAGAATTAATGTAATCTGTAATACAAAAGAGAAGTACATAACATTTTCAAAATTTGTTCCATCCACCTATTTAAAATCGCATAATATGGAGTTGAGATTTATCGATTCTTTTAGATTCATGCCTAGTAGTTTGCAACAGCTGGCAAGTAATCTCCCAAAAAGTAAATTTTTTCAAACTAAACATCATTTTGGTGATAAATTTGATTTAGTAAGCAGAAAGGGTGTATTTCCTTACGATTTTGTAACCGATCACGATGTGCTTAACTTAACGGTTTTACCGCCTAAAGATAATTTTTTTAACAAATTAAACGGGGAGCATATATCAGACAAAGATTATACCCACGCTCAAAAGGTTTGGGATGAGTTTAAAATAAGCAATTTGGGGGAATACTCCGATGTGTATTTAAAATCGGACACACTAATATTGTCGGACGTATTTGAAAATTTTAGGGAAATGTGTTTGGAAACTTATAGTTTAGATTGTTTACACTATTTTACAGCACCAGGATTTGCGTATTCAGCCATGTTAAAATATACGGGTGTTAAGTTGCCGCTGCTAATGGATATAGACATGGTTTTAATGGTGGAAAGAGGGGTTAGAGGGGGTATATGTCAATGTGTTACAAGATATGCGGAAGCGAATAATCAGATGTGTGATGGATACGACGCTTCTAAACGTAGTAGTTTTTTATACTACTTAGATGCAAACAATTTGTATGGTTATGCCATGTCGCAACATCTGCCATTGGGAAATTTTAAATGGTTATCAATGGAGGAAATACAAAATTTAAATATTGCCGCGGTAGCAGATGACGGTGATAAAGGATATATTTTGGAAGTGGACATCGAGTATCCACACATTTTACATAATAAACATGAGGATTTACCATTTTGCGCGGAAATGAAACAACCCCCAAATTGTAAAAACAAAAAGCTTTTGACCACGTTAGAATTAAAATTAAATTACGTTGCCCATTACACTATATTAAAGCAAGCAATGCAGCATGGGCTAAAAATAACTAAAATTCATAGGGGTATTATTTTTGACCAAAGTTCATGGTTGAAACCATACATAGAACTTAAC
Organism: Diploptera punctata; assembly: GCA_030220185.1. NCBI lineage: Eukaryota > Metazoa > Arthropoda > Insecta > Blattodea > Blaberidae > Diploptera > Diploptera punctata. The sequence goes on from JASPKZ010008757.1 coordinate 179,107, forward strand.
TCTAATAAACGCATGCAGGCTGAAAATGACTTTGAAAAAAACTTTTTTAAGCTGATGAATAATGCGGTTTTTGGTAAAACCATGGAGAATGTGAGAAAAAGAATTGATTTTCGCTTGGTATCCAATGAAAAAAGTATTATGAAATTAATTTGCAAAACCAATTTTGTAGACCGGGTTATATACACACCAAATTTAGTCGGTATTGAGTTGTTAAAAACCAATTTGGTTTTGGACAAAGCTATTTATGTCGGCATGTGTATTTTGGACATTTCTAAAGTTTTAATGTATGATTTTCATTACAATAAAATGCAAAAAATATTTGGGGAAGAACTAAAGTTATGTTATATGGATACTGACAGTTTTATTTATAAAATATATTCAAATAATCTATATGAAGACATGCAACAAGCAAAACAATATTTAGACAGTAGCGTTTATGATGAAAATCATGTGCTTTATTCGCCAACAAACAAAGCAGTAGTAGGTAAATTTAAAGATGAATCCCCGTGTAACCCAATACAAAAATTTGTGGGTTTAAGAGCTAAAATGTATGGGTTAAAACTAAAATGTGGAAAAAGCATAAAAAAATTAAAGGGAATTAACAAAAATGTTATAAAAAACTGTATATGTTTTGAGGATTATGTTAATTGTTTAAAAAACAGTACTACAACGTTTTCTTTGAATAGAGCTATAAGGTCTTTTAATCATGAAGTTTATAGCATATGCACCAACAAAAAAACTCTAAATGCTGATGATGACAAGCGTGTTATATTGGATGATGGTGTTAATACTGTGCCGTATGGGCATTACATGATTACCGATAGGGTACATAACGAAAATGTAAAACGGCGTAAAATAAATTAATTACATGACAGTGGCACATTTTACAGTGTTAAAGGAAATGAACTTATGCATTACAAAAAAATATATATTTGTATTTTTATTAAACAACATAAGGTTACATTAAATGTAAATGGTTAAAACTGTATAAATTATATATTTTACTAACTCAGTTTATTTTGTACTTATCAATAAAAATATATTAATGCATTACACTTGATAACTTGATCCATGAGTTGTGTGCTGATGGAAATCCTAACCACTTCACATAAACCTTATCCTTGTTTCTTTTTAGTATTTTTTCAATTAGGTATGTTTTTGGATACTTGGTTTTTTGAAGCTCTTCTTGATAAAATGCTCCTTTTATTTTACACCCCTCCAAGTCTTCAAGAAGGTAAGTAGGCGGAAATGTGGATTTAATTTCCATTATTTTAAAAATTTCTGTACTCCATAAAGGTAAGTAACCTTTTTTAAAGGCTTTTCTAGTTTTGGAAATACGCACATAATCACCCACTAAAAATTTGGGCTTTATGTAATGTGATGAATAATTATAGCATGAAATACGGGTGTTAACATTTACTTGAGAAGGTTTTAAGTTTGTAGTTCGATGAACTGTGTTGTTGTACTTTTTGAGTAATGGTGGTAACAGCTGTAGCCATTTGTAGGAACCACGTGCTGAGAACTCCCTAAATAGCAACGTCTTCAACGTTTTTATGAAGCGTTCTGCTATGCATGCCTTCATGCCAGAATATGTAGAATAATGATTAATGTTATAATTTGACATAAGACTTTTAAAATGAGAATTATAATATTCCTTACCCATGTCAGTTTGCAAGTTTTTGGGTGGGGTTTTTAAGGTTTTGAGAATTTTATTCATTACAGTTGAAACTTCTTCTGCTTTTTTTGATTTCAAGGGTTTTGCCCACGCATATTTAGAATATGCGTTAATAACAATTAAAATATACTTGTATCCTTTATTTTGCGAAGCGTATGGTATCATTTCAATTAAGTCGCTTTGATACAAATCGTTATATCCTTTAATTACTACATGTCTTCTTCGAATTTTAATTTTGACAGGTTTATGTAATTCATATGCAATTTGTTGTTGAGTCATTTTATATAATTTTTTTCTCTTAGCTCTTGTATAATTTCTTGTATTTCGTTGTTATGTGACGAATTTCCAGCTTGATTAGACGCTATTAATAAACGAAGTCTTTCAATGAGCTCGTTCGGGTCGTCCCAATATTTATAATCTATTTTGCTATTGCGTATTACATTTTCCACATGCCTGAACCACTAACTCCATGCTCGCTTTGAGAGCTCCCCGGTTCATCAACAAATAGTTTTTTAATAACGTGTTTAAATTTATTAGAATTTTCTGTTTGTATATTTTCATTTTCGTCATAATCCACTCTATGTGCGCTGGTTTTTTCTAATATTTCCTTATATGTTGCTAAATCATAACTATTATACAACGATTTATCAGGATTTTTTTTAATTAGTAATTCATACAATCCAGGTCTTCCCACATACTGTTTATTGCCAATAACTATACGATCATTACGAATTTGCGCGGGAGAATTACCCATAGTAAATACCTGCATGCTGGGAATCCATTTTAATCCGTACGTATCATCTAAATTTCGAGGTTTTGGCGCGGTTAGTTTTTGAATGTAAGGAGCTGCAATTCTCCCATACGTAGTTTCCAGCATACTTTTATAATGCCTAGGCGGTGTGCGTTCCGGAATCACTTCCATTTCTAAATTTATTTCATCATCTATGGTATTTTTTGGCTGTATTTGCTTATTTTTTTGCGTTTCTACAATTTTATTTACAGGTTCGATAACCGGCGATAAAATTTTTTCAACTTCTTTTCTGCTCGTAATTTCACCTTTTTGAAGTAGTAAATATTTTTTTTTTATAGCTTTGCTATGTTGCGCTATATCACGCTTTAGCTGTTTTTGTTTGTTATCCATCAGCGAGTTCATATTTGTATGATGTTTAACTGGGTCTCTGTATTATTTTTATACATTTTAGCTCGGTTATTTACTCAAAATTTAATTCTATTTGATGTTTAATAGTTTCCATCTCGAGTTGTAACACACTTAAATCATCTTGAATTTCCTTTAAAACTCGATTATTTTCCATCTTTTTTATTTGGATTTGTAATAATTTTGCTAAATTAGAAACGTTATTAACGCATGTATTTAGTTTGTTTACCATAGTTATTTCGTTTTCAATAATTTGTTGAAACATGTTAATAAATTTTTGGTTTTGAGATGTAAATATTTTTTTAATATTTTCTTTAATGGTATTTTCAATGCTTTCGTTATTTTTTTCATAAATTTCATGGACGTATTCCTTTGTTGCGGCATCGCTGAGTTCGTCAGGTTTTGCAACATTTCTTATTCGTTTACCTTTAACGGAATAATTACCAGTGCCGTCCAGGGGTAGTTGTGCGTTTTTTAAATATCTAGCAATTAAGGGTGTACCCCCTCTGTCTAAAACCATTGCGCTTTTACATGCTCTAATAACTGTGTTATAGGATGATAAATCTGACATACTAACTTAGAAAATGAGTGTACGCCATCCATCACACTGCAATTTATACTAAAATGTACTCATCCAAACCTCGTCTGTATTTACCATTATTTTTTTTATTTTCCATGCATATTGTTAAAAATCCATGCTCTTTGCTGTTCCAACAGTTATCACACATTAATTTAAATTTTTCAAACGTCATGTCTGCATTTACGTAATCTTCGTAAATGTGTTTTAAATTTAATGCGTCTTGGCTAAACACAACTATTAAATTACAATTGTCTCTAATTAAATGTTTTGGAATCTTGGCATATGTTTGAGCCAAATAAAATACATCCAATAACTTATGTCTACCCATACTGAAGTAATTTTGTATTAACCCTTGAGGTTCGCACATAATATCGTCAAAAATAATAACAGAATTTTTTAGTACCTCCTCAGCTTGAGGCATATTTTCACAGTTGTAAAATTTGAATAATTTAATTTGTGAAACTTTGGAAATAATTTGATCCAAATATTTATACTTCGGTTGAAATAACGATTTTGAAAATATGTAAACGTTGCAAAACTTCACACCATTAGGGTGTAGGAGAATGTTCATTAGCAAGTTAGTTTTTCCGGACGCAGACGGTCCGCAAATTATACACCTTGTACTGTTAGGAAATAGTATACCATGTTTGTAATAATTTTTTTCACACACATTTTGGTCAATTTCTTTTATTGGTAAAGTTACACTTTGCTTTTTAAACTGCATGGCGTTTTAAAACAACTGCTCGTTTTTATGAGCTCGTGTGGGGTATAAATAGCCTCGTACAATGCATGTCTAAACTCATAATGTCAGTTAAAGGGCAAGGTAAAAAAAAAGGATCGGGCTTTTTAAATAAATTAATTAATAAACTGCCCGTAGAATTACACGTTCCTGGATATCAATACTGCGGACCTGGAACGAAGTTACAAAAACGGCTATTAAGAGGTGACAAGGGTATAAATCCTTTGGATGCAGCTTGTAAAATTCACGACATAGAGTATTCCAAAAGTTCAGATTTAAAAAACAGACATTTAGCAGATCTACAATTGGCCAAACAGGCTTTGAGGCGTGTAACATCGTCAGACGCAAGTCTTGGAGAACGTTCAACAGCATTAGCAATAGCGGGAATTATGAGAGGAAAGGTAAAAATGGGCGGAAAGTTAAAACGTGTTAAAAATATTGCAAAACTTAAAGCAGCCATTAAAAAAACACTTACTAATAAAAAAAAGAAAAAAACAAAAGTTATTAAACCCCCAAAAAAACGGGGTGGTATTTTACCTTTAGTACCAATATTTGCAGGTTTGTCTGCATTGGGCGCTCTTGCTGGCGGAGGGGCCCAAATCGCTAAAGCTATTAAATCAGCCGAGACAGACCAAAAAAAGTTGTCAGAAAGCATTAGACATAATAATAAAACTATGGAAGCCGTAGCCTTAGGAAAACGTGGAAGCGGTTTGCCTACTATTAGTAGCAAAAAATATAAAGAGTATTATTTAATCAGCATAATAAAGGTAAGGGGTTATATTTAAG